>VZRL01000640.1:2639012-2668044 GCA_013397895.1 Origma solitaria
GGGGTGAGGGCGCGGCAGGGCTCGCCGGGATCGGGAGTTGCCGCCGCTCCGCCCCGCGTTCCCCATCGCAGGTGCCGGCGCTACCGCGGCAGCGCCATGGCGCGGTCCCCCGGCCGGCGCTCCGGGTTCTTTCCTTCTTTCGGGGTCTTTCCTTCTTCCGGCCTCCCCTCGTCCGCCTTCAGCTGGGCTGCAGCGCGTTCCTGCCCGGAGGGGGCAAAGCCGCACGCCGCTTCCGGGGGAGGAGGAAGAGAAGCAGGAGGAAGGGCGGCCATTGGGGCTGGCGGCCGAGGGGAGGGAAGGCGGGAAACTCGCTGGGCCGGGCCGGGCCGGGCCGTGGGCGCGCTGCCGCTGCCTCCGCCGCTCTGGGCCTGCTTGGCCGGTGAGCAGCCACCGCACGCGGTGCTTCATCCAGCCCAGGCATCCGCAAAGATCCTTCGCGAGGATCTTACGGGAGGCCTTGCCGAGGGCACTGGTGAAGTCCAGATGCACAATGGCCGTTGCTCCACTCATCGGCCAGGGCAGTCAGTTTGTCATAGAAGATTGTCAAGCTGGTCAAGTATGATTTCACCTTGGTAATGCCATACTGACAACTCAGTGATTTTCTTGTCACTGAGGTGCTTACTGGGGTTGGCTGCTTCATTACTTTCCCAGGGATCAGGATGAGGCTGACTGGCCTGTGGTTCTATGTGACCTCCTTCCTGCCGTTCTTGAAGATGGAGGTGGCACTTGCTTTTCTCCAGCCTCAGGCACCAGTCCCAGACACCATGATCCATGAAAGATAATTGAGTGATCTCACCATGTCATCTCTCAGCACCCTCAGTACCTGTCAGTGCATTCTGTCAGGGCCCATAGACTTAACATACATGTGCCCAGTTTGCTAATGTATTTCCTGGCTTGAGCCTCTCCCACCAAGGGTACATCTTCCTTGGTCCAATCTTTCCCAGACTTTCGGAACCTGGATTCCTGAAGGCTGGTCTTACTAGTGAAGACAGGCATATACTATGCCACCGGGTCATCTGTCTCATTTAGCAATGGGCCCGCATTTTCCTTAGTCTTCCTTTTGTCACCTGTGTACTAACAGAATCCATTCTTGTTGTCTTTGACATCTCTAGCTAGATCCAATTCCAGTCATGCTTTAGCTTTCCTGACTTCATCTCTGTATGCTTGAACAATGTTTTGGTATTTCATTCAGGCTAGCCATCCTTGCTTCCACCCTTTGTACACTTTTTGTGTTTGAGTTTGACTAGGAGCTCCTTGTTCATCTACACAAGCCTTGTGGCATTTTTGCGTAACTTCCTATTCACTGGGATGAACTGCTCTTGAGCTTGGAGGAAGTGATCTTTAAATATTAACCAGCTTTCTTGGGCCCCTCTTCCCTCCAAGGCTATATCCTATGGGACTCTTCCAGACAGACCTTTGAAGAGGCCAAAATTCACTCTCCAGGGTTGTGAGCCTGCTTCTTATACTTCACCCTACTCTCTGGATCCTGAGCTCCTCCATCTCAGGGCCACCATGGCCAAGGTTGATGTGAGCTTCACATTCTCAGCAATCCCCTCATGAGTGTAGGTCCATTGCTTGTTATTGGTCCTTGTTGACTCCTATGACTTGGAAGACAAAGTTACCACTGCACTCCAGCAAATACCTGAACAGTTGAACTCCCACATTAGGACCAGGGCTTGTGAAAATGAGGCTGCTCCTATCTAGAAACGGATTGGAACATTTCTCCATTATGGTGTCTTGTAGACATTTCTTTGCTTACATGCAAGAGCTGAAGGTGACCCCTCCTAAGCCCCATTGTCTTGGTTTTGTGTTCTGTTCCTGTCACATCACTCCATGCCCTTTGATTTCTTCTGTGTCCATCAATCCCCCACAAGGCTGCTGGTTACTCTCTCTGTTAATTCTTAGTTTAAATCCCTGCTTATGTGGTCAGTGATCCTACTAGTAAAAATAGCTTTGCCCTGCTTTGTGAGGTGGATCTCATCTCTGTCAGGCAGACCATGATTTGCAAGCAGGGTCCCATGGTCATACAACTCAAATGCTTGTCACCAACACAGGTTCTGCCAGCTTGTCCTGTTAGTGCGCACTCACTGCCAGGATTGAGAAAATATCACTTGGACCCCCGTGCCCATGATTCTTGCTATTTATCTGCTACTGCTCTCCTGCTTCTTCATATAGTTACTTCTTGCCACCCAAAGTAAGAGTGAGTATGAATCATCTTTACTCAGTGTATTGGCTTTGAGTAAGCTGAACAATGTAAATGTCACCTGTGAGTTGCGTGTCAGTATAAAAGAGCTGCTTGCACACCTGTACAGCACTACACTGGTGTGTGCTTATCAAATCTGTTAACACGGGAGAGAAAGAGTTCAAGGTTGCATGTTAAATTTTGGTGTTATGCAAGAGAATAAACAACTATCAGCAATAATGTCTTACGTACTGTAATCATTACTGAGTGCACTTTTTTCTTGAAAACACAGTTACTACTATTAGTTTTAAGCCTCCTTCCATATGAATGTAAAAACACCTTTATGACAGAAGATAGCCTGAGCTGCTAGTTGTATATACTAGTTACAAACTCATTAACAGTTGTACAATTTAATCATTCTTGTTGGACTGTATAAACAACACTGATTTGTCTAGTTTTACTTCGTTATTAAAATAATGGAACCTGACTTGGGAAGCCATTGTTGCTGCTTAAACTTTAATATTTTGCATTTGTAACTCAAGTTTGCTAACAGAATGTTGATAGCAGTCATTCTGTTGGTAGCTTGCATTTGCACTTGATAACTTTTCATTAAGAATAGATAATATGAGGAGCTGTAGTAAAAAGTTACTAGAGCAGCAAGGTGGCATTTTTCCAAACTCTGAGACCCTATGGAAATGATGCTCATTTAAATATGAATTTTTCAATTAATGTACATTCACACATTCATGTAAATGTTTACTCTTGCAATGACCAGTCCAAAATTCCTCCTTGTATGTACACAATCCAGTGAAGGAAAAAAAAACAGTAAGGGAATTGCCATGCAGTAATTTCCAATATGCTAACAAAACTGAATTCCAACATTTGCACATTTCATTTAATTCCTGTGAAAGAACAGTTTTCAGACTTTGGGCCAGCTTAGGAATGTTGTTCTGCAGAGCTTGTCGGGGAGGGTAGGGGAGGTGAGGTAAGGAGAAGTAGGGGTTTTTGTGAGATCTTCATGAGATCTCCAAATCCAAAGAAGTCTAGATATAGGATATGGAAGCTGTTTTGGAGCAGACTGTCTTTATAAACTCAGTAATGCTCTCTAGCAACTAATTCCACATATTCACTATGTGCCCTTAGTTGTAGAGTAGATTTAGATTAAATAATATTAGGAACAAATTCCTTACTGTCAGAGAGGTAAGGCACCTGGAGCAGGTTGCCCAGAAAAATTGTGGATGTCCTATCCCTGGAAGTGTTCAAAGCCAGGTTGGATGGGGCTTTGAGCAACTTGGTGTAGTGGAAGATGTCTCTGCTCACAACAGGGGCGTTGGAACTAGATGATCTTTAAGGTCCCTTCCAACCTGAACCATTCTATGATTCTAATTCAAACATATTTCAACATTCTTGCTTATCTCCTTGCTCCTTTAAGTAAGTGAAACAGTGATTCCCCTCTTGTATCAACATGGCATACTGCCACTTACTCTTCATCTAGAAAATTTAGATGTTTGGTGGTTTGGGTTTTTTTACTCCTATCTACATACCCTAATAACAGGGGACATGAACTCAACATGCATTGATCTCCCTGATTTATTCAACAGTATTCTTTTTCAGATTTTTATCCTATTGTTCACATACTTGAATATTCTTCCCGCCTTAGAAAGCAAGAGCTCTTCGGAGCATTTCATGATAAGCAGTTACCAAATTCTTTTCCATGGTAACCTTCAAATTCAATCTAATATGCAGTAATAGAAATAAATAGTTCAAATTATTAGTTTTAATATTGCTTACCTTTTCAGTAGTAAATCTTCAATTACTAAATGCCATACAGTCTAATGCCCCTACAGCTGTTAGTTTCTTCTGCAGCAGTCATCAGTCTTCTCCCATTCTGAGGACTGCAAATAATGTGTCCTCTGTCACTCATATCACAAGAATTTTACACTTTGGAACACCACATATTTGCATATCACCAATTAATTTTAAATCAATATCACCAAAATTTGTAATGCAAATTTGGGGAGAAGCTGCATTATGCTGTTCTGATCTCCCTATTACTTCTGAAGTTTCTAATCTGTGATTATCTAGTCTTCAATTTTGTGTTCTCAGAGTTTGTCAGGGTCATTTTGAAAAACCAGTTGTATTTTGTTCCTTTCTGGTCATACTGCAGGAAATATGGCCCTTTTGTTAATGGTATAGTTGTGTAACAGCTATTTATCTCCTTTCATCCAGTAGAATAACATTGTTTCTATACTTTAGTAACAGGAAGAAACAGTCTTTTTGCAGCTGGCTTACATTTTATCCTATGGTAAAACATTGAAGTATCTCCTTCATTACGTTGTTCCTTTTGTCCAGAATACCCACCTATCTCCCTGGCCCATGCCTAGGAGCAGGCCATCCACTCTAGTACGAAAATTCTCCTATACTCTTTGTGGTGAGCTGCCATGCCCACTGGTTTTCCTCTGACGACTTAGCAAGCCAACAAAATAGAAAAGCACAAAGTACAGTGGGGTCTGCGCTGCACCAGCCACAGGGAGAGCAGCTGCTCACATTCAGCTCTGTCTGCCTGCCCAAGTTCTTCAATGCCTCCCAAACTGCAGAACAGCTGCAGATCAGCTGCAGATGTGCAACATCAGCTGTGACAACTTTAAGGTTAGAGTGCCCTTGTAAGGTGAGCCAACTTCTTCCCCAGGTAAAATGATGAGCTTCATAGAAGCTGGCTTCAGAACAGTTATTGAAGGAAAAGAAAAAAACCCAAAAATCAAGGGAGAGAAAAACCCCAGCCTTGTATGTTAGTGTGTACAACACAGGCTGATGTAAGAAAAGGGCCAGAAGACAGTGAGGACAATAAAACAGCACTCAGACATAGTAATGGTTCATTTTATTTGATAGAAAGTCACTTCAAAAATATGATTAACTATATACATTATTATATATGCTGTACATACAATTACATATACAAAATTTACATAATAGCAAACATCCTTCTGTTACATTTTATAGATGGTTGTTAATATCATGAGATAGAACTAACATATTTCATACCTGCTTTCATCCTGATCCTATCTACAAGGAATTGTTAGGCATGAGAGGTGAAAAAGGATAGCAAATCACTTAATTTGTACCCCAGCCCACACAAGTGTCTTTTCCACAATGCAGTCAATTAGGGCCTTGCTCTAGAATAGTTAGATTTGCAACACTTCCCTCTAGGGGTATTTGGCTGATAACTTTATCTGCAGGGTTTTTTTCAGCATTCACCCTAATATTATTTCCAACTTATTTCTGTAACTCAGATGTCCTGAAATTCTCTTTAAATCAAGCTAGATTTCTTGAACTTTATGTTGTTTCATTTTTCCAAACTGATTTGTTAGTTGCTTGTTCGCCATGTTTGAAATAGATTCAGCTAATAGTACTCTCTATTCTGGGAGAAGTGCACTCAGACAGGAAAGCTATAGTCCCAAGGGTTCTCTCCTTCCCATGTCAGCACACTATAAACCTGAAATAAGTCAGCAAGGAAAAGAATCACAGAACCATCAAATATGCTGAGTTGGAAGAGACCCATCAGGATCATCGAGTCAAACTCCTAACCCCGCACAGGACACCCCAAGGGTCACCATGTGCCCTAGAGCATTGTCCAAACACTCCTTGAACCCTGTCAGGCTTGGTGCTGTGACCACTTCCCTGAGGAACCTGTACCTTCCCCTCCTCCTTCTTAGATTATTACAGGGTTTGTGCAACTGCCAGTGCTTCCTGGGACAAGTGGTGTCAGATCTCAAGGGGAACTGCCCAGATACTGGGATTTCTCTGGTCCGAGTCCCACGAGGAATATTCTGTCTGTCCACCCTTTCTCTACGCAAGGGGTAGCATTCCAAAACCAAAACACGGGGAGTAGAAGCTGGCAACTCTGCCCTTTACTAGCTGCTTCTAATGAAGTGTCCTCTGTTTCCCAGCTGGAGGGACCAGGCACCCTTATCCTATGGATGTGATGGCCAGGGAAGGAGAGAGTAAGAGCTGCCAAACCAGCAGAGTATCACCAGCAGAATCCCTGTAAGAGAATGGCTTTCGCAACCAAACTGGCTCTACTGGGGGACGCTTCCCTGAGCTACAAGAGAACATGGCTTCTTCCATTGCCTTTCCTACTTTCAGAGGTTAAAAATGAGCTGCTTCTTTCCTGTTTCATTGCCCTAAGAAAATTTTTTTCTTTTCAAGTTAATAGCATCCTTAAATGTCTATTTTATCTATTCTCTGCTCATGTAGCCCTGTGCTTTCTACTCCTGTGCTGGCCACAGTGCACATTTCACTAGGAAATCTTTCTATTTTCTCTCCATATCACTATGTCTTTTTTATGTTAATATACAATAGCTTTCTTTGATCGGTTAAGCAGTTTTCCCTCAGCTGTCAAGGTGAAAGCAAGGGAATTATGGTTCCTCATATATATTCTTTTGATAGTACTTTAAATAATGTTTTTTTCTAACTAAGGGGAACTCTACTTGTATTCTTCAGCACAAGTTTATGTTTTTGAATTACTGCATAACATGCATATATCTTGTAATATCTTAAATTCAAAGATATTAATATGCCTTCATTTTTTTCTAGACTATGGGATTTTAATTTGTTTGAGAAAAAAGTTCTCAGGCTTTTACCTTTGTCCACTCTTGGACACTACCATACATCTAGTACCATTTAGATTTTTTTTTTTTTGTGTTATACTACTTCTTTATCTCCATTGAGCATATGAGTGGAATTTTTCAAAATACCTTCTGTTATTCCTTGTCTGAATTCCTGAGATGCTGTCCACAACCCTGGTTGGGAGAGGGCGCTGGTGAGCTGCTGGCGAGTTGAGACTCCACCTTAGAAGAAGTGGGCTTGGGACACTCCTGCTGACCTTCTGGGGGGGGAGGTGGAGAAGTCAGGCAGCTGTCACTTTGCTGAAGTTGTGCATTAGCAGCTGGTGAATCATCATCCTGCTGGTCTTGAGTACTGGGAGAAACAGCTGAAGAGATGATGCCCTGAGCAGCAGCGGTTGAACCACTGTTGAGACAATTTATAACTAAGTTTGAGATATTAACATTAAATGTGCAATTACTGTTCTTAGTTTCTGAGCTGCAGAGTTTATTAGCTAGTTAAATAGTTTCCTTCATTGTCACATTCCCCTTCTCCTTATTTCATCTCAGCTTCATGGATCTGAGATGGAAACTTCCCTGTCTCGTTGGATTTGACTCCAAATTTCTTCTCTTGAATCACAATTGTACTCTGGGGAAAGGTGGAGGAGGTGGGTAAGGAAGAAATAGCAGCAAGGGAGGAGATAAAAGCTGCAGTATCACCAGTTTTTAAAGTTAGGATCTTGTGTGTGTAAGTGATTACTGAAGGTACTGCCCGACAGAATTTTCTCTACCCCCCTCTGTACTTCATCGCTGGAAGGTGAAAGAGTAACAGTGAGATTATGAGCATTTCTAAATTCTCATACTTACAGAGAATATATATGCCATCTGAGTTAAAGAAATCAGCAAGTTATCTTGATTACTTACATGGTGCTTAACTGCTTTTACACTGAGGAAATTCTTAACAGATGTAAAAAAACCCCATTATAAATGCATCAGTTCAAAAGACACTATTCAGGCAATATCTGAACTGGTTACAATGGATGTTGGACTGCATTTTATATAAGCACTGATGAGTAATAGACATTAAAGCATTTTTAAAATATCAAATTTAAATTGGAAGGTCTATAGGCAGTATTAAATATCAACCCAGAATTGTTTTAGCATAGTCAAGGTCTTCTTATCAAGGCTTCAGGAATACTGTGTACACGAGAAGACTCAGGAATTACCAAAATGTATGGATCCATCCGACGAAGATGAAGATTTAAAATATTTAAGATTTGATACTTTCAAAGGAGACAAAGGCTGTGGTTTTTTGCTGTTATTTTTCCTGCCTGTGTAAAGGACAAGGAAAAATGCTGCAGTGAATCATTGCATACTGTATGTTACAAATACAGAGGACCTTTGATTTAAGAGGTCTTCTCATCTCTAGGAGAAAAGCATTAACATAGTAAACTTTATTTTTGCCAGGCCGGTGCATTTGTTTATTGTTTCCAGATGGAAAAATCTGTGTATATGGATTTTTCCAACACATACTCTGTAAGTATTTCTCAAGTAATAATTCACAGACCAGTGGTAGTCCATGGAGTACTACCAGGTGGCTTAGAGAGGAATTTTAGAAGCAAAGCACTGCTACTTTTCAAGCAATTGTGCCATAACATAGTCAAATATCTTGGGGTGGTTTTATTTGTTGTTGTTGGTTTTTGGGTTTTTTGGTTTTTTTTTGTTAGGAAGTATCTTACAGTTGCAGACATGGATTTTAAAAACATGCAGGAGATAAGTGAACCAGGAGGAGGAAAAATGCTATTCCCATATAGAAAGTCTAAGTGAGGACAAATCTCTTTTCCCTGTCACCCTATTTTAATCTCTTGTCCTGGAACTCCATGCGTTTACTTGTGTATTCTCTTTCTGCAATTTAATAGTCTTGTGCTGCTTTGTCTAGAATCAGTAACTTTTTTGCGCAGTAATGTTAATCTGGACTGCGTCTGTATTATGTACTTTTTGTATAAGGTTATGGAAATATTTACTCACTTGGTAGTGCATATACCAAGGAGGTAAATATGTATTGTCATCTGAATTTTAAGACTGCTTTTAGATTTTGGTACAATGGAGTGATATACAGAATTGCACATTGCTGGCATTTTTAATTTGACTTACCAAAAGCTATGTTTCTGAAAAGCACCTGAGTTAAGATCTTTGCTCAAAATTGGCTTCTTGGTGCAATTGTTCAGTTTTTGTCCCATCATTCGCCTAATTAAAGCATCATCTGTGTTTGGAAACAACTGTTTTGTGATTCCTGCAAAATAAAGAGATGACATATTTGAAGCCTCCAAATCAGGGAAACGAGATGTGTGATCTAAAATACATTTCTTGCATCTTTTAAAGTTCCAGCTACTTCAGCTTCCACTCTAGTTACTTCACTGTCTTTACAATCTCCTTCATAGATTTTGCACATGCCAGCTCTTGCTTTTCTTGTGCCTTCCATATTGCTGTGCCTTCTCTTGGCAGACTCAAAAAGAACTCCAGGGCCACAAGGGCTTCTGTAGTGCGTGATTTGTGCTTGCCAATCCTCTGTCCTTATGTTCTGTTCTTCATCTGTTCTTTTCCTATCCTCATCAGTCCTTATGCCTCTGAATCTTACTTTTTCCTCCATTAATTTTCATTTGCAGGTGATGTCACCTTTTCTAAAAATTTCCCTTCTGTTTTGCCTGGCTACATTTTTTCAATGTGACAGTAACAGGACTCAACATGAGGAATGTGATTCCTGCTCCCCTCTTTTCTATCATCTCCCCTCCCATTGATTTCCCTGCCCTTTCATTTCATTTTATTTTGAAGTCCTATAGTTTCCATCTTCTTTAAATAATCTGATTTACTAATTCATTTTCTGCAGTCCTAGAACTCCCAAGCTTCCTTCTAATAATTCTTTTTCTCTTGTATAATGTTGACACTTTTCTGTTCGAATTCCAGTGTTCTCTTCTACCTTTACAAACTTCTTTGATTTCTCTATAGGCTTTGTCACTGAATTCTATACAGCATGCTTTATTTCATGTCTTGATTACCTTCTCTGCTTCCCTTTTCAGTTTTGCCTAGACCCTAGTAGGATTAAGAATCCTAAAATCATTTAGGTTAAAAAAGACGATTAGGATTGAGTCCAACCATTTTTCTCATCCCATTAAATAATTTTTTCATATGTCATTCTAAAACTGTCTCATCTTACTGCCTCTAAATATATTTTTACCATCCTACACACTCTTCCCTTTTATCTCTCTTGACTCTGGGCCTTTTTCTCTAACAGATTCTTAAGGAAAAAAGGTTTTTGCAATTGATAACTTTTGAAACTGCTGGCTAACTTCAACAAAACTGGACTAAGGTAGAGGAACTGGAGCTAAGCTGAAAAGGGAACCGACAGGACTCCAGAAGTCCAAGGAAATGACAATGGGGGAGGGATTATAGTACAGGAATTAAGGCTATATTGTTCTAGTATTGAGTTATAGGTGTGAATCCAATAAAAATTTGGTTTAATGTGCTTGCAAAATACTGTTTTCTTTAAAGCTGCTACTTCCATCTGAAATTATTTTCTGTCCTATGAACCAAATATTTTCTGCCTTAAACCTCAGAATAGACCAAATTTTGTTTGCTTCTCTGATCACTATTTCTGTCTTCCACACAGTCTTATTTTGCCTCTAGCGCTATTTAAAATGTCAGAATTCATAACATTCACTAAACTTCAGAACACAGCAGACATAATTTAACATTTGATCCAAGTGTGTCCTCTTTTTGCCTTCCTTTATCTGTTATCATCATGCTCCAAGTCTGACTGTTGCAGGTTAACCTTGCAAGGGCTAAAAACAAAGTACAAATTTACAGTATCATTCTGCCTGAGCAGTCACCTGAATAAAACCCACAGAATTCACACAATAGAAATACTACTACTTAGCATTTCACTGGCAGTATTTATAACAGATGGTTTAAAAAAGCATGTAGCTGAAGGAAATAGGAAACAGCTCATCACCTGAGTAGACCAGCTGTTAAGCATGATAGCCCCTCCCTCAGAGAAAGCCCCCTGTCAAGTCAGAGCCACATTGAGTAATGTTAACAAGTCATCACCTATGATTTCCTGAACTTCATTCTGATTCATAGCTGGTTTTGCCGCTTTATCCTTTGAAGAGGAGGACTTTGCACCTGTCAGGCTGTGTGTAGCCATGTATTCATGTGTATAAAGTGCTTGCATCAAGTCATTTATAAATTTTTGAGGTTTGCTCTTGTTACAAAGTGCAATCTGCCACTTTTCGATCTTGAACTGGAAAACAAAATTGGTCATAGGCATAACTATTGCAGTTCTCTAGAAATATTATATAGTATTACCACTGAAATATCTTTTTCATTTTCTATTTTTAAACCACAATTTAGAAAGTAATCTCTGCAAACTGTGTGCCTGAGCTAACACTACACTTGCACCCAGCTCAGCCTTTGAGCCTATACACACAGCTTGATTGTTTTCCAGAGGGAAGCGTGGGGCACACTAAGGACCCCAGGCATCCTAGCAAACCCTTCACCAGGCAATCCTTATTACCCACTAGCACAGACAGGACATGTTCAGACATAGCAAAATCCTTCTGCTTGCACTCCATGCAGGCTGGCTGTGGTCCAGTTCTGGCATGGTTTCTGTGCTGCCTTGGTAGCATGGCACTATGCCCAAACTAATATTCCTGCTTCCAAGCAGACATGCCCTAAGAACTGTGACATCTGGTCCTGGGCTTTGAGAGTGGCTTCTACATGCAGCAGTGATACAGCCTAAGAATTTGAACTCTCTTAATAGGCAATTTTGAGTTACCTCTACGAAGTAAGACAGGCTGCTTAGAAAAATTGGTCTTTCTATTTCTTTGAAGATGTTAGGTCAAATTTTGTGTATTGCAATATGCAGTCAAAACATACCTTGAAAATTCTTAACAGACTTTTTTGGATTTTAGCACCCCATGACAACACACAAGAATGATTTGCAGGGATTAGCATGACGCAGTGCATAAGAATGTTTATGTAAATTGTGAATGCAGAAGTGAAAATCATTCTTTTGGTTGTGTCTTCATTTTTTTTTCATGCACAACCTCTGTGCCTTAGATTTCTCAATCATGTTTTGTTATAATTGCAGAGAACAGGGGAACTTCTTTACTCAGTAGCTCTGTATACATGTATTTCCACTTAACTGCTGGCCAGGAACAGAAGCAGAAAGATACCAGCCTCCAATTACAAATTAACAGTTTAAACAGACTGATATTCTTCTTACATTATCTTTGAAATACCACCATTCTCCTTTGGCATCCAAACCATTAAGCTGGAAATTATCCCTGGATCTTGGTATTTTCTTCATGCATCCACATTCTGCCCTGAGCCACAGATATGCATGGACACTGAAATTAAAGCGAGTTTGAGAGTGTACAGGACACTGAATGGAACCTAATGCTTCTCATAGAAAGAGCATTCTGCACAAAAGGAGCTCATTAGTCATGTTATCAACACAATTATGACAAATTATTTTACCGATGCTTATTTTTCATATTTGTTATGCTATAGCGGTAAAGTTTAAATTGTATAAAGTTTTATGCCTGAAATTGCCTTTTAACTGACCTGTTTTTCAGTCTGCTGCTCCTCATCGTCCACATTCAGAGTTACTGGTGAGCTGGAGTTACTATGCATAGCTGCATAGGAATCTGCTAATGGATTGTGAGATGCCTTCCAAACAGCATGTGGATGCAGACTGGACGTAGACGACGTCATTCCCCCTTTGAGCAGCGCTTCAGCCATCCCTACCAGTTCCTCAAAATGAGTGACTGCCTGTGGCAACACTGAAATCAGATGAGAAGTGAGGGGTAAAATAGTAATTGAAGCTTTCAGACTCCAGTTACATAAGCAGGTACATTTTTGCAATTAGAATCGTGTCATAATGCGAAAGAGTCAAAGTAGTCAGCAAAGACATTTCAATATACTGTCTTCCTCTTCTCTCAAATGCTTTCCTGCCATTCTGCTGTCCCTGCCCATGAAGATTTCTAGAATAGATCAGTTCATTGCAAGGCTAAGAGGAACTATTAGTTTATGCCCACCATGGCACAAAGTAGACTATTTCTCTTTTTTCTTTTTACAATCTCAAAATCTCTACAAGTCCATAAAGTTATTGAATATGGACTAAGTGATGTCTGACTTTTTTCCTTCTTCAAAGAAGTTACACAGACTGCAGAGGCTTTTCCCTCTTTTTAATCTATAGAGAATATGTTTAAATAACCTTCCCTCAAAGTAATATTTTAAAATAGAAACTTTTATTGCGTACATTAAGAAGAATCAATGCAGAGCAAAAAGGATGCAAGAGATGACATATCGGCAAGATACAGAATTACAGAAAATACTGTAAAAGACTAATATAATTGTTCAAGATGCAAGGCAAATGAACTTACATGTGTGAGAAAAATTGTCAGGCACTAAGAAGATGTTTACAAATAATATTTAAAAAGGTGAAGATGAATGATTCAAACCAAGATGAATAACATAAGGAATGCAGTCAAGTGGGCAATGAAACTGATAAACAGTTGCAAAATCACCTGACAATAAAAAAGATCAGATACAAGGCTGTCTAGGGATGGTATGATGTAGCTGGCAAGGGAAGGGGTAAATCCTCTTTAAACCTTTTTCATTCACTAATGGTTTGAAATTTTGGATTCAGTCTTGGCTGCCTCAAAGTAAGGCACTTCAGAAATGATCACTAAGTGAAGAAGGATTTATTTACAAAAGACCAAAATAATTAATCTCTGAGAGAGAATTAAATTTGGTGCACCTGTAACTAACTCAGATTATCACTAACAAGGAATCACCAAAGCAATCAGAAATTAAGTAATTCCAGAATAAATAAAATATCAGGTGATCAAGAAAGACTGCTAGTAAATAAGGTTAGTTGGACTGTCAGTGCAATATCTGAGCTTAGCCGATGGTTACACAGGATTCAGAAAGGTTCTCTTGGGAAAAACTGGCAGGGTTTAGACAGATTTTTTCATTTCTATCTCTGTGATTGCATGGCCTCTGTGTAAGACAGTAAGTGCAGCTGGAATTAAATGTTGTCATGTATCACAGACTTTGATGCTAATGGTAGGCCTTGATCGTGTCAGGTGCTTGAGCATCCATAATTCCCATCTAAATGGCCTCTCATAAATCAAGCTTTTCCTGACCTTCAGGCTTTCCTCTTCATCAAAATACTCCCGACTTTACCTTGAAGCATCACCAGGGACTGCCTTAGGCGGCAGTTTTCTCTCATGGTATCTGTCAGCTTCCTCTTGAGACTTTTAATTTTGGCACATAGTTCTACCTTGGAGAGTTGAAATAAAGGCTCTTCATCATCACTGCTACTTTCACTATATAGAAAGTTGCTTCCTGAGTATGGTTCTCTCTGAAAAAAACCCCAAACAACTGTGATGTCTAGAGCAACAACAACATAAAATCAAAGCATAAAAAATAACATTAAAATATCTGGCTAAATAAAAAAATTGTCTTGTATAAATAGACTCAGTGCATTTTAATAAAAGCTGCTACCAACCATACCTATTACTATTCCTATTAAAAATGAAAGGTCAGTGTAATATGTAACTGTTAGGTACCTTTCTAGGTCTCTGTTCTCTATTCACCAATTTTCCAAAGTAGAATCTTTTAGAACTGTTAACTTCACTACGACAAAAATCCTATGCCCCACTCAAAAAATACATTTCAGATTGCTTTTGCTTAATACATTAAAATTGCTGAAAATGGATGTTTACCTGTTTGTTAATTAAAGATGTTTCAAGTTGACTCAGGATGTTGGCAGGAGCAGATGCCTGCAATGATTTCTTTCTTCTTATATGTTTCATCATCTTCCCCTGTAAACAAGTGCATAATAGTGCCTTTGCATTCCTATAGAGCCTTCCATTACAGTATTTCATAATATACCATAAACTTTTATTCACTGCGCACTTGACATTCTTGGTTAGTATTTTAAAAAATGTATTTATAATTTTGTTAACTTTTATGTTTTCCTTCCCTATGTTTTGTCACTGCAGACCTCACCACAGTGCACACCTCAGAAAACCTGGTCCCTTCCCTTTTTTATGCACTAGTCAGATTTCTGTCTTATGGGGGAAAATGCAATACAGAGCATCAAAGCCTTGAGTATGTCTCTTGACATACAAAAGGACAAAAATCTATTGGCCTAAATAATTACTCTGACAGTTTATTGTGCTGAGGTACCATGTGAAGGCTGCCCGTATTCCTACCTTTATTATACATGTTTTGTGTGTTGTATCATGAAGAATCAATAGTTACAGTCTATTTCATTCCTTTATAGGCTGACCAATATCAGGCACATAAAGACAGAAACTCACCTTTTCTTTATCCAGGTCACTATCCTCACTTTCTGAGAATATCATTTCTATCCTCTTCCTCTTGCCTTTTCCAAGGACTTGTATTTTTGTAATTTCATCTGCTTGCAATATCTTCTGCATCATTTCCACCAGCTCTTGGGGGTCATCTGAAGTGAAGGGAAGGAAAAAGGTCAAAGCACAGATAATCAGGTAACTATACCTTAAAAACAGATTTCATATCAGACAAATGTTCTGGAACTGCACTCACCACTCATGTACAAAACTTTCACCAGATGCTTTTCTGTCTTTCTTTCTCCCACAGGCCAGTTTACTAGTACGTGTTCATTAGGTTTCAGAAGCGTTTCTAGTTCACTGTCATCACAGGGAAGGTCCTGTATCCATGAAGTCTCTCCAATTTGCAGTGAATTATCATTTACAAAATCAAACAGTGTGAATTTTTTCATTGTTAAGTTGCTTTCCTGTCACACAGACACTTCCTGAAGGACATAATGGGGAAAAGAGCGGTTACTGTGTCATGCCACAGGGATGTTCCTAGAACACTTAAAAAAGCCTCAAACAACCTTCCTTTTGCTGGATATTGGTAGTTACCTTGTATGAAAGTACCCTAAGAAAGTGAAAACTAGCCAAGCAGAGAGTTGTACCTGCCTTGAAAGATGGTCTGTTTAATACTGGTACATCAGACATTGTCTCCAAAACTATACACAGAAAACAGCTTTAACCCACGGAGTCCTGGCTCCCATATTACTTCTGTGTTCAGTCTTGCTGGGATCTCTACTACTACATTTGTCTCAAGAAAATTTTTCGTCCAGCCTCTGACTAAAAGATGCAGGTGTGATAAAAACTTTCCCTAGAATGAAGGAAAATACTAGCTATACATGCTAGTATTAAGAGGGATGTATGATTATCATCTCATGGGCAGACAATTGCAGCCACAGAAAACCAACCCAGAACTACCCAGGACAACTGAGTGGGTGAGGCATGACACATCCTGGCAGTGGAAAACTTGAAGTACAAAAGAACTGACAGGCTAAGGACTGGAAGAGAGCTGGGCTGCTTCATGAGGAATAACAGCAACAAGGAGAACTCAACTCCAAATATAGAGCTAAATCATTTGCTTCACAAAACAATACTTTCAAAGCAATAGGCCATTCTGGGCTTTTTAAAGCCCTGAAGTTCTATACCAGGAGAAGGGAACAAGTCATACTTTGAGCTTTATTTTCTCAATTAGGCTGATAGCCTTTCATGAAAGTGTGAAATGTAAACTCTACTGGAAATGTACCCAGTTAATTTAAGTGTTGTCATTAACTCAGAGAAGATATTTTCTACTTTAAAATTATTAAATCAATACATAGAAAATCTGATTTTGTCAAACCTGTATCTTCTTTCCAGCAAACATATGGTCAATTCATAAAGGTGAAATACTTTCACAAAGCTGAAAACTCATGAATTCCTAGACGTGACAGTGCAATTTGTGATTTACTTGGCCTCAATCAGTCAGAAGCAAATTTAGTGCTTCATGCAGAGGCTGTCAAAAAGGTAACTCAGAGCTAGAAAAGGAGAATTATGTGGGGCTATTATGTCAAAGTGAGAATATCTTGCTGCAGTGCTCTAAGAAGTACTGTCAATTTATTTGCAGAAGCCCAGCTTGCTGCTATTCCACATGTCTGTGCTATGCCTCAACAGAACTGGCTTTCCACACAGGGGTGAACTTGTTAATTTGTAAAAGACAGCTGCAGTCTTGTCAACATATTTACTGATACCGTGGGGCAAGTGGCATAAGAAATCACCATAAAAAAGAGTATTAAATCATGTTTTTTTGCAGGATGTGTTGAGTGTGATAGCAGTAGGATTGTTAAGTATTGCCTCACTGGAGAAAGGAGACTGTGTTTGCAGGAATTGACATTACTTTTTTTTAAAGATCAGAAAGCATCCATCCCATGCAAATTCTGGAAGAGGAAGCAGCCTGAATATCTCTGCCTACTGTGACTCACTGGAGGCCTCATTCTGCCAGCAATCCATGCTGGATGGATTCTCATACCACAGACAGGGATCATTCAAATGAATGAACATATAGACAAAGGAACAAAATTTCAGCACTGGCCTCACTATGGACAGGTGAGGTCCAAAATGAAACTGCATGTCTGTCTGAGCAACAAAATACCAGATTTAAAACAGGTGGTGTATGCAATCACACTGGGCATCAGTATTCTTCCTTCTTTTTCAAAATGCTTCTGAATATATGCTTCACTCAGCTTAACATTTCTTGTCTGGCTCAAACTTATTACTTCTGCCTCTGATTAACCCAGCACAGCAATCTCCACCACCCAGTTCTTTGATTCGCAGATGAAACACTTTGATATTTCCCCCCTTGGCCTTGGCAGTTGTGAGCTGCTTCTTCACCCTCCTAAAAGCCCACATAAGAGCAACAGAATTGCAGCCAAGTTAGAGCTGCCAGTGTGCTAAGACTAACAGCTGATTGATTGACTTCTATGTTTTTTTAATGTTTCCCTGCAGTCCTCTAACAGCCTGGTTTTTGTCTCTCATTTTGTATTGAGACAAATAGTCTCTGGGCCACGGGACATTCTTGTGGTCTGAACTTGTACAGGGTTAGCAAGCCAGCCCAGGATTTCCAGATGTACACTGAATACACACAGGCTGTTCACAGCATGCAGGGCAAGTGATGATTCCCCATGGCACTAGGGCTGTTCTGTACCTGCTGTGCCAATATCACGCACATCACTACCATGTCCAACAGCTTTTGGAAGGTATCAGACTTGTCCACATTGTTAGACAGCCTAATGGGGTCAATGGACACGTGGACTTCTGGATGTTCAGAGCCCATGAGGGCAGCCTGGTGCCATTGGTAGACATCGTGAAGCACATGGACAACAAAATATCTCACACAGTCTTTACACCAGGCAAGCACCTGGATCCATGAAAATCTATCCTGCCACTCTAAGCTAAGGACAATTTTTATCATGGTGATGGCAGGAGCTGGAGTTCAGCAATTTATCTACATTATCTATAAAGCTGTTCTGAGCTGACAAGATTCTTGCCTGTGGTTGGAGGGTGTACTACTAAACAGCTAAACCAATTTCACTAAGGGCCTTTACAGATGCCATATTCTCTCAGCATGCTGAGAGAAATAAGGAATGTTCCTGCTTTTTATAAAGGGACCAAGACAGGAAAGCAGCTGTGGGGCAGCAACAGTGACTGTCCAGGCCCCCTTTTCTCTGCTGCAGCTCTACTGGGCATCTGCCCAACTGCTTATGTTAAGGGTAAAATGAAGAAATCATTACATCCCCAAATGAAAGGAACAGAGTGCAGCAGTTGATTGTTAGCATTTTTATGTTATGGAGCAACACCTTCAGCTCCTGCAGTAGACATTAATCAAACTATGTCTTTTCACAGAATTTATTGTGACAATCCATGGGCCCTGGGGACAACACCTAACTGTCTGCTGGCATTATCTCTAGCCAGTGATTAAAGGGAATGGAAAGGTAGAACAAAATGTCACTAATAAGGGAGAGGAATAGTGAAACACTTCGCTTTCTGGAAGAGAAGTCCTGCAGTGTTTTCTCACCCTGACCTCCCACTGGAGTCAATGTGAAACTTCTCCAAGTCAGGACTGCTGGAGATGCTTCCCTCTAGAATCTTATTTGTCACAACAGATCGAAGGCAAAATATAATGTATCATCAGAAAACAAACAAAATAACTTGGGGACTAACCTTACCAAACTTTTACTGCCTTAAAAATGAGAGCTTGTCTAGCCACATTTGGCTCAGTCACCGAAGAAAGGGAGGTGATTCATCTCACCCTATGACATGTGTCTAGAAGACTGCAGATGACTTACTGTCTGGGAGATCCCATTTCTCTCCACTGACTATTCAGTGACTACAGGGTAGGTATGTCTCCTTACAGAAGCTGGCCTGGTCTAATCCATCCTATATTAGCTTTTTCTGGTTTTGAATAGATTTTGAATAGTCGGATGGATGGATTTCAGTAGACTAGCAGAAGCTATAGGGGGCCAAAAGGATGGCATATGAAATCTGTTATAGTGTATCTGGTTCTCTGTTTTAGATCTTTCTAACATAGTTCTGCAAGTCATCAAGTAAGATTTCTGACTCCGCATGCTTTGTTCAGTCGTTTATTTGGAGGATACATTATCATTCACAGGCATTACTCCATGTGCAGCTACTAACCACAGAGACAATTATATGACCTTTGAAAGCCACTTATGCTTTGCAAGTTATTTAATTCTGCTAAATGCTCCATTTGAAAACACTAGTTACTGATTTGAGAAAGACTGAAATGCAAATTTATGATTTTTCACTATTCTAGCTCATTTGTAGAAGGGGGGGAAAAAAAGGAAGGAGCCATTTAATTTTAAAGTTCTGCAGAGGAAACATTAACCAGACTCTCAATTTTTACAAACATGTTAACACCTCACATACTGCACAAATACCATAAATTTGTACACGTGATCTTGTTACTAAGCAACACAAAAAGCCAGAACAAAAACAAAACAAACCACCCAAAAAACCCCATACCACCAAAATCCACAAAGGTCACTTAAAGACATATCTCACCCTTTGTCTGACATAGTCTGTTCCATTCAGCCAGAGAACTGGCAGATGGCATGCTGAGATCATTACTTTTTTTTCTTTCGGTAAACACAGTGCGAAGTATTGCAGGTTTACAACATGAGATTGTATACTCACTTGATGGGTCTGATTCTGTTGGCTTAAAATAGGGCATTGACACTGGTTTCAGCAAGTCAAGGAACTGTACCACAGCAGATCCATAATTATGGTATATGGTCAGACTTGCTATAGAGTTGCCTTAAGCTGGTGGAGAACTGATAAAACTGGTTAAGAAAAACATCAGATGTGCTCCTGCTTATCTTACACGTGGCTCAAGCAAGGCATAAGGACTGAATGATGCCTGGGGTGAAGTGGAGGCCTCACACCCAATACTGTCTCAGCAAAGCACCAGAGAGAACCTGCACCTCTGTACCAGCCATGAACTCCTCTCCACTGTGCATAACCAGCCTGGTTATAAATGTGGTCCTTTAAGGAGACAAAGATAACCTCAGACTCTCTAGCGAAGGTCAGACAGCCTTTAGTGCCACCTCAGTAGGTGGAGGAGGACCAAAGTGTTTATTCTGCCTTCTGTGTCAACTATAAATTCTGACTGAAAGTAACCAAGACCCTCATAAGCCCTATTTGCATATTAACTTTCACATCCTAAGAATGCAAATGAAGAGAAATGAGAGCATGTCTTACATGTACAATGATAACTATCAAAACCCCACCCGTAACATAAAAGCAGGGGGAGTTTGGGGCAAAGAAAGTAAAAAAAAGAGAGAGGGGGAAACACTTCTGCTTATTTGGGATCGGTTGATGGACTATATCTCCTCCTCCCCCAAAGGGATGCCTCTAGATGAGCTTTGTGCGTCCAGAGCATTGTAAAGACCTGTGAATATTTATATAGCTCTATCCATATATCACTAATAGATCTGTTACTAGTACTTGCTGTAGTGACACACTGTAGTTAGTGCAATCCTATCACCAGCAATCCTGAACCTGCTTTCCTGTTACTTCAGGAAACCACACTTTTTGTGGCTCTGGATTGTGAGATATCTGATTGAATTCAGCCAGATCTATAGTATTGAACTGGTAAACTGCACTATTTGCAAGTCTGTGATCATGCAAGTTCTTATTGAATGCAACCAGGCTGGCAATGCTGAATCAGTTCTAAGCAGAAACTAAGCCCAGCTGCACCCAAGCCTTCTGATTTCTGAGGACCAGGTCAAATGCAAGAAAGTTTACTGCAGGCCAAATTTCTATAGCCTTAATGCAACTCATAATAAAGCTAATAATTTATTATGTACTAACATTTTATATTATCTACCCTCTGAGTTCAGCCTTCAATAACCCCAGCTTTCCTTGGAAAAAAACACAAACAACAAAACCCAACTATAGCTGGTCTTTAAATTAATCTACCTCATAAAAACCTCTTTATTTCAAATTCTGCATAAGTGGTAATGACAGATTTGGTTTGCGTTGTTTAGACTGTGACATTTTACCTTGAACTTGTCAGGACATTAAATACAATGTTGACGTAAAACTTGGGCTACACTGAAGTCTCAAAATTCCCAATAGCAAGAATATGATGGAAAACATGACAAAATTTAAATAAATTATATGCTCTGTTGTGGGTTCTAATCTTTTTTACCTGAAACCAGTGTAAGATTTACTAATGAATTCAGTGGAATTACGTGCTGTCAGAACACAAAAGTGTGTTACTGCTCAAAAGATTATAGTGCAATATCTTAGTCATTTCTGGAGAAAGATGATTCAAAAGCACAAATCTGCTGCTCTCAGCTGAGAAATACAGAGTACAGATTTTCTAGAATCATCAGTATTGCTGCGTTCCAAATTCAGCTGGGAATCTGGGTGAGCATCTATCAGAACACTACTGCAACTCTTAAGACTATAAATGCACAGAAATGATCCCACTTGTCTTCTACAGTTATGATAAAATGATATTATTTTATTCCTGATATTCAAGAGGTCACTTCCTCAGTGCAGATCACTATCTTGGTGTGACTTGCTAAGAAATAACCTGAGATAGTTTTTGAAGTGATTCTATTCATGGTAAAGCAACATCTCTGGCCTGATTTACTCAGATGGTCTCCTTGACTTTAAAGCCTCAGTAGCATTTATGACTCACAAGATTACATGGAGAACTTGGCACAAACTTGTACCACATTCTAAAATCTATTGAGTGACCCAAGGAATTCATGAAGACATTCTTATTTTTCACATTAGTGCCCTCCATGCTAGTTTTAGCAACCTAGGAGCACAATAAAATAATATTAATATCTAAATATGCTGAAGTCCTTTGTAGGACTGTGGCTTAAATCAAAAGCTTGAAGAAATCTATCGGAAAAGCTTTGATTTTTGCATCAAACTATTAATTTTATTTGTTAAATTGAGTGATAGGAAAGGCTGAATAATGATTTTTTAAGCAGGTATACTTCATATGTCTGGAAGTACCAAACTTTTGTTCTAACCAATAATTTATTCAACTATCAGTGAAATATGGCATTCATTTCAATGGATTTTAAGACAGAAAAGTAGCACCATTATTGGGTTTTCAGTACAGGATTCAGTTCTAGATTAAGATCCTTACATTTAGGTGTTACTGGTGCACCAGGTGTCTTAAGCTACTTCTGTAATCACTGGAGATGCAGGGTCAATTTGGCTTTCTAAACAGATTTCTAGCACCAGTGTTATTCTGCTTGGCCTTCAGCTGCTACTCTAGAAGTACAAATCTCCCACAGGCCTTTTATCACAACTGTCATCCTTTTGAAGATGTCTCAACCTTGAGCAACCGCAACAGTCATAAGAGTCAAGCCCCCACGAAACACAATTAAAGCTTCCTTGAGAGCAATTCAGCTTTATTCGAGTGCTGTAGGGTTCAATTCAGTGGCCTAAAAATAAATGCATGGTGCAATCTTAGATACCATAAATTATTATGCCTGGCTTACAACTGCCTCTTCTGATGGGCACAGACTTCCCACAGGGCTTGGACCCTCTTCCAGGCTTATGATGGTGGTTAGCAACTCCAGGCACTAAAAATGATACTAAACACAAATTTCAGGGAAATGAATTGCTCTCTGGGCCTCAATGATCTACCTGAGTTTAAATAGGAGCCTAGATATCTCATATGCCTACAAACCACATACATTTATTCATCTGTATTTTAATCCCACACTCAGTGAAAGATTCACATTAAGGTAACAAGATGCCAAATAACAAGGTGCAGGAAGTTATCTGAATTCTATGTGACATATTAGTATCTTTATTAAATAGCTATTTCACAGCTGACAGATGGAAAACTAATACTCACTTCAATTTGCCTGTTCGTAAATGCCATGTACAACAAAATGTATTAATATACAGACCAAGACATAAATCTCTTTATTTACTGAACTGGATAAAATGCCTGCACTACAGGAGTTTGAATAATCACAAGAAAGCTCTTTCCATGCAGGTTATTATATCCAAAAACTTAGAAGCAATAAGTAGCCTGGAAGGAGAAACAGTCAGCATGGTTCTGTAAAGTCAAACACTTGGCCATGCTCATTATGACCTGGTTTGGGTAATCCAATGCAGCCCATCTGAACAGCTGCCAAATTAAAAACATTAAAGAACAGTGATGCATCACTGGTTTTGTCTAAAGATGTTTATGGGATCATTAAGAGAAAGTTTGACCACATGCAAATCTGTGCTGAGGTGCAATGACTGTGCACTTGCTCCATGCAAGAGCCCAAGCAGTCAAACAACCTTTTCCTAAAAGGCTGGAAAAATATTAGCCATACTTTCCATATGCAACTAATGCACTTTCAAATTGGACTTACTCAAACAAATCCTCTGATAACCTCATACAAGAGGTTACAAGAAGATGTATCTTACAGTTCTTATAAGGTAGTAGAAATTCCATCTTTCATTCTCCCCCAAAGCATTACTATTGGTGCCATCCTCCCTTAAACTCTTAAAAGCAAATAAGTGAAATAGCAGCTAGGAAATTCCAGGCTTGATTTTTGGTCAGTATTTAATAATTACAGCACCATCTGTACTATCTCTACTTATATGTCTTTACTGGCTGTCATAAGTGAGTGATCATAGATGAGAAGTAATGCCTGATTAATGCTCAAAATACTTGCTCTTTTACTCCAAAACTCTTCCCCAGTTGCTCCGGTTTTGCATCATTTTGGTAGGTAGGAGGATAAAAAAAAATTGCATTATTATTAAAGGTCATGAACTCGAAAAATAGACATACATATTGTCCTCTTACTCCAGGGAATATTACTTCAACTGAAAGTAATTGTGCATGCACTTAAGAAAATTGACAGCAAGGCATCTTCCCTGCAAGGATAAAAACCTCAGAACTTATTAGTGCTATTTTTTCCCTTCCTGTAAAATTAAATGTCTTTTTACTGTATGTAGTTCAACCTAACTTTATAAAGTAATATGATGGTGTAATGATCAGTATTGTATATCAGTCTGAAACAATCCTTAAACAACTTTCAATTATATCGTTAAAATACTAATGAAGTACAATTCCCTCTGGGATGTAAGGCCACATACAGATTGACAACTGCTACTTTAAACATTGCCAAAAATGAATGCAGAGCAAATTTCAACCAAGGACAAAGGGGCATACTGCTGCTGTAGTAAAAAAAAAAGTGCCACAGGAGCTTCAGCAGTATATTTCCATCTAGGCTCAAGATCAGCCTCTCTGTCTACAAAGTCAATTTATGCCCACAGAATTCCTGCCAGCCTTGTTCCAGCAACACTGTAAGCCATGAGTGTACAGCCCTATGGCTCATTCTTCATTCGATTTATATTCAGTCTAATAAACAGAGGGTATTTAAATATACAAGTTGTGTGAGCTGATGAACCCACAAAATAAGAACAATTACCTCTACATACATAAAGCTGACAAGAATTTGGTTTTACATGGTCACTTATGACACCTGCAGATGGCAAAATGTTACAGTCATTGAGGGGTCTAATCTGGACCAGCACTGGAATTACAGAGTTTGGTCTTGGGTAAATCATACAACTTTTATAATTCACCTTTTCTTTTCAATGAATCCGAAATAATAATACACATTTACCTAATTTCAAGGATATTGTGAGAATTAACTAATGCTAATGTGCCTTTTAACCATGCAAAGCACTGTATGGAGTAAACAATTTAACAAGTTTTGCAGAACAAAGATTTGCAATTACCTTGCTGAATTTAGAACATATCATTTCATGTAACAGATTTTTTTCAAGTGGGTTGCCTATATCTAGCCAGAAAATGTTATTCTTTCAACTGAAGAAAGTATTTTATAATGTTTTATTATCTACCAGAAACTCTCTATGGTATGCTTAAGCTGCTAGGAAGCACTGATGGCATCATGTAATCTGTGAGTAGAATATCAAGGGGAGAAGTCAATTATTTCATCGAAAAAAGTTGAGAACACTTAGAAACTACGAAGTCTTCTGTATTTACTTTGCTTGCCTCTTTGGTTTTTACTGTATCTACTTTAGTTCTTGTTTGATGAGGAAAAACCCAAATATTTTATTAGGAAGTATTAGATGATTAGAGAACCCTTCTAACCAGTTAAGTAGTCATTTAGGCAGAATATTTTACTCAATTATAATTAATTAGTACAAACACAGTCCTTAAAGCATACTTACATACTAGTGAAAGGAGATGATCTTACGCTTTCACTTACTCAGCTACTCTTCTGAAATAATTTCATGTATCCTCTCTTATGTCCACATCACCAGATCCAGCATGGGACCTTTTTCCCCTCAGGTCACTAATACAGGGAGTCTTACAGCTGCAAAATGAGGTCCACAAGGCCTCTGTCCATAGGAGCAGAGAGGTGCCTTCACAGAGCTGTGGAGTGCCTTTGAATCTCACAGCTCATACTGGGAGAGGTCAGCAGACCTCTGCAGACACGGTTTCTCCACCCAAAATGCCATTACATTTTTTTTTTGCAATTTTTTTTGCCTTTCAGCCTAATCTATAGCACTCAACTAGAATTTTTAGTTTCTTTTGAAAGGTGTTGCTGAACAGAAACTAAATTATCAAGGAACATGCACTGTCCCAGAGACTGTACTACAATTCTGCAAGCAGGACAAGGGGAAGAGAAGAAAGCATCCCCTCCTTCAGTCTTGCTGGGCAAGACTGCTAAGTCAGAACTACCATGAGAGACCAGCTGAAAGAATATTTGAGGTCAACACTGCCTTGTCTCCCTGCAGGAGGGCTGCTGCTGCTACAGCACATTCCCTGCTCAACTCTTACATTAAACTGCAGGAGTCTGACACAATTTCCATGTTGTTCCCCTACCTCACACAACTTTGGAAAACAGATAAACTGCATGCTAGAGGAACTGCAACCAGAGAAACATTCTCCTGTCCCCTTCTACTTTCAAACATTTGCTGCTCTGGGGATTCTTTGAAGCAGAACTTTCCTTTTTGATCCCTCTGCCCAAGTACTTATCAACACCTCCTCCCTCAGCATTGCTCAGGTGAAAGGCTGCTTCCTGCACTCCTGCCTAAAGCTTCAACTATGCCAGTGACTTTGTCACTGCTCAGTTTCCCTGTGATCCCCATCAAAACAAGCATCTGCAGGACATTACATCCCACCTGCTCACATCTCTGCAAAAGTGCAGCCACATTTCGTGCACTCCGAAATGGCAGCAGGACCCCTTGCTTATTGCAGGATCAATAACTGCCTTCTTAGATTATAAAACACTTAATTCCACTTCTCAACAACCCGTCCATTCCATTCACTTATCACAGTTAGTCTCAAGACTTTGTTACCTTCTTTTGCTTCTTCTCTGCAATAGCTTCACCTCCAGGATTTCCCTTCTGAGGTCAAATCTCAGATGAGAGGTTTTGTTTTAACCTTCTCTCTTCATTTCGTTTGTCTTCTCTGTTTATCATCCTTAAGATTTAGGAAAAGTTCCCTGAAAAACATTCTGTAAAGAATCTTAGATTAAAAGTGTATAAAACTTCTCTTAAATTCTCTTTGTTACTATTTGGGGGAAAAAGAATCTACCCACATATAATTTGCTTATTTTTAATGTGTAATAACTTCAGCAATTTAAACTTTATTCACCATGGAAATAATATTTTAACCACACTACCAAACCTTGCAGTACTTAAGCACAGAGCAGTAATGAATATAAAGAAAGCCAGAGCAGCAGTTTGGTGTACAAGTGAGACAGTTGACTCAAAAGCCTGGAGCAGCAGCTCTCTGAAAAATCATGCATGTCAGCATTTCTTGTACTAAACTGTACTCTCTTTTCCATTTGAAAAAAAATTAAGCAGCTGTCATGAAATTTATTATATCCTTGTGGAAAAACATTAGCCTCAAGACACCAGTGAGCTCTAACTCTTAGAAGCGAAAAGCTATAAACCTTAAACTAAAAAGCTTTCACTAGGGATTTGTCTGTCAGATGATTTCTATGCACTGTTACCTGAGAAGAATGTGAAAAGAACTGTTCCCCCTCAGTTCTCTGTGATTTACCATGCACTGCCATGCTACTTTCACTTTATAACCCCATTCTGAAACAATAAATCAGTGTAGAGCCAAAGGTGTCGAAAAGTTTCCTGCTCCCGCAATATCCTGCATCATGGCACTGCAACACTATGCCAGGAGGGTCACACCGATTTGCTTCATGTTTCAGTGAAGTAACGTGGACTGTTTGAATAATCTCCAGGTAATCTGCATTAAAACCATTTTACTGCAGTGTACTGCGGTATTAGGAAAGATTTCAATATTGCACCACGTGATGCAACACAACCTTACAGCACTTGGCAGTTTCTAGGCAGTGAGGGAAAGCTTCAAATCCATGGCTGCAATATAACAACTTCTGATTTTACAAAGTAATACGACAGACTATTTTGGCTCACTCTGTTGGTGTATAGCATGAAATGATACAAAATTCCTGGAATAAATTATTATAGACCTAAACCCCAATTTTTATTTTCTTTTTTTACTTACATGCTCCCTCCCCGCCCCACCTGGTATCATGAGCATCTTTCAATAATAACAGAGTTCCTTAACCTTAAGAATACAGTGAAGTGTTACAATGTTATTAGCCCAGTGATAAATCAATTTTACTAATCTAGAGATTATTTTCCAGTTCTTGTTTAAGCTACCATGGAGACATTTCCCTCTCTCTTTCCAGATTTCATATTTTTTAGTTTAACTTAAATTTACACGTAAGCTTTTCTGTAGCTTCATGTCAGTCACATAAAGCAGTAACATTTCAATGTTTCTCCAACATTTACACAGAGATTTTTATTATTTCTATGAAGTTTTGGAAATGTTCTTCAGGTTTATGTGCTCACATCAAAGATGGATGAAAAGCACGAGTGTTGCCTTGAATGAACGTTTTTTTCCCGGTAACACAAGTAAATGTAATACTGCAAAATGGTACCTGGCTATATTTTCAGCAGGTGATTTTTGTGTGTGTGTGTGTTTAGCAGGGCGAGGGAGCTTAGAACCGTTTTTTCAAACACCTCTGAAACAGTCTTTGAAAGTCTGGAGCATCACAGTAACAACTACAGAGGTAGCAACAGCGACATAGGTGAACTCTTTCACCATCCGCATCAGCAGCCCGCACACGGCAGGACCGCGATGCTGCCGGCGCTGCAGGGCTGCGGCCGGCGCTGAGCGAAGGGCACGGGGCTGGCATTGGCTGCAGCGCGGTGCAGTTCCCTGCAGTGCGAGGGTCCCCGCGGGCGCTGCTCCGCGCGGCCCCGCGCCTTCCGCACCTGCCCCGTCCCGCCCGCAGCCGGCTGCCGACTCAATGCCGGCATCGGGACATGGGGCAGCACCGCACCGGGGCCCTGGTCACCTTGTCAGGATGGATCTCATTATCCTTTCCCGGTTCCTTGCCCCGCCACGAGAGCGGCCTCGAAAGCGCCTCGGGTCCAGGGTACGCCACAGACCCCCTTCCCTCACGGACCTGCGCGGGCGCTCGCCGCTGCCACCACCCCGCGCCCCTCGGTTGCAGCCCCTCTTTTCTCACGGGGGATCCCCCGGTACCTCGCAGCAGCCATTTTCCGTCTCCCTCTAGAGCACCTCCAGCAGTGATGTCACCGCCCGAGTCCCCTCGGCGGCGGGATGCACCGCTCCGCGTTCCTTCCTTCCTTCCTCCCTCCCGGCACCGGCGGCACCTTCTTCTTCTTCTTCTTCTTCTTCTTCTTCTTCTTCTTCTTCTTCTTCTTCTTCCTTCTCCTCCACCTCCTCCTCCTCCTCCCGCCGCCGCCCC
>VZRL01000640.1:2668203-2702949 GCA_013397895.1 Origma solitaria
CCGGCGGCGATGCCCGCCCCGCTGCCGGGGGGAGAGGCTGCCCGGCGCTGCCCGGCCCCTCGCCGCTCGCCGCAGACCCGCGCACGCACAGGGGCAGCCGGGCTCTTGAGCCATGATTGCCGCGGCTTTCCTGGTCCTGCTGAGACCCTACAGCATCCAGTGCGCCCTCTTCTTGCTCCTGCTGCTGCTGGGGACCATTGCCACGATTTTATTCTTCTGCTGCTGGCACCGCAGGCTCCAGAAAGGGAGGCATCCCATCAAATCCGTCTTTTCAGGTCGCTCAAGGAGCCGAGGTAAGAGACTCTGGCGGTCCCCGAGGGCGGCGGCGGGTGTCCCCGGCCCATCCCGAGGTTTTTGCCGGCGGAGGGCCGCTCTGGCACGGTTTAGCCGGGCAAAGGCTTTAAAGAAAATTCAAGCCGAGCCCAGGACTGCGGCAGCGTTGTCTCCACCCATCCCTTAGCGAAACCTCGGCTAGCGGGAGAGAGGTGAGAGGCTGGGGAACCCCCAGCCCTCCCCGGTCTGTCAAAGCGCAGCGGAACTTTATGCTGAACTTCTTCCCGATGAATTAAATATAAATGCCGGGCGGAGCTGCCGGCTGTGCCGGGAGGGCCAGAGCCGTCCCGGAGTGTGCGCCAAGGGGCGAGCGGCGGGGTAAACCCGTCAGCCGGGGCGAAATGCGAGGTGCAGCTAGTGGAGCCTGTGTGTCTTTCTGCTTGCCTTCCAGATGCTGTCATGAGAACTCATCACTTTCGCTCTGAGGTAATTTATTTAGCACGCAATTTCAAGGTCAGAAGTTGTTCTCTTTACCCGAGTACATATAGTCGTGGTCTTTTGTTAATGAAATCACAGTGAACTTTTCATTTTGCATGAAAGACATAATGTCCTCTTTCATTTCTTGGTTTGTTTTTTTTTCTTCCCAACACAAAATGAGCTCTTCATCTGTGTTACCCTAACCGGCCTGCCGATTTGTGTCATCCCCAAAGGAATTGGTTACTTGGAGAAAAGCTGTGCTTACTGTACGTGCCAGACCTCCCTGTGTCCAAAAGCAGCCCTGAGCTGAGTTATTGACTGCACTGTAAATACGTGCAGAGCTGGTCGCTTTTGTGCCTGCAGAGCCTCTGCTCGCTTGCTTTGCCCACAGCCCTCACCTGTGCCCTGCACCTTGTCGGGGAAGTTGCCTGCTTGGCTTGGTCGTTGCCGCGGGAGATCCCAGAAGGATCCAGGCTACAAGCCTGCTTGGCAGGCACCTCGGTGTGTGACTTTGTATTCAGAGGTCAGGGGAATCAAAACTCTTACATGCCAGTGCTGAAAGTATAACACAAACCCCAGTCACTTCCTAGGGATTCTGAATGAGGAGCATAATTGCTGGGAAAATATGAAAAATAATATTTGTTTTAGTACCCACTTTGTTTCCGTGCTGCCCTGTGGAGCTCATGTCTAGATATTTCTCTTGCCTGGTTTCCTGCTATTGATTTAAGGCATATCTTCATGCCATTGCCTATTATTCTGAAAGCCTGGAGAGAGAGTTTTGCAGTCAAATGATATTTTGTTTAATTATTTGCATTTTTCCATACCCTGCTGTGGGTGTGAAGATTATCCAATTATGACTAATGTTTTCAAAAGTGTGCTTGGGATACATTTTTGCAGCGTGGTTCATATTGGCAATTAGTTTTAAACTCTTAACTATTTTGAAATTTGTACACACAATCACAAAAAGAAGATGTCATAGGGAGTGTCCTATCTTTAAACCATGAAAAGCCTGAATTTGTTGTTCACTGAATAGTGCTTCTGTAAAGTGAACAAACAAATGTATCCCTCTGGAAACTGAAATATTTTTTCACTATTTAGTTTATTCAATATGGAATGCTTGGTTCCCATGTCAAATTCACTCCGTCCTGAGCCTAGATAGAGATGAAGTTTTATGTTTTGAAATACGTGCCATCCTGCATGGTGTCACTTCAGAGGGAAGTTTGCAGAGTAATTTATTTTTATTGCTTCCGCATGTGGTTATTTGTTTATCATCCAGTCAGAAGTAGACGAAATAAAAATATTTCCTCAAAGCTTCCATTTGGTGAAACATGCTAGAGTAACTGTTTTATTCTTTCATAATTTCCTACATTTTGTTTAGATGGAGTGATATTGCAGCTAGTTGGTCTGAACTGCCCTTTTAAATAAGCGGTGGAGCTGTTTGCCCCATTATTATCTGATGAGAGTTTTGATTCTTTAGAGAAACGATGACTCATTTGACATAATTAAAATTTCATTTTCCACTTTTTTTAAAGTAAAATGTTATTTTAATGAATCTAATAGAATTGATTAATGAAAAAACTACAGGCATGCTTCCAATAAAAATATTGGAAACATCATCTGAAGCAGAATTTGACATTCTCTCTCTATATCATCACAAAACATGCACTTCCAACTGCCACACAATGTTGATGAAAGCAAAGCACGATACATGAAAATACTGGCTTTGCATAATCCCCCACCCCCCAAATGAATGTAACATCTTCGCTCCAAGTTTTATAGCGCAAGGTACATCTGCTAGCTTCCACTGTGCTCAGTTGTTTGTCAGGTGTAGTTATAAATAGTGTTTAATTATAATAAAAGATAATGAAAAGTGGGGTGATAGTAAATAGCAGTGGGTTGGCATTCATCTCCTGAGAGCTGGGTTCAAATCTGCCTTCCATCACATGTGAATGTGCAGGTGGTCTAGCAGCAGTGCACAGAGAATTATAATTGCCCTATCTACGGAGCGGTTGGCAATTCCTGCATGATTGACTGCCTGCCAGGAAAGCCTTATATTTGGAAAAATAGATGTGTGCAAATTTATGTCGAGATTCTTTGCTACAGCCACAGCTCTCATGGTGCATGCCTTCATTGTCTATGTACAGTGAGAACTCCTGGATCCTTTTCCTTTAATACTGAACCACACAATAAAAAAGAAGGCTGTGTACTATGGGAGAGTAGATACAAAATTTGAAAATATATTTGTGATCCTTTTTGGCCCTCCTGTTTTGAATTTTATATGCCACTAGTGAATTGAATCCACAAATAGTTCATTTTTGTGGGCCTTGATTTTTAATGTCTTTGCAAAACATGCCTCATTATTATACATCAAAAGTCTATGCAGATATTACTTATTATAGAATGAACTTAAACACTTGACCCCCTGCCTCAAAAGGAGGTGAATTTGCATGAATCATTATGAATATAAAGTAGGTTAAAGTCTGTCTTTGTTAGAGGTGCTTCATAACTGAAAAAATTAACCAGGAAGATGTGAGAGTTTATTGAGATAATACAGTGATGTCTCCACCTCCCCCCTAAAACTTCCTTACTACCATCTGAAGTTTGTCAGGCCTAATTTTTAATATACTTTTATTACAGTCCTTCGGTTCATTGTGACTATAACTGCTCTTAAGATTCTTCCATCCCCCAGGTACTATAGAAATTCCATGGAGTCACAAAGGAATCACGCCCAGAATAGTTAATGCTTCTAATCTCAGGAAGACCTAGATATGCCACTGCTTTAAAAAGAAAACAAGTAAATTTCCAACAGAAATATTCATTGCTACATGACACGTCAGACTTTGATGTAGTTGTTTGCACTAGTCTTTCTTTATTTTGAGAATCAGTCATAGAATGAAATGTCTGTGCTGAACCAAAACCACACCAAAATAACAATATAACTCAGTGAGAGTTTTACCAAAGTAGGGACTATGATCTATTGTTGGGGCTTTTTATTATCATTATTCCTTGTGTATTAAAATATGTAAAAGCTATCCATGATTCACTGATTTCTTTCTTCTTGTGCTCTCTGTAGGAGTTGTTTTTTTCATGAAGTAGAGGAATTTTCTCTAAGTACTTTGTGGGCTTGGGCTTGATACATTTCAATGTTTATCATTTTACACTTTAGAAAGAGGTCTGAAAGTCTCCTGTACCTTTCAATTTAAAAGCATTGCTTAATGTGTTGGTTTTGCCCCTTCTTGCAATTTAAATTTTTTTCTGAATTAGTTTTCCTTGTAGTTGAAGCCTCTGGAGTCATTGGATTATGTGAGATTTTTACCTTTCAATTAAAAGGGAAATAAGCTTCTAGCCCTTAGGCTGGAAGGAATTAATCTGAATGGTATAATTCTTAATGTCTTTTGGTTTGGTGGTAAGGACTGTTGAAAAGGAAGGTTCTCATTCAGGATCTATAAATGGTTGGGCTTTGTGAGATTGTGAAGAGATAATTGTGCTAATTGCGAAAGTAGTAGTTTTCATATTATTGGGGAGAAATGACCAGATTTATAAATCTTTTGCCTGAAATTTTCTCTGAGGCTTACAGTTTTCCTTTATCTTACCTCTTATATTGGAAATATTATGACTTCAGGAACTGAAGGTATCAGTCAGTGGGTATCAAGCAACATGGTATCATTTTGTATTTATTTAATTTTGACTCACATATTTTGGTCAAGTTTCCTGTGAGGGCTTCCACTGGGACCTACAGGTATAAATCTACTAGGAAACAAATCTGTAGAAGTTTTACAGTCCACTGTAAATTCTGATTTCACATAACCCAGGTGGGACCAAACACACCAATAAGACAAGTAGGAGTTGACATTTTATGAAAGAACTCTCTGGAAGGACTGGCAGTGTGTGTTAACCGTGGCTGTAGCAAAGGAATAACATTTGCTGGTTTGAGTTTTGCAGACCACACACTTTCATTTTTGTACACTGAACAGTCACTGCAAGGTTGTATATATTCAGTCTATTGTTGTGACAAGACTTGTCGTGAAATAGGTCATCCAAGACTGATGACAATTTTTAAGAGCAAATGGATATTCTAAATCATCCATTATGGTACAATGGATGCAAAACTATAGTACAACAATGTCCAGGAAATGTATATGTTACTTTGTCAACACAGATGCCCAGAAAATTGTCCATAAACTTATCCCTAAGCATACCTTTACTGTAATCATGCCCCTTCTGAGGCTGATGGTGAGATAGTTGCCTAAAAATACAGTTCTAGTTATCTTACAAAACAATAATGAATAGTCTTTGAAGAGCTGCACCATAATTCATCCTGAGCATTGCAGTTATTTATAAACTGTTCCAGATATGTACAGCTCCAGTGAAAGGAGAAATCAGCAGACCCTCCAAGCTGAATTTGAATCTTCTGTTTGATCGGAGGGAGTGCACTGAAGGAGCACCAGAAATGTGCGGGACTAGCCAGAAAAATACATTCATTCACCGATTGAAAGGACGTATCATTGTCTTTACGAAGATGAATCAGCCTGAAAATATTTTACCTTTGTGTTTGACATGATTTTCCCCCAAGATATTGAAACTATCTTTCCATTAGCTGTCTAAGAGTTAAGGAACAGGTTCAAAGGAAAATCAGGGACAAAAGTGAATTGTTTTCTTAGATATATGAGAGCACTTACATACAGGAATGAATGGAGAGCTATAAATACAGGTTACACTGTATAAGGACAAATCCTTCTGTCCATTTTTCATAACATATCCAATAATGTGGCCCAGACAGAGTATGCCACACTGGAGCTGACACATGGAAAACCAGGTATCACTGATATTTGGCTTACAATGTGTTGTCTGTCTGTCACTCATTGTCAGCTTTAGTCTCGGCAGTGCTGCCTTTGGATAGCCCACAAACATTGGTCTGTGCTGAGGAACAGCCAGTTTGGCAATTGTATCACAAAATACACGGCAATTGCCTGGTTGCTGCAGCCAGTCTGCTCGAGTGCCTGAGCTAAACTGGCTCTAGAGGAGTTAAATTGGGTACCTCTACTCTGTACTACAATGCAGTATACAAATGCCTGATAGATTTATATAGCCTTCTGGATGTCTGTGTCTCTGCTCTGCCTTCTGATGGTCTGCAGAGCATTGAAATGCTGAGGGGATCTCCTCTGAGCTCCAGCAATCACCTGATAAAGTACTGACGTTGTGTCATGGTCCACATCAGTGGTCAGGCATGGTCTTGGGACCTGCGTTACAAATGAACACGTCCTCAGGGCTCTCTAGCAGGACGGGGAAAACCACTGCGTAAAGATACACTACCTCATAAAGGTTCTTCTTACTCTTTGGTTTCCCATTAATACAGTTATGCCAACAACCTCCTGGCTATCATGTAAGTATTTAAATATCCAGGTTTCTCTGCTGTTATCTCTGGAAATGTGTGTTTTAGATGAGCTGCGGTTCAGTTGTGCTGTGTGCCATTAAGTGGCACACTCCTGGCACACGCAAGCAGAGCCCTGGTTTCACGGGGATGCAGAGGGAGCACAGCTTGTGGCCATCTACCTGTTAGCAGGCATGTTGTATACATTCACAAAATGGGAACTTCTAGCTACTGCCTTTTGCCCTAAGCTAACCTCAGATTGAAACCATGAATTAAAATATCTGAGGTTATACTTGCAGTGAGCACATGTATTACCACATTTCCTGTAGAAACTGTTCTTACACAGACAGAAAGGATCATGCAGGGCTCCGTAGATCACATACTGCTCAGAAAAGCTTAATCATCTGCACTGCTTTCTCAGTTACTGTAGCTAGATTATAAGGGTGACAGATGAGATTGTGGATGCTCTCTCAGAAACAGCTCAGCTCTTTAGGCTGAGGGTATTAAATGCAAGAAAGCATCACATGAGCAGGGTAATACAGCCCTTGGGGCTGTGGCTGCTCCCGGGCTGTTACATGTGCTTTCCTTGGGCATGAAAACCTCACTCACACTCTCTTCCATTCCCAGACTATTTTAAGGAGAGGCATGTTTGATGTGCTATGGAAGAATGTGCCGAGCACAGGGTGAAGTCACCTTGAGGTTTTCATGTAGGATCTGATTCAGCTGAGCTGGCTTTCTGGGGCCTGGCCATGTCAGACATGAGAGGGTACCGTCCAAAGCTGCAGCCTCTCACCCTGCTCCACGTGCTCTGCAGCCTGGAGGGCTTTCAGGCTCTGGAGAGTGGGCACGTGTGCTCCTCCAGCCTCCTGGGGCAAGGACTCAGCACTGTGTGGCAGAGATGCTTTAGCATGTCAGGCTCACAGTGGAGACAGCTGATCCCGACCTGGCATTGGCAGAGTTGCCTTGGTTTTGAGCTTTTTCCTTGTGCTTCTGGTTCACTGGTGCGCCTGGGTACTGTTATCTGTTCCCTGGATACTCGTACCCAAAGCTGTGAGCCCTGTGTGTGCCATTGTGCCCTACTGCCTTGCATCAAGGAGAGTCAGAGCTTTGCTGTTCCTGACTCATCAGTGGGAATGAAACATGAGTTGCGGCTGAAGTGTGAAAACACCGTATCAGCTACAGAAACTAACTGCGCTTGATGTTTGGGCAAAGACACATTTCTTGCAAGTTGTGCCAACCTCCTTATCTCCCCTGTCCACTCAGCTGTTTAAATACAGCACTCGGCTTCAGGACGGTAGGGTAGGTAGTAGAGCAGACTGGAAGTGAAACACCATTCCTCCAGGCTTAATTGGTGATTATATAAATTGATAACACTAACTATACTGAAATACATAATCATGTCAGCCTGAGGTATTGTATTTATCCTCCTTCCTAGTTCTAGAAAGAACAAAATGATACAACCAAGTGGAGGCATCATTCCCTTCTGATCTGCTTCCACTACCTTCCTTCATGTGAAGGTAGGAGTTGGAAAGTGAATTTGTAAAAACAGCATCCCCTTATACAGCCAAATAGACTCACTGTAGGCATTTACAGCTTATAGTCTATAGAGCTACTCAGCTGACCTAGTGTTCGTGTCTGCTTCAGGATGTGCTGAATGGTTCTTCAAGCCTCACTGAATGTGCTGACTAAATTTTTTATTGGTGATAACAGGAACTTAGACTTGTTACTCCTGAAGCAAAGACTTATTCAGGTATGTTGGTAGTATCTGAATCTAGTTATCCTAACAGATATCTGGATTCCAACCTAAGTATCTCTTTAAAAAATATTCCTGCTAAATGTCTCATCAGTTATGCATCTATTTTATATTTGAAAAAGTAGAGACACATCTTCACATGCTGTGAGGGGATAAACTCTCTTACCAGTTTGTCTTTCAAACAAGCACACTGGACCAAAGAGAGTAATTTTGTTGTATTAGATGTTTGGCTGCAGTGGTATGGTTTAGCAATCTCTGTTACTTCTTATTCAGCTTCTTACTGTATTTTTAATATTTAAAGCTAATTCCTTCTGGCAGAGCCTTGATGTATACTGGACACTGCCCAAGATGAGGAGACATGATGAGATGGAAAACGGAGGAAGCAAGGGTGGAAAGGGGACATGCTAGGGGAATGTGCTAGTATATTTTAAATTAAACCTTCCTTTGCAGACCACTGATCAAGCAGTACGCTGATTTTTTTTTTTGTTCTTAAATAATTGTTCCATTCGTACTGTAGGCTTGCAGTGCCCTGAGGTAAGAGGGAAGGAACTGGGACAATCCATCGCAAAGCGGCCGTGGAGAGCTGCAAGCCTTCTTGTCAGAGAGTGATAGGGCTGCTTGGAGAGCAGGCCAGCTTCTGTGGCTTACAGCTGCAGACAGGAAAGAATGTTTAAAGGGTGTCTTGAGGCATGACTGGATGTGCTGATTGGCTGTTTGCTTGCAGACCATCTGATTTTCCTAATGTTACAACTTGCCTGTGCTTTGATAGGAATCCTGACTTTATGATAGGAAAAACCAAACACATCATGTTAAGCAGCAGTGTAATACAGCATGGGTTATTAGACACTGTATTCTAAATTCACACCTAGACCTAGCTTCACACAAGGGCTCCTATGTATTTACTTGGGAGGGCCTGCTTAGGAACTGAAAAGCAGGTTATTGATGTTCTATTTCATGAACTCACTTGGAAAAGTAATCCTGTTCAGGTTATGTAAAAGACAATTGCTTTAAATGCCGTTAAATGTGTGGACTTATCTTGGAATATTACACGTGCCAAATCACAGGCTTCAATATCTGAGAAATGGTTCCAGCACTGCTTAGAGTTTAGATTTTAGAAGATAAGAATAATATCTCCTAAAATAAACATAAGGCATGCAAAGCAGCATCAGTGAGAGCTTGCTAATGAGGGAGTGGAACGAGAAATTGAATGTAAAATCTTATATTTTATGTTTTAAATCCTGACTCAGATCTTTATAGGAGTAACCCTTTGTAAGATTAAAAAAATTAATCAAAAGAATCACACAAAAAAAGGTTGCAGTCTATTTTTTTAGTTCTGATAGAATCAAAATAGAACAAATGCAGTTGTATCCTCTTTGGGTGTTTGCGAAGTAATACACTCAGTGAGTGTAGGTAATCTTCCTGTGATAGGACATTAACACGTTGCATTACTTAGCAATCTTTACTATAAATATCTTGGAGAACTTAACTTGAGTCTTTTATTTTGGGTTGGACTTGCAGAACTGGCAGTTAAATAAAGGTTGAGGGGTTTTCTTTGGGTCTTTGTAAACTGATGGTATTCAGGATGGAAATCTCTATGGAAGAGGAAGGAGGGAAATTATGCAGCCTTGGTCACTTTTTAGTTTAAAAGTATTTTTACAATTCAGATGCATAGATATATGCATATATATATATGTTTATCTGTGTAGCAGAAAGAATCTCAAATTTCTCTCAATGTGCGAGGGAATTTGATACAATAAAGTTATTTAATTAAACCTGACTTTTTAGATGGAATAGGCACCCAGCTATAGGGTGTAATTCTGTTCCAGCCTGTCTGCAAAGCAGCTGAGAATGCTGGCATCTTGAGAAGGGTTTGTCTCTCTGCATACTAATGTCTGCAGGCCCCAAGATGCTGTGGGTTGCATAGGCATGAGTTTCCAAGCTTTGAAGAGGTGGTAACTGACAATTTGAAGACTATTTCTTGAGGCCATTAGGTGACAGTGGTATCAGATGACAATTCTCATGCACATACAACCCCTGTCTATAACCTTAAAAGCAAGAACACAAAGTTGGATATCCTATCTGAGCTTCTTTTGGCTTTGATATTCATTAGCACACCTTAATCTACAGGAATTACTCAAATATCTGTAAAGGCCTTTGCAAATGCAGTTGAATTCTGTTGTCATTGAATTGTGGCCTAATGCTAGCTAGCACTTTCTCTGTGATTTACTGCAGTTCTGCCAAAAGGCAAACTGGGCTGCAGTCCAGTGCCCACTGAAGTTAATGCAAAGATTTCTGTTGACTTCAGCTGGACATCGGATAATGCACTTCTGCCTCTATTGATGTTAATATTTTCTGACTCCAAAAACCCATACTGGCTGGAAAGGTTGGGTTCCAAGATCAGAATTCTGACAATCAATATATTCTACATAAAATACTTATGCACTGGAAGAAATGAAAACTGGATATGGTTTCTTATCAAGCATAAAAATAGAGATAATATATGATGAAGGCAGTAGGGCTAGTAGAAACTAGAATGGAGAGGAGAAGCATCTGGTGAATTAATACAATTGCACATGAAAAGAATGGAGGAATCAGAGATTTATATCACTAAAGCAATAATGCACACATGGCGTAGCACTGATGTATTCATATGGTGTTATTAAAGTATCAGAAAAATAATTAAAAATAGATATGGAAAGACTAAGACAGTGAAAGAAAAAGCTTCAATACATTATTCAAAATGTCCTTATCTCTAAATTTAAATAAAAGCAAATGTTAGACAACTTTTTTAGGAAGTTTCAAATTTCTGGTTTTTATGTTGAATGGATTAGGAATGAGAATAAGTAAAAGCATAACAAGGATAGCAGTGCATAACATACTTGGTTATCAAATACAAGACCATAATGAAGAAATGGGACAAATAAGTACACATGATGTTGTTAAGAAGTGCAAGGTTGAGTAAATTACCAAGAAAAGTCTTTAGCCACTTTCTTAACTTTGGGGTTTATGATCTTGTGAAAGGGCCTTTTGAATGACTTTTGACAGTTCAATGAAGACCACTTTCAGATGTTTAGCCTCATTGGAAAAAAAATGGGATGGGAATTGTTTAAACAGAACAGAAAAAATGTTCTACTGTTATATATATCGTTAATATGAATTTAGAGGAGTACTGTACTGAATTACGGGTATCCGTCAGGGGTGATATCCGTCAATAAGGAAATGTAAAACTCTCACAGGAAGAAAAGCAATGGAAGAGACCAGAATCATTTCACGAAGAAGGAGGAAAATAAGAGGAAGTCTGATGATAAAATATGTATGGAATGATGAATACTGTATTGAAGGCAGACCAAAGCCTAGCCACCATGGGCATGATCCATACTATTTAATTTGGACACTCACAGTATGGATGTCTGTGAGTGAAGTAGTCAGCTTGGGCTCTGGTTATGGCTAATGGAGAGAGAAAAAGGTGCTGTGAGGGAGGGGTTCATCTGGCTGGCTCAAAGGGCAGCCCAGAGAAGGGATGTCTGCTGAACTTTGGTCAGAGGAAGCCCACACATGTTTCTATAGACAAGAAATTAGTCATTGAATCAGAGCTGTGAAGTTAAAACTTGGCAGGATATGATTTTTTTTTTACAGATCACCTTATGTGAAAGTAATTTTACACACAGTGTGCTCTGGCATGCAGTGGTCACACTGGCAACATTCATCATCGATTTGAGTATAAGGATAGACAGAATCGGTTCTTTCAGTATTATCACACTTCATTCCAGGAAAAAAACCCAGCAAACAACCAACCAAACAAAAAAACCCCAAGCCTAAAAATACCCCCAACGTTCAGAGAAGACTTAAAAGGATGAATTTCAGCTAAAAGAGGTTGATCTCCCTATCCTGCTTCCTCATACAGAAAAGCTCCCTTGAGAGTAGGTGAACTAACCTTTGGCTCTGCAACAGCCTCCAGAGACACCTCTCCATTCCTGTTTGCTGTGGAGTTTGATTAGAAAGATCATTCTTCCTGGATTCATACAGACTCTAACTGCAAGGATGCACATGGATGCTTTTGTAGAGAAGATAATTCCAGGTTCAGTTTGCGTTGTGTCCTCCTCTGATATATCTAAAACTGGTTCTGGTGGTCACGTGAGTTGCTTCTTTAAGGAAGAATACTTTAGTGTAAATCTTTGTGCAGCTATTTTGGTATTTGGAAGACAGGTTTTCTAAAAATACACCTTTGAAGTTTTGTTTGGTTTGCCTTGTTTCAGAATTTTACAGGCACAAAAATGACTCAGGCAGTAGGTTCTGGGAATGAGCAACCCCCTCCCAGAGCAAAGAACAAGAAAAGGTTTTCATCGCCCAGTGACACAGCATTCACATGATACTGGAAACTACAAATTGCTTAATGGTGTTAGAGCAACCTTGTTGTAATATCCATGTGATTTTAAAATCTCCAGCGTTTCCTCAGTGCTTTGGTCTCAGGTGGTGTACTGTGCTTCCCTGAGCATTTTGGAACACTTTTCTGCTTTTCTATGAGCACTGACTTAACATCTAAAATATTGCTGTCTTTGCCAAACAAATATTTGTGTGATTTCCATGGTTTTTTTATTTTGATTGCTATATTGATATGATGTTTTTAATTCTGGGCTAAAACGAGGGATAAATAACGCAGATGACACAAAAAGCTTCTGTTCATTTCACTGTTTAGCAGGAATCACTAGCCATCCTAATTTTGCACTGAGCATAGGAGTAGCAGCTTCCATATGTTACATCACTTTTAACTCCTACCTTCATTTTTTATTACCAAATTTTGAAATTTTTCAGATTTGCATCTTTGTTCTGGCAAAGTCTCATTGCAGGAATGAGTAAGCATTTTGGATTTTGGTCTGAGGACTCTGCCCTTGTGATGCTATCTTTGTAGATATGGAATTAATTTTCCACCTGAAATCATGATCCTCTGCCTTTATTCCATTATAATCCTCCCCACAGCAACCATTTGTGATACTGCAGGCAGATTATGACTTCAAGAGTAGAATAAGCTTCAGCAAACAGAAGCAGATGAGCTCTTAAAGAGATAAAGATCCCATTTTCTTGCTAGTAATAAACAGCAAAAGAGAAAAATACATAAAATATCAAGGCAAAGCATTGTCTATAAACAGATTTTTCTGGAAATCACAGGTGACTTCTTCGTATTGAAACATAAAACCTTGACATATTTTGAGGTGAAGCCACTCGGTGAGACAGACTCACATACTTAAATCCCTATTTGGCATGTGTTTCTAAGCACTTTTAGAGCTGCTTAGCCTCTATCAAATTCTTCTGTTACATAAACATACTTTCCCGAAGAGTTTTATCCAGCTAATGGGATGGGAGTGTGGTGAGGGAGCAGTGCAGGGTATATCACAAGGCTTTGGCCAGTAGCCCTCATGTGTCAATAAACCATAATGCATTTAACATTTAGAAAATCTATTCTGATTTCAGAACTTGGAATAGATTTGCTGAGTGTTTTGGTCTCTTAAGGAATATTTTGACTTACTATGGAATAATCCCTTAGGCATGCTAACATTTTTTTTCTACAAGAAAATTTCCACGAGCAGTAAGCTCTGCAATAGTAGGCTCCCTGTGTTGTGTTTTTCCCTGTTATGCTGAACAGTCCCTAGCATCATGTTGAATGATACATTTTAAGTATCTGTTAGATATTTCACAGTGTAGAAAGAAAATAGGGCAATAAGCTTTCCCACTGCAATAGTGTGGCAGAGTCTCAGATTTATGTCTTTGAATGTTGGGAGATCCTCCTAAATTGTCCTAGATCTGCTGGCTGCAGTGGCTTCCACTGCACTGCTTGCTTTCGTTGAAATGGACATGGTCCTCCTTCCATTCATTTGTGGGGTGTCAAGGTCTGTCCTTACCTGTAGTCTGAATGATTCTATTGCTTCAGTAGAGTAGGAGGGATCATAAAAAAAGGTTCAAGAAATTTTGGCTGTACCTTCGCATCATATGTATTTCACAGCCCTGATGCACCGCATACGTGAACCTCCCAGACTGTCTAAGTAGATTTGGGCTCTATTTCTGTCCCTCCTCTCCTGTGTTCATGTGAAGAAGGTTGTTACCTGGAAGTTACTTCACTTTTACACTTCAACCCTGTTACATCATCTGTTGCATGCAATGTGTATCTACAGCAATTACTAGCATGTGTATCTAAATGTGTGTCTGTGTCTTTTGGCCATTTAAGGGCATATTTGTTTAATGGAGAACACCTCTAAATAATGAAGATAGCTGTTTGTCTGTCTATCTGAGTGTCCATAACAGACTGTTGCTGTCTTCCCTTGCAATCTTGTGAACATTAGAGGAGGAAATCCAATTTTCACAGAGCCATACTTTTGATTGTTTCAATTTACCAACATAACAACATTTTAGCATAACTCTTCTGCGCTGATTTCCTAATTAAAACAACAACAAAAAGGGCAAAAAAAAATCACAAAACCCAAAAGCTAATGGAAGGGGGAGAAAAAGAGCGCCAGATTTATATGGAAATGTACTGCTCCCACTAGTTTTCCGCTGGCAGAAATTCAGGATATTTAGATTCACAGCATAGATTTCTGCAGTTTAATCTAAAATCTAACCTTGCAGAAGTTTGATTCTTTATATGAACCAGCCATTTCTGAATGCTGGCTTTGTTGCATAAGGACTTCAGCACAGGTATTCTACTAAAAGAAAAAAGGAAGTGGAAAATTAGGAATTGTTGCATCTATTCTTGGTTTTGAAAAGAAATACAGTCCTTAAACTGTAGACTGTAACTGAGGACATAGATTTGGCTCACTTACTCTGAAAGCTGATGTGACTAAGTGAATGAATATTTACAACCTGGCCAAGTTTAATATCGACCAACATTGTATTCAGTACAAGTGGCCCTTGTCAGACTTGTGCATGCTCATGAGGGGACTCGGTGACATGGGAGAATGCTCATTGTAAATGCTCTGCAGGTAGCAATAAAGGGATAGCATTATACATGTTGCCATTAAAGGAATGAAATTCTGTAAGGCCATGAGCCATTCTGGAAGATGCTCAGAGGTTTTCCCAGAAAGCCTCTAAAAAGCATTTCTGAAGGGCAGCTTTTCCTGAGTTTATTGATTTGGCCAAATACAGCTGTATTTCTGAGATGATATCAAGACACAGCACCATGTCTTAGTTATTTATTCAAATGGTAAGATCTTCCCCAAAATCTAGCAGTATCAGACCTCTTAATGAGAAATCTTAGTTACAATTGTTGCTACCTACCAATTTTCCTTCACTTTTGTTCTCAGGAAAAAAGTCCATGTTTTCAGCCTATGCTCCCTAAAACAATTTCTCATGAGGCCAAGAATTAACCTGGAAAATTTTAATTATAAATTTTAAATTAGAACTTTTTAGTTATAAATAACTAAAAGCGTGAGGTTATAAAGAAAAGCAACAGGAGTTACTGCTGCTGGCCGTGTCTATAATACATATGATTGAGAAATATAAATCAAATGTGATATTAACAGTACTTGGCAACATCCCTTTATTGTTACATACAGTATATAAGGACATTATATTCATTTAAGGTGAGCATGCTTGTAGCTCGAGTTGTTGTTAAGATCCTGTGTGATTTTGCTGTTGTTGCATGGCTCCATTCTGGTAGGTGCCAAACACGATGATGGCTTTTTCTTTTACAGGGCTTTAGATCAAGTCCTCGCCATGCCAGAAGACGTGTGACACCTCGCCTGGAGGAAACACAGCCTATAGTGGAAGCTCACCATCTAAGTGAGCAGGAAACTTCTGTAAGAAAAAGAAAAATCAAGAAAAGCAGCCGAGTCCAACCAGAGTTTTACCATTCTGTTCAAGTTACTCCAACTCGAAAACCTGTAAGTATTCTCCCTTTAGGGATAAATAGCACTCAAAGTATATTACAGGGGCATGTAATGTAATCCTAATTTTTGGGCTATTCATATGCTGTTCCTCAATTTAAAAACCTTTTCAGTTCCCATATTCAGCAGCAAATCCAGATAAAATTTGTGAAGACTGTATTTAATGTTGATGCATAACTCTAAAAAATAATCCCGCTCTGAAGAGGGGTTTTTGAATTTTGATTTTTTAATTTAGTATTTGGACTATAGACAATAATTAAATTGGATATTTAATTTGATAGTTTTATAGTGTACTTTATATTACTTAACAAATATAATTTTTAATAGCAAATCTGCATTTTATTGAAATTCTTTACTCAGTTTTATCAGAGATGCTGTGTACTGAACCAAATTTATATTAAATATCATCACTAGATCCAATTTTGCTTTCTCTTCTGCTTTATACAGTATTTACAACCTTTCTGCTCAATGAAACTTAGATCAAACCTCATCATTCTTTCCTCCTCAGCTTGATTTACACACAGTTCTTTTAATACTGATAACCTACTTTTACCATGGAAATATGGCAGTTTGTTAAAACATACTATTCCTAATGTAAATTTGCGTGAAGACCTATTCTGTCCTGCAGGCATAATGCATTTCTCATTTTAATGAGAGCTCATTGCTTTGATACATTTTCTGACTAACTTTTCTGTGCCAGTGTTAAGGGGCTTGAACTACTTCTATAATGCCAGTATTATTAAAAAGGTAACTATTGAGCATACCCTAAAAATATCTCGAAGTTGCTAGAACCTAACTGAACCTTTCTTAGCTGTGCACCAAGAATTATCGGTGAGCTCTGAAGATGTAATTCTTTAGTGGAATTACATTGCCTGAGAGAGCAAGAAACTTGTGCAAAGGAAGCCATAGCTGCCAACCACTGCCAGAATTTTTTCCAAATTAGCTGAGTTTGTTTCTCTTCTTTCACTCACTACTCCCGATTTTCCTCTGTTCTCTCATGCTGCTGTTTATGATTTATTTTACACTGCTCGTGTTTCTGTGGTTTAATTTGATCTGATAGATTTGTCTTCTGCTCTTCTTAAAGGATCTGCTGACACTTTCTTCTCAACCCTTTCACTCCCATCCTATCTTACTTTCCAGACTACTCTGTTATTCTTACTGGGTCTCCAGCCTCCCACCAGGCTCCCTCTGTTCATCATTCACTTCTGGTCCTTTCCCTGCTTTGTTGTCCTTTCACCTCTTCCATCATCAACTCTTATTTTCCATACCACTCCTCTTGGGGTTTTTTTTTCATTCCCTTTTTTGTTTGATTGTTCATAGTTTTTTTCCATGGTAGGCCCATGCCAAGGCTAAGCCTGCCTGTCACTGCTGAGGCTGTAACCAATTGCCACTGATTGCCAACATTGGGAAAAGAGCATCAGTGCCCCTGAATTAGACAGCTACAACTGTAGGACAGGTGTAAGCAGTAAAACAAGCTTTGAAGAAGGGATTAGTGAAGCTAAGAAAGCCCTGCTTTTTCCCAAAGTCACTAACATGTTAGGGACTTCAGGACCAGCAAAATTTAAAAAAAATGTATAAGAATAGAAAATGTGCAGTGTTACTATTTAACTTCACTTTTGTATGATTTCATGTGTCTGCTGTGTCTTGCTAAGTTCTACCACTGAAACAATAATAAATCCCAGATTTAGAGAAAACTTCTCTCAGTGCTGTCAACTTTATATCACTTCCCTGAAATTGCTTTTGCAGCATATCTTTTATACAGTTATATAGTTCTTTTGATAGCCTTTCCTTCTACAACATCAATGAACTCACGTTGCTACAAAAAATGAATAAATTGTCTTTATTAGACTGCAATCCAGAAAACATAAGTCACCGATTTAATTTCTCATGGACATTTTAAGTTATTCTGAGTGTATTATTAATGCTGTGGTGACAGGGGGAGTGAGGTTAATGACATTGCCATGACAAATCACTGCAGTGTTGTGAAGTTCCAGGCAGTCATTAGGATGTCCATCCTGCAGTTTATCGCATCTTCGTCCCATTTCATCTCAATGTCTTGAAGCTGAGAGACTTTTGACCTTCATCTTGTACAGTTTTACATGATTCAGTGCCAGAAATGCTCTTGTTAATCTACATAATTTCTTTTCCCTTTTCCCCCCTATTATTCCTAACTCTGCCTACTTGAACCACTCTAAATAAATCATCTGTTGTCTTGATGTTTACATTATGGCCATATTCTGCTTAGTCATCACTTGAAAAAAATAACGTATGATGTCTGCTAACCAGAAGACATAATTTCTCCTCATAAAACAGTTCTCCTTTTCGTTTGTTCCCTACTCATGCCTTTTTGTCCCCATTTTCTGACAACAATGATATCTCCAAAGTAACTATAAAAGAACCTTATGGAGAGCTTTTTCTTTGCTCCAGGAAATTTTTAAGTCCTAAAATATGATAGCCTGTTTTGTTGTCATATTAAGATATATGTGTAAAGACTTTTCAGATATTTCATTAAAAGCTTTGGTGGATATTTAGATGCAAGCTTTCATATTCCTGCTGATTTTGACTATTTTGTATTTGGATGGTTTTGTTGTGTCTAAATCTTGTTTTGCAGTTTCCTGGCTGCTACTAAAATTATCTGAATTTGCTTGTATTATTTCTTACTTCCTGCATAGCAGTCTGAGATCTTTCCAGTATTGTTCCTGATCTTGTCAGAACTAAATTAGTTGTAATTGTTTGGATGGGAGTAATCTTGCCGAAGACTATAATTGCTCCACTTGAATATCTACACGAGGAGATGTTTGCAGAAATAGAACATTAGTTTTCTCTGAAAATTTGTTTTTTTCACACCTTCCAGGTCATTAATGGGGACATTAAATACATTTTGTGCTATTACTGATCCTTGCCAAACAAAGTTTATAGGCCATTTTCACTTCTTTTCCTTTTACTCTAGTGCAAAATAAACACAGTGCTGTGGCTTACCCTTTTAGGGTACATTGTTATATCTCATGCCCGGTAGGTCAGCCTCTCACTGGTGGCTTTATTGTTTGTACTGACGTCTCTATAGGTGACAGTTTTACATCAGCTTCATATGGAGGAGAGTACAGATACCTATTATTGATGTGCACTTTGAATTTTTGAGTGGAGAACTCTTGAGAACAGAACGGTGTTCTTTAGATTAGTGTGATTTCATGCAAGTCAAGGGAGTGTTACCTACTGCTTCTTTCACAAACTTGGTGCCTGATTCTGCATAGGTAGTTAGGTTTACTGAAGGTGTGGAAGGATGTGCAAAAATCTCTTGTTGTGAGCTGGCTGCTGCTGTGAGCCTATTGCTGCCTAGCAATAATTCTCCAGGGTGGATTTTAAACTGAGGCTTCTATTACAAGCATTTTACAAATATTATCTATATTTCAAGTGGACTGCTCTGAAGCAAAGTATAAAATGCTGCAAATTATTAATAGGTGGCCTTGAGTTTGTGTAAACATATGTGGCTCCTGAGCTGTGGGTCAATTAGACATACAGTTCTGCTAAACTGTTTCTGTATGTCTATGAACATAATTGAAAAGAGATGCTGTCAAAGCAGTGACTTTTGACATCTCCGTTGTTAAACAGTTTGAAGGGCTCCTAAACTGACCGGCTCATGCAGCCACCAAGGATTATTTAAGATCATGAGATCTAGTATGAACATTCGCACTTTCATTTGTCACAATCGCTGTAAGGCATGCGGTGGATGAGACTGCAGAGACTGGGTCATAAACAAACCTGATTTCTTCCTTTTCAGATGTGAAATCCCTCTTTCTCCTCAAAAGCCTTGTACTTTACACATCCAAAGATGGTCTGTTTAGCCCCAGAACTGTAGCAATAGCATATATTGGGGTGATTATCTACTGAATAGTGTTTAAAAAAAAAAAAAAAAAGAAGTATCTCTGAAGTAACCTACAGAGAATAAACTGATGACAAATAAGGATCTCAGAAGCACTGCTGATTGTAGGTATTCCTCAGGGTCTCCTAATTTACCTGTTTCTAATTATTTAAAGACTAGCTTTTGCTGAAGTAATTTAGCTCCTTAGGGGTGCATGCAGCATTGCTACAAGTGACTACAAGGAAAACAGAAAGAGGTCAGATGCCTGAGAGGTCACATGTGAAAAAACCTGATGTGAGCAGCTTCATTTGGCTCTACTGAGACTAATCCCATGGCTGAAACTTGCTCTGTAAATACCCCGATGAAGAAACCATGAAAGTAAAGTTCGATCAATTTTTAATGCATGTAAAACCAAGCTGTCCCACTCACGATCTTTTCAGCTATCCTGGTTTTTGCTTTTATGTGTTTAAGCCCAAAAACTTATGGGAAAATCTGTATTAGAATTCTGTCTGAAAAACACTTAGGAGTTTTTTTTAAACATCTTATACTAAATAGTTTATAGAAGTCTCAGTATTTGTTGACACCTTGCTTGAGAATAATTTTTTTGAATGGATAAAGCTGTTCTACAGGGCTCTTTAGGAGTTTTTAATATGTCTCATTAAATAATAACCATTTCATTAATTTAATTTATTGTTACTCTGATTTTATGTACTAATTTTCCAATACCTTGATGTCCTTTACATGTTATTTGAATCACCTAAAACCTATGACATACAAAAATTGCCCATAACCCTGCAGAAGCCTTGGTTAATTCGAACTATTACCTATTTAATCTATAGATTGCATTCATATCTTCTTTCTTTTGGTGACATCTGCTCATATTGGATTGTGTCTCCTGTGAATTGCATTTAGAATCAAACTTGGGAAAACATTATCATACCATCTTTCACCTTCAGCATTTTTATTAACATTATATTAATGTTCTCGAATGTATGACAGAGCTGCGAGCCATCAGATCCTGCATGCACATGTGCACACACAAACACACACGGGGCCTCTCTCAGGACAGTCTGAGCACAGCCATAATGAAGAAACACAGGGAACATGTGAATGCATATGAAAAGGGAAACAAGAACTGCTTTTTTCCCCATTTTTAATTCTGCTATGGTTTAACCTGGCAGGCAGCTAAACACAAACAGCACCACACAGCTGCTTGGTCACTCCCCCTCAGAAGGATGGGGGAGAGAATGAGAAAAAGGTAAAATTGGTGGGTTGAGAGGAAGACAGTTTAATCAGACAGAAAAGGAAGGGAAAATAATAATTACAAAACAATGTGCAAGTGATGCCCAATGCTGTTGCACAGCACCCTCTGAGTTATGCCCAGCCAGTCCCTGAACTGTGCCTGAACCCACCCCAGCCAGCTCCCTCCAGTTTTATTGCTCAGCATGATGCCATATGGTATGGAGCATCCCCTTGGTCAGCTGGGGTCAGCTGTCCCAGCTGTGCCACCTTCCCAGCTTCTTGTGCACTCCCAGCGTTCTCGCCGGCCGGGCAGCTTGAGAAGGCGAAGAGTCCTTGATGCAGTGTCAGCCCTGCTCAGCAATGACTAAATCATCAGTGTGCTATCAACATTATTCTTACCCTGAATCCAAAACAGGGCACTGTACCAGCTACCAGGAATCAAAATAACTGTCACAGCAGCTGAAATCAGGATAAAGATTTAAAAGATATTGGTGGGGATTTTGAGAAGCACCTGATAGAGTTTTATTAGGTGACGGTTTCATAAAGTTTTCAGCAAGATTTAAGCATCTGGCCATCTACACATTTTTAAAAATACCTCAAGGAACCTATTTTACGTGTGTAGGATCTTTACAAATATGACTATCAGTGCTAAATCCAGTCATGTTTGAAATGAAGAGAAAGCTTTCAGTGGCCATTAGGTTGACTTTGGAATGAGTTCTTTTTCCAGGCGTTTGGACTGCTGTGTTTTATTACTTTTCTTATAGCAAGTATCTATTCACTGATCAATTCTTCATAAACAGTTTTCCCCAAAGAGTTTATTTTCCCGCTGTTCTTCCAGCTTCTCTGACCTCCTCCCTTGCTGCCTGCTCCTGATTTCCTCTTGGCTGCTTTTCCCTCTCCACCCTGCAGCTCATCCATTGCGTTATTGCAATTGCCTGTTTCTTCCATTCCTTTAGCCCAGCTCCTAGGCAGTTCAGGTTTTTGAAGAGATTTAAAGGTGTATTACCATGAGTTTCACTAGGCCAGGGAGGTGATTACTTTACTATTTTAAAACTACTTTTTCCTAAAACATGCCAGTGATATGTTAAGAATTAGATCTGGCATTTAAAATTATTGTTGTGTTTCTAGGGATTTTTTTTCTATAGATGAGTTACTGCAGCTATTAAGCATAGCACAAAAGAAACAAGTTAATTGCAATAGTGCTAATAATTGATGACACATGTATGGAAAAAGACATAGAAATAAGCATAGCAGTAACAGTACAAATCTGTGTTAGAGTACCTTAACTGACTTCACTGCTAGCTCTCATTTGGAGTGTTAAGCTCATATGAATTGATTGTCCCCTGTGGTGGCAGTTCATTATTGTTTTGAGTGTATTTACTTAAAGTTACGTGGTTGAAAATTGCATCTATGTTATTTTTCAATACACCATTGCAAGTCATCCTATGCCTGTGAGCAAAGCCCTCTAATATATCAGGATTTGTCTTGATAAGTGAGCTGATTCAATACAATTTTTATTTTGTCTGAGTCAATTTTCATTCCCAGGGCAACTGCTTATTTAGTGAAAATGGGATGAAAGCTTAAACCAGTTTAACTCTCTTTGATCCAAAGTGTTCAAAGACGGTCAAAGTGCAGCCTTGGTCCTTGGAGCTGAAGCTAACTTGCTACTAAATTAGAAGTGAATGAGAGAAAATATTCTTCAACTGTTGTATCAAAGAAAGAGAGTTGTAAACCTCTGGCTTGAAAAATGTTTAATATTTTTTTTGCCACTGTCATTTTGCCATGATTTCTATTAACTGGGATTTCATTGATAAAATTTTACTACATGCTTGCAGCATAGCCTCACTGAGAAATTAAATTTTTAGCTGTTCAGAATTTTTCTTTTTTAAATCCCAGTGTCCTTCTGTGAGAACTAGTAATAGAAACCCAAGCTGCTAAAATGCTCTAGCAGTCTTAACTGTAAGAAAAAATGTTTTATGTATGTGATTATAAATGGTAAATTCTGTACAGTAGCTGAAAGCAGGTTAAAAAAACATTAATCAGGCCTGATCTTGTTGATAGTGTTGTTTGCACAACTAAAAATGACCAGTAATTGTCTCACAGATGCATTGTAATTATAGTCTAAATGCAGATGTTTCCTTTTCCTTTGCTGCCACAGGAGCCACTCTTCAGAGTTGTATTGTGTAACATCCTACTGTGGCATATAAAAGTACATCTTTATATAGCAAGGGACTCCCTTATCCATTTGTATTTATATATAACACTACACATGGGTATGATCTTAAAAGAATAGTTTGGCAGAGGCAAGTGCTCAGGCATTATGAAGCACTGGAATTAAGGTTACACGTGCAGTTTTAATTCAGTGGATTATGGATCTGCGTTGTCATACAGACTTTAATTGTATGATGGTGTACTGGTTTTTCACAGGATGTACTCTATTCATCATAGGGTGGAAGTGCTCTTAGGATGACTCTTATGTGTAGGAGTTCTGCTGCAGAAGTTGTAAAGTGTATAAATGAATAAAACAGGAGATTGCAGGAAGACAGAGGATCTCTTATTTCTTTAAAAAGAAGTGAGTGCTGCCTTGGAGATTGAAGGGTGGGCACAGGGTCACTGTAAATGAGCTGAACAACTGGTTTAAAACATGTTTTTATCTTCCATTTTCTAAGTGCCTGACTCAAAGCATGCAGTTGGGTTTATAAAAGTTCTCAAGCTGCTACTGAACTGTGTGTGTGCTGTAGTCTGGGTATGATTGATACGTAATTTTAATGGCTTTTAAACGTCAGATCCCTGGCATCTCAATTTGACCTAGGAGAAAAAATTGACCTCCTGCTTTAGTTAGCATCCTGTGTAATGGGAGTGAAGCAGTCAGACACAATTGATGAGCTAGTGATGAGCATCGCAAAACCGTCTATTAAATAATAGTTCCTTTTTCACACCAGTATTTGAATAGCATGAAGTTAAGTTCTAGGGCTGCCCATTGAACTGAGAATAACAAACAAAATACTGAATAATTGTTTATGGAGTGAATATCACCTATCATTTGCACTAAATAAGAACAAGACTTATTGAGACTAAGGATGTAATAGCATATGATCACATCATTATGACTGCACCATGATGTACAAATAAATGCTGAACCAAGGCTGCATGGTGAACCTTAAGTCTGGGATTTGGTAGCATTTTAGTACTTAACTTTTCAGCCTTAAGAAAAGTATTTTAACAGAAACTTTGTGTTTAGTTTCCTACTGTTGTTAAAATCAAACTGGAAAAGCTCTGTTGTGTAGCTCATTGGCAGGCTTTGGCACTTCAACTACAATATGGAAAATTCTGTTGGATTTCAGGGAGAGACTGATGACATTTGTATTCCTCCATATGAATCAGTAACACAGGGGAAGAGGTATTTTTTTTCTAGAGGAGCTCTCAGATATTTGGTAATGGCTGGAATTGGGGTGAAATTTCCCTTTCCTTCCAGGCTCCTTAGGGGAATGTGCTTTCCTGTACTCATTCTTCCTGAGAGTGGCTCTGCCATGTCTCCTCCTGACCTGCCTCTGCCCCACCACTAACTCCTTCCTTGCTGTCCAGTCCTCACTCCTTGGTCCTGCTCTTGCTCTGTCAGTTTTTGTTTCACTCCTTCATGTCACAGCCTTTCCCAGGTTCACCTGGTCAGTCCTCTCATTGCTCTGAGGCATTTGTTCAAGCAGCCTCTGATTTCTGTGCCTCCCTGCAGCCTCTGGTTGTATACTCCATTCCTTGGTTCTTGTCTGTCTTCTTGGAAACCTTCTCACACACACTTTGTACCCTCCTTGTTCATTAAAATACCTTGTTCAAAGCCTTTTGCTGAGGCAGTACCAGTTCCATGCCAGCATGTCAGATCCTTAGCTCTCCCCCAGTCTGCTTCCTCCAGCACTGATGGTTACTAATCCCAACAATTACCTTGCAGGTCCTTTCTCCTGTAGTCTGTATCCACAGTCTGCTGGTCCCTTGAATGCACTTCAGCTGCAGCTCCCAGACTGTGACAGCCTCTGTGTTTGTCCCTCAGGCTGTCAGTCCCGGTGTGTTTCTCCAGCCCTTTCCTCCAGCATGCCGGTTCCGGTGTTTGTCCTCTCTGCATTCACATCATACAGCTTCTTCCTCTTGCTGGCTAAGCACGGCTGAGCGAGTCACGCAGAGCAGGAGAGAAACAGCCTCCTGCCTGTCAGCTCTGGTGCCTGCCTGCCCCTGCTCTCCATGCCTCCTGTCTGCACTGCCAGCAGTCTGAAACCACGGCAGGCAACTATTAAATGCAAGGATTAGCTTTTCCTCTGGATCTCCAAGCTGGAAGGATCCTGGTCAGCTCCTTGGTGGGGATGGTAGGTGTCCTGAGTGTGGAGGTAAGAGCTGTGAGGGTGAAATTTCCTTGGTCATTCTGTGTGGTGGGGTTTTGGTCTGGCAGCTCTAAAACCCCTGAGAGAGTCTTCGTTTAGGGGGTGCCAATCTGAAGGGATTTTAGATGACACATTGAAGACATTTTAGTTGAGAAATTTGAACATGGCCCTGTTACAAAAAAAAATCTGTGGAAATAATATTGGTAGTTACCTGAACACTAGAAATATTTAAATCAAACTGCTTAACTTTGCAATGAAGAACTACTGGTAGGTGAGGAGAGATTAAAATAAGTTGACTTGCTCAGCAAAACAAAAAAAAGCTGAGAGGAGATACAATGCAGGCTATGAATACATTGGGGAAACAAAAAAGGTTGTTTAAGGAAATGAACATCATTGTTGCAAAAAACCCCAAAAGACCACAAATAAGGTTGAGGTGGCAGCTAGAAGATCACTTGTAATCAAGACAGCAGGAGATTCTGGAGCAGTTTTCCTGTCAGAGTGGTGAGATCAAACCCAAACTTTAGAAGCTTTACTTTATACTCCCTGATGCCAGGGATAGCAGATGATATTTATACCTCAAAGACATATCACTCTGACAAATGTAGACAGATTTTTAACAAAGATGGCAAAAGACTTATGTGTAGCTTAAAGCATATTCATAGTTGAAGTATCCATCCCAAAGCCTACAGTCTTCTCAAAAAAGATCTCTGGAATATTTCTTACTGTTTACAAATAACTACTGGATGTTTTCATAATGTTGCTCTCAGGCTTCTCATCAGCTTTTGACTAAAATTTTTCAAGAAAATTAAGCCTTGGGAAGGGAATAAGAGAAAATCTGATAATTTAATTAATAATACTAGTGTGTGTAGTTATAAGAATGCATGTTTTCAAATAATTAAATGTTGATTGTTGGATTGAGTCTTCAAACTCAATTTCAAACTTTGAAAACTTGTTTATTTCTGTGAGAAGGGAAATTTACAAGTCAGGAGTGTTAACTGTTACTACTAAAAGCAGAATATCAGTACTACTATTTTAGATTTTTTTAATTGCATTAAAAAAATTAATTCTTCTATGTCCTCTTTTTATTCTTCCTTGAAAACAATCTATGCCCATCAGAGGTTCAAAAGCTACTTAGAACTTAAATTTGCTCTTTGCTGTCCAGAGTGCTTCCATACCCTGATAGAACTTTTACAGCAAGAGCAATTTAGTTTGCTATTAAAACATAAATATATAATATAATACAGTCTACAATGAAAAGTTTAGGAGGCTGAGAAAAGGATTTGAAGCTAGATGATTTCTTATTTCAGACTCTTCCTCTGTTACTTGGTTGGCCTTGTAGGTGTAGTAGGCAGATGAAACTCTGTGTGCCTTCCTCAAATCTTAGTTGTTTTGTCATCTTGTGCTCTTTTGTGTCTGGCAGACCAGGGGGATGTGAATGAATACAAAATAGCTGCAATTAAAAATTAATACAAAATTTATTTTTATATAATGGGAAGTTTTTTTGCCACAGTTATGTTCAACAGTCATCTAAGGTATACACATTTCTTATACAGAAATAATTCACTATTCTGAGACCATGAAATCATGACATTTTAGGTATTAATACAGGAAGCATTAATTTTGAAACAAGGTAATGATAACAGAAGACCACTTATATTTTACTGATGGTTTTAGCGTAAAACTCAGCTAAAATACGTATTCCCGATGCTATAACTTCTCAGATAGTTAGAGCTCAAAATATTATTTCCCCATCTGCAAAACCTTCAGTGCCTTTCTGTTGGCTTCTGTAATGTAGGTAAGCTATTTTGAGATTAAATTCTGCAATTCATATTGAAAAACTAAGTAGAGGAAATAGATGAGGAATAAAGGAATGGATTAAATACATAACATACCATGGCTGTCATGTTGATGATATTATTAATTTTTAAGTGACATTCAGAAAGAATCCACATTTTTGTTAGCAGTTTTATTAAGAAGCTTTTCAAAAGAACTAATGGCTTTGGCACAGTTATTAAACTGAATATTATTTGGCCCCACTTGCATGCAGGTCTTGGTTATACTGCATGAAGTATGCCTTGCTTTTCAACATATTTATATGAAAAAGAATAAATAACAAGCAGGCTTTCCTTGCGCAGCAATATCCTTGTTTTTCTCTCATGACAGCTCTCTTCCTTGGTGGATGTTTGCTGAGATCTGTGAAGATTACTTTGGCAGTATCTGATCCCTCAGCTCAATCTCAGTTAACAGGGTGTAATAAATGTGGCGCACCTACCAACTTTCTGCTCCTGACAGCAGAAACTCTGTTTGATGTATTGTAACTTTCACTGATCTCTTTTTTTAACTACTAGAAGATGATATCACTTCTGACCAAGAGTACTTGAAATTTGGTGTATTTTTGCAGAATTCATACATGAGCTGCACAGTGGTTCCTGTTGCTTCCATTGCACATGTCCCATTCAGGGACTACTTCAATATTCAGGGACGACCCAATTACTACTTAGAACGTAGAAGCAGTCAGAGCAGGGATCAGAGACCAGCACTTCCACCTCCCCAGAGAGCACTCCATGCTCTGATGCGGAGCGGCTATGCTGCCTCTTCCTCTTTTCCCATTCTACATCTAGAAATCTTAAACTTTATTTTTTAAGAACATTTTTCTTCAACTAGGAGGTTGTTGAGGAATACTCTCCAGACTAGCTGCTGGGACATGAGGGTCTGAGCCAGGTCTCAAATTTCTTTTGATAATAAGGAAAAGACAAACAGCCACTTCACTTCCCTTAGAGTTCAAAAGAAACCAGTGCTCTCTGCTGTTATGAAAGACTGACTGAGGACAGATTTCAGAAGAAGGTTTGGGTATGCCTTATGTCCCTGAAGAATGCAATGTTTCATCATGCTGAGTGACCAGTTTTTCTGACTACTTCCTGCTTAATGTAGCTCAGTTTTTATCACGTCACTTTTAGGTGTGTAAGTAGGTGACTGTCCAGTAAACATAATTTGATGTTACAAAACTGTATTGCAACACCCAAGCGCATAAGTGCATCTAAGCCCTTTATCCATTTTGGATTTCATGTCCTCAAATAACCTATTTCTTCCATGAATGTTGCATCCGTAATGTTATTTTCAAAGTGGGGGACTGATAGAGATTGACCTACTAGCATCCAGAAAATACCCCATCTTCTTTTGAAAGCCGAAGAAAGCATCAGAATTTCCTTGCATAAATACAATCACAGACTCAAAAATGCATGTGATAGAATAAACACTGAATGCTTATTTCCATCTTCTCCTACATTTAGAAAGAAAAAATGTTAAGTCTCTCTACAAAGCAAGTAGATACTGTCTTGATGTTTGAAAAACCTACCTGTTTGCAAAGACAGTTTAACATAAATCCAGACCCTGGATGATCAGGAGTTTCAGATTTAGTGTATTTGCCTTCCAGCTTTCTGCCCATTGTTTTATAACATTAAATACAAACCCAGAAACTCTGCAGTAATTTTTGTATTTCCTGACAACATAGGCACTTGGAAGTATGGATGTCCTCTTAAGTGAGTGGCACAGAACCAGAGAAAAATATTAATTTCCTATATCTGCAACTCTACTGGTGATTTTAAGTTCATCATTGTTGCTTTTACTTTATCCTTGTTTGTACTTTCATTTGTGTATCTGTTTTGAATTTTGATCATTTCTGACAACATGCAGTCCCAAGGGACTCGCATAGCCTGATTACATACATTGGATGTTTTGTATTCTGCATTGCATTATCATCTAATCAGGTTTAAGCGGTAAAGATTTACTAATGGGAACATTCAGTTGCCCTAGATTTTGTCTTGAATTTGTTAAGTTATTTTACTTTAAAAGTTGATCCACTTTAGTATCATTCAGTCTGGGATGTTAAAGGACAAAAATAGCGTGTTACTTTCAATTGATATTCTAAATTATTTTAAATTAGAAGGAATTTTGCTGAAACACACTGAGTAAAATCATTATTCAAATGCTTCATTTCTGTTGATATTATCCATTTCCCACAATGAATATAAATAAAGAAAAAATACATTCCAGGAATTCTGAGATAGTTTAGTATAAGTGAAATATAAGTAACTCATAACTAAGCTGAAAATTAAATGTCAGTCAGTGTTGACCTGTACTTCCCACAGCTTCCAAAAACCAGCATGAAAGAACTCACTGCAGTGGACAGTCTTTTTAAAATGTGCAAGTACAAGCTATTTGATTAGAATTTACCTGGCCATCACAATCTCTGATGTGTCACAGGGTTGGGGAATTTTTGCAATACGAAGATAATTTGGTATAAGCCTTGCGGCAGCTTTTCCCAGCTGGTTTGCCTGACAAAATTAAAAACCTGACCTCGGCTAATGCTTCCTCCCCCAGGAATGACAGTGTACAGCCCAGCGCTGTTCTTGAGCCTATCAGCTCCGATTCACAGGTGGCTTACCTGATCTCTGCTGCTGTGCATTACTCTGTGCCATTTGCCAGCTACACCATCTTCCACTCAGTTTCCACCTGATCTTCTGCAGCGCCTCACCTATGACAAACAGCGCTGCTTTCCCTCCTCCAGGGAAATCATGCCTTGGAACTTGGCCGAATCCCTCTTACAAGCAGTGTACTAAATGCTTCTTTGAAATCATCCCCATTACTGGAAACCAGCTCGCTTTCACAGCACGGTAGCCAGCCTGACTGTCGGGCGGCTGCCGCAAATCACCTGATTCCGTAGCAGCCCCTCGGAGCGGCAAAGGGCGCTCTGCTCTCCGCTGTGCCGCTCCCCTCCCGGGAACTCGTGTGCGCTGTGCACCCCCGTGCGGCACCGGCAGCCAGCCGTGCCACGGGAATGCCGGCTCGGGATGCGGCCAGCTCCGCTTGCCTCAGCTCTCGGGACACCGAGGGGCTTCGGTGCCCGGGCTGGCCACGCACAGCCGCACTGCAGGTGCGAGGGAGGCTGCGGAGGCGCCTTCGGGCTGCTGAGCAGCAGTAGTGGGTAATCCGAGGCAGAGAATAAGCAACTATAGCAACTGGGCTGTGACCTTACAGGCCTTCAAGCTAAGAGCAGTCAAGCCCCGACACCCTTGCTAAGTCCCTAAGAGTAGGCTAAGTAAGGATGATCAATATTTTAGTGGATGTAAAAGACATTTCACTCACAAAGCCCCTGAAAAAGTGTTGCGTATTGTTAATAGTTATGTTTTTCACATGCGCACAGCAATGTGCTTTATAGAGAAATAACAGAAGGGCCTTACATATTTTGATTTTAACAATCAAAATATAACAACCTTTTCCTTTTCCATATGTTGTCCTAATTGGCCAGAAGCTTTTTTCAGAATAGTACAGATGTTCTGCATTATTTCCTTTTTTTTTTTCCTGCTTAATGTGTTGCTCTACTAATGGAATGGTTTTTTTGGACTTACAACTTGTGTGTATGCTAGAAACAAACAGTCCAGTGGGATGAGTGGTACACGTGTTGTGAACAGTGCTTGTGCAAAAGGGGAACAATTACAAACTTCTTATCAAAGCTGTTAATTTACTCAAGCAAAGTTGTTCAGTTCGTTTTAAACATCTTCAGAATAGCAAAGTTAAAAATACTATGTGCTCCATACCTCTGTGTACACATTACTCAGAAGTATCTCTATGCTGAATGACAAAGTAGACTGTAATTAAGTTAGAAGCTGACATTTCTTAGATGTGTTTTCTAGATTTTGCTGTTATGAAAAATTTCTTTCTGAGCTTCCTAAATTGTTTTGAAAATGAAATAACATGATTGTTGAAGAGTTAAAAGCGAAAGTGAGTTTTGTTCATTCATTTGGTAATAAGGTAGGATACCTTAAAAGCAGATAGCTAGTTGTAATACACATAGATGCCAAAGACTGCTCTACCTCTGCCTGTTCAGTTTGATTTCTCATAAAATATGTGATTGGGGTCTTCTTACATATCTTCCGGTGTTGTAGCAGAGCTGACTAGAAGGCAGACTCCTTTTCCCTAAAACTGACATCACGATAGACTGATGGTACATAAGGAATGACCCCTGAGCAGTGCTTTTGGGTAGGAGGAGATGTTATCAAAAATAATAATAGGCTATGAAGGCCTCTTGTGAGACAAGGAAATCCTACTGGATAAAAATTCTAGCTTACTGTCAAATATAAATCTGAGCTCTTTCCCCAAAACTTTAATAGCAATTGTTATTGTACTTTGTTCTTTCCTATTTCAAGCTGCTACATAAATACTATCACACTATTGCTATAGCATCTCACAACACTGTGTCTGTACTCTAATTTGCATATTATAAGCTAGAAATGAAGAAGGTGAAGAAATTGAAAGCCAAAATCTCTCTCTGTGGGTCTGTGTGATCCAAAGATACTAGGGCTACTGATCAGCCAAAAGAAGGTGCAGGCCCTGAAGCAGGATGTTCAGAGCTGGGATTAAAGGCAACACTTTCTCTTCTGTGGCAAAATCTGGAGCTAAGGACAGGCTCAATGGAACCTAATCCCCAGTTAAGCACATCAGGGGCCCTGGTAGCCCCAACTGGTACACCAAAGTGCCCTGCAGCAAGCTGAGCACTTCCAGCTCCTATCAGGAAGACACCGATACATGACTGTTCTGCTTTATGAGATCCAGTTTTAGCTTATTACTGGCAGCAAAATACTCTCTGCACTAAAACTAATTATGAAGGCAATCAGAGCTGGTATCAGACATCTAATGTTTCTGTTTTTCCGCACTTACCTTTTACTCTCCCCACATCACAATCCAGTGAACAAGAATTCAGTTAATTGGTTTTATGTATTCATTCCCTCCCTCTCAACTCTCCCATTTTGAACTTCACTATGGAGTACTGTAGAAGGAGAAAAGAGAACTGGGATAGAAGTGAAGGGGTTCAGAAGGAAAAATCACTAATAAGTGATCCCCTCTTTCTATAGCAGATTATTTAATGGTAAATTATTGGTACTTCTATGCAGAGCAAAGAGTGCATCATGTTGTTTCTCTGGATTATGCAGATTCTGAGGTTTAAAATGAGTAAAATATCCCCCATGATAACTGACAGTAAAAAAATTCAGACAGCAGCAATAAATCCTATCAGATCTCAAACACTGTACAGATTTCTTCTGTAAGTAAAGGTAGCCTTTAAGGCCCTTAATAAAAAAACCCAGAATTAAGAAAAGGGCTACAATACAAGCCTAAAATCTGGTTTAGTATCAAAAAATCTGGAATCTAGAATGGCTGAGTGGGGCTGTTGCTGCATAACAAAATATGCTGGCTTTAAACTGAAAGAGGGTTGATTTAGGTTAGATATAAGGAAGTAATCCTTCACTATGAGGTTGGTGAGGCACTGGAGCAGGTTGCCCAGAGAAGCTGTGGAGGTGTTCAAGGCCAGGCTGGATGGGGCATTGAGCAACCTGGTCTAGTAGAAGGTGTCCCTGCCCCCAGCAAGGGGGTTGGAACTAGGTGGTCCCTAAAGGTCCCTTCCAACTCAAACAATTCTGTGATTCTATGATTCTACTACACCTCTACAAGTTGACAACAACACACACCTAAAAATTAACATAATAATTGGACAAGCATCAGGTTGCACTTTTGAAAGGCTGTGACAGTTTCTCCCACATGAAATGACAAATCAAGTCCATCGTTTTCTTGTCAGGTGCCCTGGAGAAACTACCAATCTCTTCAATCAGAAAATACAGAGTGAAGGAAATAGCACTTTTCTCTCCATCGTGTTCTAATAACCTGTATATAATGATGTACCTTTTATTTCAACATGGTGTCGAACTGTTATTGTTAAGACAACTCCGTTTCCCACTTTACCATAAACAGGGAAACCAGAAATGGCAGCAGTCCTCTCCCTGCACTGCATCAGTGTTTATTTACGTTTCTGGAAGAGCTCTCTTTTGAGTAGCTGAGAAGCCTAAAAGTGGATACAGTCTATACTCCGAGATCAGTCGTTTGTTTGCCGAAGCCGCCTGGCAAAGTGTGACTGAAGGCTGCCCATCGTGCCCTGCTGCCCAGAGGGGCTGCTCTGAGAAATCGTGGTCCTTGCTTCCCTCCTCCTCTCCGTCCCCGTTAGCCAGCCCCGCCGGGTGTCCCCGGGAACGCGGGGCAGGAGGGGGCCCGGGGCGCTAATAAAGAGCCCGGCCTTGGCTCCCGGCGCTCCCGGTTCTGTCCCACGGGCGGATTTACCAGTAGCTCGGTGATGGCAAATCTTCCCCTTGTCCTGGCGGGGGAGCCAAACGCCATCGATCTGTAGCCGGGAAGGTTCGTGGTGATTTTTNTTTTTTTTTCGGCTGTTGTTGCTGCTGGGTTTATTGTTGGGGAAGCGGGAGGCTCATTTGCGAGCTGGTTGCCCAGCCGCAGGCCACGGCTCTACCCGGACATCCCTCCAAATGCACTGCTGCTAAAGATCGGCTATTTTTTGGAGGATCACCCTCGGCACCCACTTCCCCTCTAAATTCACGGCAATGGTGAGCGGCGGCCCTCTCCCCCATCCTCTTTTCCCGTGAGATGCTTTTCCACGCCACGCGGGGCGGGTATTCGCCGGCGCCACCTGAGGCCCCTCGTCCCGAGCTGCTCCCCACGCACCCTGTCTGTCTGTCTGTCTCCCCGTGCAGAGCTCCGGCAACGCGTCCTACCGATGCTCCATGTCGTCCTCCGCCGATTTCTCCGACGAGGAGGACTTCAGCCAGAGGTCGGGGACGGTGTCGCCGGCGCCGGGGGACACGCTGCCCTGGAACCTGCCCAAACACGAGCGGTCCAAGCGGAAGATCCAGGGCGGCTCGGTGCTGGACCCGGCCGAGCGGGCCGTGCTGCGCATCGCCGGTAAGGCGCGGTCGGGGGCGGCCGGGCAGGGGGCGGCCGGGGGGAAGAGGGACCCCAGTCCGTTCTCTTTCAGAGCGCGGCCCCGCCGGGCGGTGACTAAGCTCTTTGGCCGCCTTTTCCGGCTGGGTGAACTGATGCGTGTGGAAGGCGAGCCGAAACACGCGCAGGTGCGCCCATTAAACTTTCAGGCGACAACGCAACAGCGGCCGGGCGCTGCAGCCGCCGCGGGGGCCGGTTCAGCGGGGCCGGCGCTCGTTTCGGCCCACAAGGCCGAGGGAGCCCCCGGCCGCTCCGGGTGGAAGCGGCGCGGGACCGCCCGCAGAGCGGGGAGAGGCCGCGGCGGCCGATGATGCTCCGCGAGGGGCGGGGGACCACACGCCGGTCTTTGTCCGCTCCGGGCCGGGGCTGCGCTCAGGGTGGACGGGGACCGGAACGGAGCCGCCCCGGTGTGCCGGAGGCGCCGGCGGGCTCTGGTCCGCGGCTCGGCGACAACTGATGTCGAAAATAGGGCGGAGGTCCGCATATCCCTGGCGAAAGCTGGAAACCGCCTGTAAACGAATCCCAGAAAGATGCGGCGGTCGTCAGTGTTCCCCGGGGACACCGCTGTTGTTCTCCCCAACCACCCTAATTATATATGCGCCTCCGTGGGTCCCCTCCCAGGACACCGTTTCCCAGGGTAACCCATCCTAGCGGCGCTATTAGCGGGGGCAGCGCTGCGGAGCCGAGCT
>VZRL01000640.1:2703495-2806226 GCA_013397895.1 Origma solitaria
GAGGCTGCCGGCCGCCCGGAGCCGCGCAGGCGGGCAGGGCTGGGCTAGCTGCCGGCCATGGCTGGTTACCTCTCCCCCGCCGCGTATTTCTACTCGGAGGAGCAGGAGTACCTGCAAGCCTACGAAGATGTCCTAGAGAGATACAAAGGTAGGGCAGTGCTCCCCGCGCCGTGCCGCCGCAGCCCGGGCGGCCGCTCGCCCCGCCGGGTGTGGCGACTGCGGAGCCGCGAGGCGCTGGCGGCCAGGTGGGGACATTGGTGTCCCCGCGCCCCTGCGTGGATCGGTCTGGGGGGAACGGACGTGGGCGGCTTGTGCGATAAATATAAATACTGTGTCACCTCAGCAGCGTGTGACAGGCGCTCTCGTGTGTTTAAAAGTCGCTTTTTCGAGTGCAGTGCGGACACAGTCATTTACGTCTCGATGTGCATTCATATTTAAAGCTTCGGTCTATTTTTACCTTTTTATTTATTTATTTATTTGTTTGCTCTAGGGCAAAGAATTAGCTTAGTTTGCATAGCACCTGAGTTTTTTTTTCATTGGATACGGAAAAAATAAGGAGAAAGGCATTTATCATGACGAAGATGCATGCAGCTAAATTCATCTTGCTAGAAATGAAAATTACATTGATTTCTTAAGCACATCGGGATGGAAGGGAAGGTTTGGATGATTCATTGCTGATTTTCAGTACATTTGTTAGTTCTAAATCTGAAGAAGCTTATCAAAAGTGTTACAGCTCTGATTTTAATTCAAGTGCGAAAGGGATGGAGTTAACTGTTCACACTGAGCCTTCATCCCTGAAATAGTTTTTACAGCATGTCACAGCATATGCTGACATTTGCAGTGCTGAGTCCTTTTGTAATATAATAAGGGAATAAGATGTTAGATTTCATATCTGAATTTTTTCAGCTGCATGTCTTCAGTCAGTTCTGAAGATTTTTGTTAAATGGTTTCCACTGATGGGAGTGGGAGTGGCATAGTTTAAGACAGCTTGATTTAAGATACTGATAATTGATTTTATTTATTCTGCATTGTTACTGGTAGCATTTTGAAAAATAAACCTTCAACAGATGGCTATTTTGACTATGAGAACTTGCTGTAGTTCTCATAGGTCTGAGTGTACTTTATACCGGTGTCACTTGCAATTTCATGTGTCATTAGCAGTATTGACTAATGACTCCTTTGTGTCTGTTGCCCATTGTGTCAATGCAGCTATGGAGCATGTGCACCATTTCTGTACTGAAACGCATTAGTGCATTTTAGTTGAGGATTAATTACCATTTGATGATTGCCGTCATCTTCAGAAGCACATCTTTATTCCATTCTCTCCTATTTTTAAGTCATCAATTTATATGCAGCTGTTCTGATTTTTGCAAAATTTTGGAGCTAGTAGACTGTTTACTTTGTAAATAAACACTGAGAAAACTTATTTTTCTGCTTTGGATTACCTTTTGTTTCTTGCTAGAATTAGGTTTAATAAGGTTCCTTCTCATACCAATTACTTGCTTAAAAATCTGGGCAAGAGATTAGGCCTAATTTCCCCTGTTTCAATGGGAGTTTTATCAGGTAAAGGACTGAAAGATCTGGTTTTTACATGTTGGGGAACAATAGGATTTTAATTAAACTCCGAAAACTAATTTACATCTCTGTAAGAAATAAAGCATATTCTCAAAGTACTTGAATATATCATGTTGTGGGGGTAACACAGAGTCCATTCACAGGCTATTTTCAGTGACAGCCAAACCCTGAAATTATTCGGAAGGATTCAATATCTGTTGTCTTAGTTTTTAGTGTCATATTCGGTATATTGGTATTCTGTGTTTTGCTGCTCAACGTATACTTTATTCAGCCATCTGGAATAAAGGTAAAGATTTGGTCTTGTTTTAATTAAGATATATTGGAAACCTGGAAAATACATTACTTTTTAAAATGTGTTTTCAAGCCAGTTGTGATTTCCCATTTGAGTCCCAGTAGTATGACTTCACTACAGCGATTGTTGTTCTGATGACTTGCTATGGGAGCTGATCTAATCAGAAAAGAATTGCTACAATATAGGCTTTGAAGAGGGAGTGCCATTTCTCTGAACTTCTCAGTTTTGTAAACACCTCCTTTAGTAAATTTCTTAATCAAATGTGAACTATGTTGACATTGTAAGATGAGCTTCAATCTATAATTTTAATGCTGATAGTTCTTTTTCTTTTCCTTTTTATAGTCTGCAGAACGCTCTCATACTCATCTAGGCCATTATCAGGGTGCCAAATTATCTATGTCCCAGCTGTTGAGTACTGTAACTAGCAGAGTCAGCTGTACAAAATTCATTGCCTGTCTTGGAAGGCTTGGGATCGTATGATGCCACATCATTAAGATGTTCAGGCAGTTCAATTTGGGAAGATAAAGCTGCCCTTTTTAAACATAGAAAAGTGAAATTTTACTCTTCCTCTGTTTCTGTTGCCAGAGTAGGCTGTGGATCCTGAGGACTATGCAATACCAAGTACCTTGTTGCTTTAACAGTTGAAAGCAGTACATTTGTGTGTCTCCAAATTCTGTGTGCTGATCAGGTCTTTGGCTGTGACAGCAAATAATTAGGCAACTGTTTGCTAAATCTGACATACCACAGAAGTGCTGTTTGCTATGGGAGAAGAGAGTGTTGTTTTCTGATCCCTGGTCAGCTCAGTTGCTGGATGTCATTTTTTTTCCCCCTTGATTAGTAATTATTTGGCAGTATTTCTAAAGCATTTTGATGGAGGAAAAAAAGTCACATTATCTCAGCTGTTTTATATATCAGGTTGACTCAAGCTACTTATCCAGGGGAAAAAATTGCTTCTTTGTTGGTAGCACCCCTAAGAATTCAAAGGCAAACCCTTTATTATGCTAGTGGCAATAAAACATCTAGTGTAGTTTATCTGAAACATTTTATGTATTTCACATCTTGTTTCTGACTGAACAGGAAGATGAGAAATCACACAAATATTGGTTGTTATAACTAAAAGTTCAACTTTATCTCAAAAACCATATTTGAGTTCTCTAGGAGGTTGTAAAGACCTTAAAAATTATTCTTGCTACTCTGTAAGTTACCTCACCATTGCCTGGGAACAAAATGTAATCAAATTTTTATCTGCGGCCCTCTTGATAAATAAGAAAATGTCCAATATTATTTGATACATACATATATAATAAAAAAACCTAAATGTCGTCTCTGTCAGACAGAATAGGAATGCATTCTTCCATGCCGTCATTATTTGAGCATTAAATGTCTGAAAATTATGATTTTAAGCTGTAAATGCTGTGCATCCATTAGATTTCCTCTGCTATAAATCTGAAGTAATAAACTGAGAATCAAGATGTGGATATATCATCCCTCTGAAATGGTCACTCTTTAACGTATTTTTCAGTTCAGGTAGTAAACTTTAATTTGAATAGCAATTGCAACAACCTTTTTCTGAAAGATCTTGAACTATTATGTAACTAGGTTGCCTCCCTTTTGACATCATTTTTGATATGGGCACATCTGTTAATGACCATGTGATTGCAATATCTGCAAAAGAGCTAATGCATGGAATTAAGTGTTGAATAAATCATAGTTATTCAACAATGTTCTTTTTAACTATGTAAGCCCTTAAAGTTTGAAATATATAGTGTTATCTGAGCTGTGCAGAGCTTTTACTGCCGTAGATTTATACATCTACATCTGTAGTAATCAGATCTATTAGACATGCAGCTTGACTACCCATGAAAAATACAACCTTGCGGTTCAGGGCTTTCATTAAATTGTTGCTAATGCTAGGAAAGGTGTCACATAAATGTTTTGTGTGGAATGGGTGCCTGTTTAGTGCTTCCTTCGGATACTTTGGGCTTGCTGCATAGCCCTTGTGTCTGTAGGGTCAGGGTACGTCTGGGGCTGGGGCAGCAAAACTCAGGGTGGGTTGTTACACTTAGGTATGTTCTGTTTCACTGTTGCCACTGCCCTCTTGCTTTAAAAGGATCTGTAATACTAGGCATGCAGCTCAAGCACTGCAAACAGCTCTGGTTCTGTATTCTGAGAACAAAGACAGTGGAGATGGACGAGAGCTAGCAGGTCATCTGATGCATTTTGCTGCCTGTGTAGGCTTCAGAGACAATGTAATTTGTTCTAATGATTGATGGAGGGTAGTGTCAAGTAAAGCTGTTTTGACATTGGGTACAGGTTTTGAATTAAGATGAAAACAAGAGATGCCTGTTGTCCAGCTGCTCTGAGGAGGGAGCATTTGCACAGAATGCTTTTTGTACATCTGAAAGTGAATTGCTGCTGCATTTTAGGAATTTGGAGGCTCCTAAATGTGTTTGGTATCAGACCTAGTCCAGGGATACTCTTCTTCAGAGATGGCTTCACAGAGCAAATACAGTAGGGGCCATGACTGATGCTCCTGGCTCTGGAATATGTGAATTTCTGAATTTCCTTATTTATGCTTTGAAGTTGGGGACCTGAATTTTCAGTCAGCAGAAATCTTATTCTTCTGGGCTCTTGGCTGTGAACTAATTGGTTCTTCTGCTTCAGGGATCTGATTTTGAATGCAGAAGGAAATCCTGAAGTGAGTAATTGATTAGGTAGTTTCCACTATGGACGGTTTTCTTTGACCTCTTTTCAGGTGCTGGTAGTATCTAGCCTTGGGTTTGATAGTTTTGTTGTTTTTTTTTTTTTCTCAAATGGGGAAGTTATTTTGGCTGACTAGCGGGCACATGTGGATTATCCAGATGCCTGTCACCGAATCCTTTCTTTGCCACTGTGCAAATCTTCAGCCAGACAACAGTGTTGTTTTCCATGTTCCCAGTACATTTCCTACAGCAGGTTAACCTCCTGGGAAGGAAGGATTGTAGCCAACAGAAAATGTCTTCAATTAGGGATGGAAACATTATAGCTTTTGTGCTGCCTCAAGTTGGACAATTTTATGGACAACTTGGGCCACCTAAAAATGTAAAACCTGTGGTTTTACTCTGTTTCAACATTCCTCCTTATTTAAAGTGGAAGGTCTGATTTTTAAAGGGCTTGGAGATGGGATAGTTTCCTGAGTGCATTCATCCTAAATATGAACCAGACCTTGCTGATTTGACTTGTATGAGCTCTTCACTTGGGCTTCGTTGAAGAGGTCTTAGAGTAAAATAACAAGAACCTGAATGTTTGGCAGTTTAGTGGTGTTTGTTTGGGTAAAGGCCTTGAGATTTAGGGAGCAGTTCCTGAAGCTGAGTTTAATGGGATACATAAACTGTGGCTGCTTCTCCATGATTTTAGGTGGGTACCTGTTTGGTTGACTAAGGCAAACAGAATTTGGCCACTGATTCAAATACCTTTGGTATGTGAATTGAAGCAGAGATCAAAGGTCTGCTTCGTTGCTTTTCTGGTACTTCCCAATTCCCATTGAGTCAGCAGCATCTTTTAAATAGAGTTCATAGGAATATTCCATGATTCTTTTTTTAGAATGAAAACCAAGAGGTAGTGAAGTATGAGGGGAAGAAAATAAACTTCAGTCACTCTTGTGTTAAAAGGCTTGTTTTGTCTCAGTCTGTGTTTTTGGTTGAGGTGTTAGTAATTGTTTTCTGTGATCTACTTGGCTAATTTCTAGTGGTATTTTGCTTGAAAGCCAGGTAATGCTTTATTTTTTTTTCCTCTACACTATTTAAACATGCCTGATTTGAGGAGTTTATTCCACCATTTCAACATGTACTTGGAATTAACTGCTTTGTAAAATAAAAATGGGCTTATTCACATGCTTGAATTTAAGTGCAAGTATTTTATAAGTTCAGGCTTAAAATAATAACGTTTTGTAAATGTCAAATATGAATGCAGCTTATTGCTGCATGCCTGAAATGTTTCCTGTAAAACATCATTAAAGCCGTTTAGTTTAACAAAGCCTTGTTTTTCTGTAGTGGGTGAAAATACTCATGTACTGAATGCTTCCAGTCAACCCAGCTTTCAAACAGGTGAAACAATGCTTACAAAGACGCTTCAGTCTGCTGGTCAAATCCTGAAGGGCATGTTAATAGCCAGATCCTACAAGTTGATCTGTGTAGGCAGACTTGGTGCTTTTGTGGGCAAAGACTGGCTTTGGAGACCCACCCACGCAAGACTCTTCCCAAGACTGGGGCCCGAGTAATAATTCATCCTTTGATAAGGCATATTCCTGCTAAAATGAGGCTTCCTGTAGGGTATTCCAGTTTGGCTGTCCGGATTTAATTTTATTTTACCTGGTGAGTATTTAATTTTGCTGTGGAGTGTAAATCTATCAATGCTTTTGATTTTCTGCAAGATGACAATAGCTGCCAATAAATCTGTGAATGGATGAAGGTTCAAGGCAAATCTATTGAGGGTTAAATTGTGCACCTCACAATCACACAATTAGTGTAACTATTTCTGTAAGACAAGGAGGATTAGGCCACTGATGGGCTTTCCAGTGGCATAGGCCAAAATCTGCTCTTGATTATAGCCACATGGCCCTTTTGAGCTTGGTTTGCTTTTAAACATATCTTCATTGTTCAGTTTCATAGTTAATATGTGAAATTACAGTATTTAAGGATGTGTTCTGCTATGCGTATAAATACAGATCAGCAGTTAAGTGGGGTTCATAACCTAAATGTGTTGGAAAACTAAATTAGTTTGGCCTGAGGTTCAGGTATCCAGCTATCTGACAGCTATGACACTTGGCACCATGTGGATCTAAAATTAGTAGAGCTCTTCTATACAGGGATTAGAGAGATGTGTGTATGTTTTAGTTCACAAAATGGGTAAAAGTCTGACTCTTTATACAGTTTTCAGAGGCATGTTTTGGGTATTTTGCAGATGAGACCATAGGTGAACAGAGAAGTTCCAGAAAGTCTCTTGCTGGGTATTGAAATGGATATCCTGTCAAAGTCTGCTCACAGACTTTGCTTCTGCCTGATCAGATTACCCTCAGCGTGCTCCTCATGTGACAAGTCTCCTAGGCACAGTATAAGCAGCATTAGAAAATGAGTGTAATCATTTGGACAGACATTTTGCAGTAATAATAATAATAATAATGATAAAGCATCCTGAACTGTTCAAGCAAAAGAGCGTTTCTGCAAGAGAAATGGCACTTGCAGTGCTGTGGTTTTTATTCAAACAAAACTTCTGTTAATTTTGGTGGGAGTCAGGAACTTAGCTATTGATGTTTATAAATATTTAATGCTTTAAATTACTCTGCCTTTAGATAAATTTTTAATTTAGAGATAAAGGGTTTACATTACATCCTAGGAATTAGGAAATGACTAGAGCCCTTGTCTGGAGAAGCCACTACTGTGTAGTTGTATATAACTTCTCGGAATAAGGTATTATTGCTAAGGTAGTTATGATTTCAGAGTAAGATGTTTTCAAGAGAACACATAGCAGTGTGATTGCTGTCCCAAAGACCTTTAGTAGCAATTAAGCTCTTCACTGCCATTTGTGGCTTGGAAATTCTCCTCCAGTGAATATATGTTCGTTATTGAGATCAAATCCTGATGTTGGAAACCATTTCATAATACTGTGTATTACAGATTAGTTCTGCATTTAAAACTCAGTTTTTGAAAAGTTTTAAGTATGAACTCTTCTGGGGAGAAAAATTAACTATAATTTTCAGAAAGAGTTGATTTCTGAATTAAAAAGAACATGCATTTCAAACATACCAAAATTTGCTTTGTAGAGTAGACTTGTTACTCAGACTTTATGCCTTCTACCCTCTTCATTCAGTTTTTTAACAAAACAATTGCGGTGGTTTTGGGTAGGTTTTAGGTTTTGTTCTTTGCAGGAAATTTTTGTCTACCTCCAGTTTACACTGGAGTTAAAGCAGCATTTGGCTCAGTGTCTCCTTAAAGTAGAGAAGAGCAGATGCAGATGAGCTACAGGAAGAAAGCCAAAGTTGATTAGGTCCCTTGATGAAATTACCTTATAATTTTACCATGCTCAACAGGATACCTGTGCATTGCTCTCTTTCAATATTTTAAAATAGAGCCCTTGTTAATGAAGTCCATATACTTCTTGTGCGGCCAGGTCCAGCCTACCTCTGAGGATATCAACCCAAATTCTCATTTTCTGCTGTTGCAAATTGTATTAAATCACATTGATTCTCATAGGCTTAGTATGTTTCTATTTAAATTGTTCATTTATTTTTGCTTTCTCATGGATGTACATTTCCTTCAGATCTTGGATTACACTGAGTTCAGTCATCCAATGTTGCTGTTTAAAGTGGGTGTATGGTAGGACTGAACAGCATCAAACAGTTGTAATCTAATTTCTAAAGATTATATTAGTATCCTAGAAACAATACATGTTTATGCCTTGATATTTTGACTGTCATACTGAAGCATTTCCTTGCTTTGGGAACCACATAATACTCAAGAGAATTTAAAGAATGAAGTTTACACTGAGAGATTGCGTGTCTCTGCAATAATTGGCAACTTAATACCAAATGTAAGGATTTGATTAAATAACAATAGTGAGTGGGGGATCACCTTTATTCTAAGCTTGAAATGTACTTTGAATTTAATGCCTAGATTTTTGTGGCCATTTCAGTGGCAGCACTGTGGGTGGTCTGTTGGACTAAATTGTTGATAGGTCTATGTATATTTTGTGCTGGATATTGAATTTCTGTCTTTGCATTTCCTCAACCTATACATTTTGAATCTACTCACTTCTGATCTTTGATCATTTGGCTTTTTTTTTGGGAATACTTCTTCACTGGAGGTTGGGGGAAGCTTTTGTTGGTTTTTTAAAAATACTTAGTTCCTAGCATGTGGAAGATGCAGTGTGATTCTGTTACTGTTCTCTTGATTCCGCTTTCTTCCTTTGTTCATCACTTTTTAAGTTAAATTTTAGCTGTAAGTTGGATTCCTTGTGGGCCTGCACCTACAAAATGCAGGCAGAAGATGGGCTTCCTTTGAGGAGCTTGTTGCACCCTCTGGTACCAACTTTGCAGAGGAATGCACTGTACTTCCTCATCAGGCTGGTCCCTTCCCTCTCATGCTGGAGAAGACCTCTGTTCTATTCTCCTTCTGCCTGGCACAGAGAGCACTCCGAAGCACTGGCCTCAGGTCCTAGGAGGCAGTGTGGGCTTCACCCCCTGAACTGTAGGTGAAGCTGTAGAGACATCTTTGAGCTTTTCCTTATCATAATGAAATGTAAAAACTGTGTGCTGAATGAGATTTCTGGGGCTGTGAGGCCATGTGCTGGTTCCTGCTGTGAACTTGAGTTCCTAAAGTTAGGATCAAGCCCAGCTGGGACTTGAGTATCAGGTTGTGTGCTCATGTGCTCATGTCCTACTCTGACAGAAATTGAAGCCTCTTTTAATCCCTGTCAGGGAAAGTGCAGAGAAAGGGAACACCACCACAGGGGCAGACGATAGCATGATTCCTTCTGAATTGACTGTTTCTTTTGCTCTTAATTTCAGCACTCTGACTTGCACCTGAATGTGTGAGCATTGCTGTTCACGGTGAGAGTCAGTCTGGTTTTGTACTGCCAGGGGAAGCAAATGCTCCCTCCCTGCTGTGTGTGACCAAGTTCATTATGAAGTTCACCAAGATGTTTTCTATATCTTAACTGCATTTGAAACTCTCAAGATTTGTTTTCCATTGTCTTGGCTGATAAATAATTTTACGTTTATTTACTTGCTTTTTTCTTCTGAGTAAATAAACAGATTATCATATTATTTATCTTGATGACTAGCAGTGTTGACAAATGGCTTAGATGCTATATGAAGTAATGGAGTCTGCTTGCAGTTTGATTTTGTCAGTTTACCAATAAGCAAAAGGTTGTCTAATTAACATTTTTGATATTTTCGTAATTTTTTTTTCTGTTAAAATGTTTTTAGTTCTATATTTCAAGTTTAAAAATCTCATCTTCTACAAGTTCTTTCTGTGCCATGGTACTAAAACATTTAATGGCTGTACATATTCTTCAGTGCTCCTACTATTGATGTACTTAGTGATGTGAGTGTGATTGAATGTAGTACTTTTGTTACATTACTGTTTTATGTAGTATGTCTTTGATATGAATTTAAGAATTCCCTTTGATTTTTTTTTTTTTTTCTTTTAGGTAGTTCTCAAATACCAAGTATAAGATCTATTGATCTTTATGCAGTTAACAGTCAGTTTTCCACTGATGGTCTTGGTAGTTCAGAGATGCTGATCTTTTTCATTTCCAGGTGTGGATTGGTTTTTTTTTGTTTGTTTGATTGGTTGGTTGGTTTTTAAAAAAACTTTTTGTTTAAATGATATTTCTTATCTTACCATTGTCTAAATAATCTTTCTTTCAGTAAGTTACTTTGAGTCTTAACGTTCTGGAGTTCTCCCAATCCGAAAAATTGGTATCATCAGACAAGACTGAATATTTTGTTCGCTGCCTTCTCCAGCTCTTTAATAAATGTAGAATGCATTGTTGACTTCTGGAAAACCACACCATTCTTCTCACGTTGGAAGACAGCCAAAATTCAAGACTTTATTATTCTGTAAGCAAATTTTCAGGCTACAAAAGGATTGAGCAGTATATTGTAGTTGGTTTTAATTACTTTTTGTAAATATGTGTTAAATTACCTTGTATTTATATGTACATGCACACTCATATATGTATGTATATACACAGCCACACACATATTTTTATTTTTGACTCAGAGGAGATCAAACAATTACGGAGGGATTTGGTTTATCATGGCTGCAATGATGGTAACAGGCTGCCCAGGGAAGTGGTGGAGTCACCATCCCTCAAGGGATTTAAAAAGCATGTAGATGTGGCACTTGGGGGCGTGGTTTAATGGTGTGGACCTGGCAGTGTTAGTTTTAAGGTTGTTCTCAGTGATTTTGGACGTCTTTTCCATTACATAAAAGTTACATTACATTGCATTACCTCACAATTTTCCATTACATTATGAGTATTGTTCCCAGTATTTTAGGTTTGGTTTCTTTGTTTTAATTTGTGTTTTCCAGTTACTCTTGGTGAAGCTGCTCGGAGCTACACCAGTAATTTCTCAAGCTTTTTCATTTATTTCTTATGAATTATTTGGATCACAATGATGTATTTTAGTGTAGGTTTTTGTAAACAGTTTTTTTTCCCTCTGATACCTTAAGTCTGTTCTGAATTTGGAGTTAGTTAATAGTAGATGGCTGTGTAAACTGCTTGTATGTGGATGTGTTTAGGTTTCCTGTGGGGCTACACAGTTTATTCTTTGAGACTTCTTCCTGTGATGGAACTTGGTAATATTTCTGTAAAGTAGGCTGTGAGGAAAGGAAAAACAAATTGTTGTCTTAAAGCCTAGGTCCTTTCTCGGTGAAGAATTAATTCAGATACTTAGCCTTCGCAATGGTCTGTCTAGTCTCACTGCTCCCCTGATTCTTCTTTCCTTGTGGTAGTTACTAAGTCTCCTGCTTAGTTTGTCATTCTGATTTTTCTCACCATTGTTTGGTTAGGACTTCTATCTGGCTAAGAATTTTGCTATGCCAGAAACTTTTCCTGTAGCATGTATCTGTTTACTTGCTGGCATTGGACATTTAACCTACTGTCCTTCTGGTATGACATTAAATTATACTCCCTAATGTTCATGTGAAAAGGGATCAATGTTGCAATCTCTTTCTTTTTTTAAAAAAATCACTTTATAACTTCCCACAGTCATCTAACAATATCTGTGGTACATGTAATGAATGGAAAAATTTTAGAAAAATAGGGGCACATGTATATTATAAAGCAAAAATTTACTTTAGTACCTAATGTTTTCTCATTTTATCCTGTTAGATATGTATTTGGGCAATATAGCTTTGGTTTCAGTTTCTTCTGCTTCTGTGTGACTTACCTGTTGTGCTTTACTTTGTTTTAAATATATAAATCTTGGTTATTTTTAATATAAGTAAGTTAAAAATACTATTATTGTCCTTTTTGAACTCCAACATAATTTTTGACATTTGAAATCTTAACTGCGTTAAGATTTTTCACTGTTTGGTAGCCACATATTGATCTTCTAAAATTTCTCTAAAACTTGAAGAAGACATATGGAGTGAAATCATCATTGTTAAATGCTAGTCATCCCCAGTCTTGTCCAAAATACGGACAGTACGTTCTGTAATCATACGGATAAGTGTCTTGTTAAATCATTTCTTGAGGCAACTGATCAAAATAAAGACTGGATCATGATTTCAAGATTTAACCTTTGAAAATTAGCAGTATTATTTTTTTTTCTGATTTGGAAGGCACTAATGGTGTTTTTTATTAACTTCGGTAATGACATATTTATATTTGCCTCTTCTCCCAATTGTCTTGCCCGTGCTGAATGTTTCCTGATGAGCACTATTGGCTGCTTTGTGAAGGGTGGCATCCTTCATGATCTGGTTCTTCCTGTGAGTTTGTAAACAGGAATTTTCATGTGTCAGTTGCTGCTGATATTTTTAGTAGGACAACAGCTTTATCTGCAAGTGGAGCATTTTATCTCACACATTGTGCTTTTGACATCAGGGTAAAGCTATTTTTATATTTCAATTGGTATCACAGTTGCTGTTAGTGTTGGTTTTGGTAATGGGCTTGATTGTCTCAGCCCACTGCGCTGGGCTCCCCGGCATCCCACAGTTTGGGACCCTGTGTCAACTCCCTGGGAATCACCCTCACATCCTGCTTAATATGCTGCCTTTATATGATAACTGGACAGGACCATCAAATGTGTGCTTGAACATAATGGCTTTTGTTATTATCATTAGCAGTGCTTCATTACTTTAATGACCCAGTGGTGGAGAAGGACTAGCCATAGAACAAGTCCTTTGCACAACTTAAAAGTTTCTGAAAAGTGACTTTAACAAGACACTGAGGTGGGAAGAGCTCCCTTAGAAGCTAGGAGAAGCTCCCACTTCATGCATAAGTATTGGTAGTTGGCAACATAATTAATTAATGGTTGGAAAATACTGTGATTCTTGTAAGTAATGCTCTGCAGTGTGTTGTTATGCTGATTTAATACCTACCCAGTGGCCAGAATGCTCCTTTGTCTGGTACAACCAAGAAATGAAGTCTGAGAGGAACTAAATCCTTAATGCAAACTGAGTGATGTTTAGCAGTGCAGGCATATGTAACAAAACCATATAGAAGACAAAGGACAAAACCTAGTGCTAAATCCTGCCCAAGTTGGGATGCTTCATACAGTGGTTCAGGTTAGCTGCCTTTGCCCACTGCCACCTTCTTTAGGTATCTGAATTTATGAGGCGTATTGGCGTATTTGTGTCTTCTCAGAAATACTGCATTCCCAGAGGTGACTCTCTTGACCTCTGCCTGGGGTTCACCATATGCCAAAGGTCAGGTAGCAAACTGCCTCAGTGTTTTCTGTGGTTTACTAACCAGGGAAACCTAATCCAAAACTGAATGCTGGTTCTGTATGAATTTGCATAAGAATAATAGTGATATGAGTGTTTGAGAGCTAAGTGTAGTTTTAGGCCTCTCTGAGCAGGAAGTGTTTTGATTATGTGCTACCAGAATGACAGGAGTTTTTTGCTATTTGGGTAGGAATATAATGTTTTTCTTTTAAAACTGAGTTACTGGGTGAGTATGTAGGAGTAAAAAGGCTGAAAGGAAAGCTAGTTATCAATTGGCATGCAGGAGAGAAAAGTGTAGGTTCTGGTCTTTGCCTTTAAGGTTGTCATTGCTTTTTGTTCATTGATGTTTATATCCATAAAAAATTCAAAGGATAGGATGAAACACTGAGCTGTACTCTACAGTATGGTGACACTTTGACAAAGAAGTAGAGCCAAAAAATTCTGCTAATGTATTCCACAATGACAACCCATGTAAAATGTAGAGCTGTCAACAAGAAGAATACCACGAGAGGATATGATACTGCCATTTGAGTATGTAACTGTCTTCACTGAAAGCACTCATGATGTGCTCCACTCTGAGAGGATCCACACAGTGGTCTGTGATAGAAAACTCCATAAAAATTCCAGCAGAATCAGACTGTGGCAGTGAGTCCAAGCAGTATTTATGAAAACATCAGTGAAGATTTGAATGATAACTGAGATTTCCCTTCCCCATAACACCTTCTATGCTGTCATCTGGCTAAGAAAATGGAAAGTCTGAGGAACTTGGGGAGCAGCGAGTGCAGGCTGCTCTCCAAGGGACAGGAGCCCAGTGTGATAACAAGGCTGGTGGACACGCTGCCCCCCCGGGCCCAGACCCATGACCTCTGAGTGGGGCCAGCCTGGGGGCAGTAGCTGATTTGGATCCCCGAGGCGTTTTGAGATGTGCCCAGGAGCCTTAAAGACAGCTCAAAGCGCTGATGAGTCTGCAGGAGTGCTGTCACTGGCTTTCCCTCAGCAGGGCTAGCACGTTGCTGCTGAATCTATTTGCACATGCTGTGTCACTCGTTCCCTCTCTGCCCGATACAGTGTTTTATTTCTCCCTTTCTAGAGTGGTTATTTCTAGTGTTGTTGCATGTTCCTTAAATGAGATGTCTTTGCAGAGATTTCTTTGTGGTATCCTGTTGCTCAGGAAGGAACCTTGAGTTGTTCAGGTGGTCAGAAGATGTATTTATTCTGTCCCTGTGGCTACCAATATACTTCCTTGGTCCGGATAGGAACTGCTGTGTATAGGCCAGGATGTTTTAGTTTAGAGGAGGGGATTATCTGATAGATGAGACTGAAGTATGTGTTGAAATATGGAAGAGATTTTTGCATGGTCTTGTACAGTCTCATGTAGACTTCATTACTGACAGTCCTTGACTATTTGTTTCATTAAAAGCAATTTTTTTTTTTTTTTTTTACATTTCAGCTTGCCAGCCAGTTTTTCTGCATCTTGTCCTTATGTCACAATCCTTAAGCTTCTCCTTGCTGTCAAAAAACCCATTGCTGCCCAAGGTCAGCTAGGGATCCAGTGATTTTGAAATTTAGGAATGTTGCCTTCATGACCTTATGCCAAATGAAATATCTCTTGAGCTATTTTTGGTAGTTCTTCAGTGATAAATTTCTACCTGAGTCTCCAAGCAACAGAATTTCACCAGGGTGATGAAATTCCTGTGGTTCATTTCTGAATGATGAATTTTCATCTAAAACCTCACTTCTTTTTAGAACCACATTTAGTACAGAAGAAATAAATGCAGGTTTAACATTCACAAGATTTTGATTTCTTTTACTGACGATTGCCTCCTCTGTTTATTTTGGTCTGTGGAAGCTAAGAAGGCACAGCTGTGTCTTCACAGATAATCTTAAAGTGCATAACCTAGTTACTCCTGCCAAGATGCCAGCTGTCTGGTAACCTTTTTCTCCAGCTGAACATCAGGGCTCACTCCAGGAGATCAGCTGCTGCACCTTCCAGCCCCTTCAAGGATAGCTGTGAAGGGGAGTAAGCGCAGCAGCAGTGTAGTGTAAACTCCGAACAGCCGAGCAATGTTGCGGTGGGTCAGCTCTGTGCTGCCTCTGCCCCCTGGGCGGACGCTCTGCTGCTACCCACATTGACTCCGCCCCGGGATTGCGAGAGGCATGCCCAGGATCCTGGCTCCTCCCATCCTCCTAGATCCTTCTCCACCGTTACATGTATCATTGGTTGATTTGAATTGTACCCCTCCCTCTTGCGTTCGGATTGGTTTATGTATGCTTGCACCGCCCTCTCCCTCTTCCCTCATTGGTCGTCCCTTTCCCAATATAACCAGCTGCCTCTAGGCAGTTGGTGCCATTTTGCTAAGCCATTCTGCCAGGCCATTCGGCCTCACCGTCTGCTTGGCGGTGGCCCTCCTTCCCTGCTCTCCCTCCCGATCACCATGACCCCTCTACCTCAATAAAGGAGAGCTCGAGGAGGAGCATTTCTCCCAACCACCCTTTACCTCGTCGGCCTCATCTTTATTTTCGACTACTACAGAGCAGTACAAGCAGTACACTTTGGGCTGAACTGCTGGGTCAGGTGTTCGGTTCAGGAGAGCAGTGTTTCAGGGGCTGCTGCTTATCCAAGGCAGCTGAAATGGCTCTTCCATGCCTGTCGTGGAGAGGATGGTGTTGGCCGGTCATGTGCAGAGGGAGTTACACTGCCTCACTTGCGATAGGGTGTGAGAGTTTTGTAGCTGTAATCCAGTAAGACCCAGGGCACATGATCCCTTCTGCCATTCAGAAATGCCCGGCCTCACAAGCATCACGGGTTTAAGCACTGCCTGTCTACATCTGAAAGGACTGTAATTGCTGTGTGGTGTTGCAAAAGGACAAGTTGCTCTAGACTGAGATAAAACGAGAGATTACAGTGCGTGAGCCAATCTGTATTAGCTGCCTCGTGTGCCTGCTCATGCTCAGTGGTGAAATGGGATGTAACTAACTCTTCTTTCAGCAAGCACTGTGCTTCTAGGCACATCTGACATTTGCCTCAGAGTAACTGTGATATATCTGATATGCTCTGTGTCCCTTTGTTGCCTGGCCTCACAGTACCCCACTTGTCTTGGGAAGGCATTTCGTTTTCCAGAATGCAGCAGTCAGCATGATTGTTGGTTGCAAGGATTACAGGTAAGGAGTTCAGGACAGTCACTGCAATGCTTTGAAACCTAAATAAAAAAGTTGAGGCATAATTTGTTTTATGGCTACATCAATACTAGTAAATTAGTGTGATCAGGACAATTCAGTGACAGTGATGCCCACTGCCATGGAGGAGCCTTCATTCATGCTCTGAAATTCTTTTTCTCCACAATGGCCTACAGCCAAGCTCTGTTGGGAATGGTGGATGACCCATGCTCACTCCGAACTGTGCCTGAGAATTGTCTGGGAGGTGGACAGCTGGCATGGGCTGAAAGCAAGCTAGAAATATCGCCATCAAAAACTTACTAGAATGGAGGGGTTTACTTCCACTCCCCACACCTGGCTGGTGTTCAATTTGCTAGTATGGATGTAGTCTGAAAAGTGTCCTTAAAATTTTTACAGCTTTAGTTTTTTTATAATTACTAGTCTATAATAAGTGTCACAGTTGGCTTCCAGTAATGTTAATTAAGTAATCCAAATTCTGGTGTCCTATTTTAAGAAGTATACATGGTGGTAAAATTGGAAAAATTGTATGTGCAGATTTAGAGCAAAGACTTTTTATTCTGGATATGAAGCTATGGGGAAAATTTCCAAGTTAATAAGTGTTATTTAATTTGTTATGATTTTTATTTGTTTGAGGAAGTATGCCATCTGGTTGAATAAGAGGCTTCGATGCTTCTCCTGACCTCTTTATAAATTGTTGTTTTGAATTCAGTTTGTGTTTAAAATGGGTATTTTACAAGAGAGTGTTTAATTGCATAGGATTAGCAAACTTAACCAAAGACGTTTCAGGAAGTATTGAAACAAAAAAAAAGGTGTGAATTTAAAGCTTGGTGGTATTACTACATATTCCAAGCAATGCTTAAGTGGTCAAGAAAGTTATATTTGAGCATTGAGAAGCTGGGTTGTTTCCTGAGAAACTAGCAAAGCTTATGAAGTGTAGGTTAACCAAATATACTTGCTTTCTTCCTGGGCCTGATGGGCAAGGAGTATGCACTAATACTTGTATATATTTTTAATAAGATTTTCTTATTGTTAGTCATAGAAAAGTTACTTGAACATTGAAATATGTCAAATCCACGCTGGACTTAACATAAGTGCAGTGGAAATGTGGCTACTGGTTTAGAGGTGAAAAGGGAATAATGAATAATCTACAATAGAGCTAAAAGCTGAAGCCTTGCATATTATCAGCATTTGCAGAATTGTGCTGTAGTAAAAATTTTGGAGGTTGTGAAATGGTTATGAATTTGATGCTGCTATGTTCTATCCTGCAGCCTTTGACAGAATTGACAATGAAAAATGCAAAAGTAATTTTCTAGGTTATGTTGATGGAGTGGGTTCTTCCTCATGTGTTTGTTCCCAGGAGTTCGTGTAATGCAATAAATAGTTCTCTTAGGTAAGACTTTTTACTTCTAAAAATATAATAAATTTCTATGGAAGAGAATTTTTTAATCCTTTTTCATATTGAAGACATTAATTTCATTTTTTCAAAGTTGAGAATAGTAGACCTTTTTTTCCTAAGAATAGTTTAACTCCTCAAAGCAGAATAACTGACTTAAGGCTTCTTCAGAAATCTTTCAGAGAGTACTTAACTGTGTGCTTGTGTATACGCAAATCTATGCTATGGCTGTGCAGCATTAAATGTTCATTTTTAAAAATGTAGTTACTATATATAGTCCAAATATTCAATTGATAAGTTTATAAAAAAGGATTTTCCTCTTTCTTCATAGCAAAGAAAAAAAAAATTCCAATCTATAAATGGCATTTTTAGATTGAAAAAAAAGACCAGTAATATTTGGCAACTGGAAAAACCCAAAACCAGGTAATAAAGTAATAAATCTGCTAGCTTGTCATTGGTACTCAGGAACTGCCAGTCACGCTCTGCTATGCAGAGACATGGGATGTGACATGCAGATGTCTGCCTATCATCAACAAAATTTTGACAGGCTGTTGGAAAGCCATGGTAGCCCAATAAATGTTTTCAGCCACCAAGCTGGAGGGACTGTGACCTTTCCAAGGTGACTTGGGAATGTGCCTTGGATTCCAGTGAATGCTGGGAAGCATGGGTACCCCTGAATTGCTGGTCTTGCTCTCTATGGGGCCATGATCAGAACTTTCCTGGGGGGATGCTTCAGCTTTTGATGTGGTTTTATGAGGCAGCCAAGTGCCACATAAATTGTTTTGAACTGCATGGAGAGGAGTATGTGTTGTCACTAGGCAGAGCTGAAAAAAAGATCTAGAAGGGTTCTTCTCATGACTGGATCAATTTATTTATTTATATACAGCTTATGTGTTCATACAAGTGTTTTCTCCCTATACCAAGGTGGTTGGTTTTGTGTGTGTTTAGTGTAGCTTGAATTGTGAGGTGTATACATTTGGCCCGATTGTGGATTTTTTTTTTTTTATTAATTTTAGATGTGCGTAATAATGTTTTGTGCATGTTTTCCTTGTTTCCCTTCTCAAACAATTTTACTTTTGTTTGGTACCATTGCTTTGCACCAGGTTTAGTACTTTGTAACATATGCATGTAGTTAAGCTACACCGATTCTCTTTACATTAACTTTGCCCTGGACACCTAACCTTATGTTCAGACTCACTCATTTGGCCACATTTAATTTGTTAATTTGTCTTAACTCAGGTTATACATTGTTCCCCAGTTCTGTCTTTCCTGAAAACTGAAATTGGTCTCATTACCTTTTGGCAAGTTAGCCTAGCTCAGGGGAGAACAGCCACTGAATACATGAGATGCAGAGTGAAATTGGATTACTCCCCAGTCATTGTTTTCACTGTGATATGAAGATGAAGGGTTGGCAGCTAATGAGTTGCACTCATTTGCATTGTACCCTCTGACAGATTAGACAAGTTGAATAGTAAGCATCAGCTGCCTAGAAGAAAAGATTTTAATGCATAGGGTGATAATTAGAGTTAACACTAATTTCAGCTTCAGATAACTCTGTTGGTAGAGGAAAGGGAAAAAAAGAAAGATGACCAAAGAGCATATTCTATATTGGTATATCAAAAAAATGTATACTGTGATTGCACCCAGGTTTTGGGCTGAAGAATTTGAATTCAGAACAGTTTCAGAAACATCTGATTCTCCAGCTCTGGGTGCTGCTGGCTGATTTACTGACTTTGGGAAAATTTTTATACTCTTCCTCTTCAAGGCAACTGAACCCCATAATTAGATGGCATTGTCAGCACTGTTTGAGTAATATAAAGATGTAGCAAAATGAACAGAAAATGAAAATGTAAATAGTAGATAAAAAGTATTGCTTTTTCAGCAAACTAGAATGCATTTACAAGACTAAAAGAGCAGAAAAATATCTAAAAGCTGTGGTTATAAATATGAGCTCAGAATATCATGCTGTGCTGCAAAGCTGTATTTTACTGTGGTGTATTCATTATGCTTGTGGGGGTTTTATGTAGCAGGAGCAGTAAAATAACAGAACTATTTAAAAAACTCTATTGGAAATATGGCAGACTAGGAAGTGCTAATCTTAAGTAATATATACTAGGCTTGCACATACTTTTTTTCTTTATTTTTTTAAATCAGCATTTCCTTTTTTTTTCCCTTAATACTCTTCTGTAATCTGAAATAGCATCCAATCCTTGTGGGAGCCAAGTCCAGAGATCACCTCCTACATGAAATGCCGACATAGATACCTTGTTCCTGTTCCCAGCAGCACAAAACAGGCTCTCCAGAAGTGATGTGGGGGAACTGAATTTGTAGCAGATAAGATCAAAGGCAATGCTTACTTTACAAAAGTCAATAGTTTCTTTTATACTGCCACTGCATTTTGTGGCTTAGTTTAACCTTTTGAAGTATAAGGAATGTGTTCATCGATCAATTAAATATCTTTCTAAAGCAAAATACTGTGAAAGCATGTGAGTTTGTGTGACTACACAGCCCTGGAAGACAAGACCTCCTTCAACCCTGTGTTGGTTGCTGATATGATACTCATGATAAAGTGATTTACAGACACTTCTAGAAGAGCTGATGTCTTTAGTGGAAAGGAGACAACTCCTAAAATAATGTTCTTGTCTTTGTGACTTCTCTCCCATATTGGACTTACAATTGCATCGCATAATTGAAATGGTCATTGCATAAGGTTAATAGAAGTTTGTAGGAAAAATTAGTTGACCATAATTCTTTTTATTTATCTGTATTTTTTAAAAGAGAAAGCAAATAGCCGTGCAATATGGGACTCTCTTCATGTGAAATAAAACTGTGAAAAGGAATGCAGAAATTCCTCAAATAAAAAGGCACCCTCCCACACTGGGAGCTGAATAGATCACTGCTGTAATAAGGTATCTAAATTCAGTCATCTCTTGAAGATCTTGATAAATGCCATAGCACTGTTATTGCAGGTTTTGTGAAGATAAAAGAAAAAGTAATGTTTGCATGAAGAGTTTACAACTGACAAAGAATTAAGAAATGGAGAGGGTGAAGAGTGAGTGTGTCTCAGTCTGCGTTATGTATATGGGCTTGTATTGCCCTGATTGTCACAAGTGCTTGATATAAAGCAAAGGTAGAACATCCCTGCTCAGCTGTACAGATGAGGGAAGAGATCATGTGAAAGGCTGGCCCAATTACTGATTTTGCTTTGCTTTTATTCCTTTGAGGGAAGGGGAGGTGTTCCACTCCTTCATACTCCTAGGTATGGAAAAGAAACCTTTCTGTAAAACTGAGTGGGTTTGGGTTTGTGAACCTGGGCTGTGTTGGATCTCCTACAAAGGGTGCAAATCTGAAGACTGCCCATGGACTGCTGTTACAGAAAGGAAGGAGAGAGAGCAGTAGTTGCTCTCTTCTCCCCTATGTAGACTGTGATAACAGATATTTATACTTCTAAAACTTCATATATTTTTGCTAGATGTTAAAATGGCTTTATGATTATATAATGGATGAGAAAATCTCAGGAGCATTTCAAGACTTTAAATAACACAGCTTTGCTCCCCTTGCCTGGTCACTGAATGTTGGTTGATCTCCTGTGTGTAGAATTAGTTCTGGAGAAGTATTTTGAAATTAGGGTGCATATGATGGTATTTGAGCTTGAGTTTAACTGGTTTTTGACTTCAAATTTTTTTGGTGATGAGTTACTGTGATGCATAGCTTAAGACTGGGGTGCCCAAAACTGATCTTGCTCTATCAAATAACAAATGATTTTTGTTTGTTCATATCTGTTAGTGATAAGAATAGTCCACAATATATAAGGGGTTTTTTGTAAAAAAATGTAATTTTCCTGGTTGCGTGAATCATTTTCAGAGGAAGGTGTGTTAGGTAATGCTGCTGAGAGGCCCTTACTCATTAAAAAATAATAATAAATTACATAAGCATTTCAGACATGGGCTTTTAAAAATACTGTGTCATACTGTGTCATACTTGTTTATAGAACACTTAAATTATTCCATTGCAGTTTTGTTTTGCTTATTACAGTTAATCTTTCAATGTATAAGTCGCCTACATATGTAGAATTGAACTACTGCTTCTGCATGTTGTTGGCCAAATGCTAAGGAGTATCACTTTTAACAGTGAGACTAGCTGTAGTAAAATACCCTGTTGTATGTGTTGTCATTTTTGTGATCAAGGCTGTGACTTTGGTAACATTTTGTTGAAAAAACTCCCCTTAGTTCCTAGCTTTCTCTTTTGTGTAAACACATGATGTGTTTGAACTTCTTACTCTTGAGCTCACTGTTGGATTAAAAAAACCCAAAAACCCAAACAAGCCACCCACAAAAAACCCCCGAACAAAAAAGCCAAACAACTTAGTCCCCTCCACTAATGACTGTTTTGAGGGATGTGCACAGGGCTGAGACAGAAATGTCAAGGTCAAGAGTAATCCCACCTCATTGAATTGTCAAAATTAGGAGTGTGGGACCTAAACTTAGAACCACTTTTTTTGGGCATACGCCTTTCTGTTGACTACAGAGTACTTTCCAGGTCCTGCCTCACAGCCTGTCCATGTCCTGATTTAATTTTGGGATGAGGCCCAAGCACATACTACTCATTTTTCCTTTTCTTTTGCTTCTTTATTGAGTCTGAATCCTCATTTCCAAGAAAAGAAAACTTGGGCCTGAGCATGTTTGAAAGCTGTAGTGTACTCAGATCAGGTCCTTGGTCTGAATAATCTTACAGTCTGTTGCAGAATGTGGATATTGTGCAGTAGCACAATATTTGTGCTAAACAGAATTGTAGGTGTGGCCTAAGGAGCAGTAAAATCATCTGCTGGACCATCAGCAGATGAGCCAAGAACTTCTCCACTGAAACTTGGAGAATGGTGCTGACTAATGTGGTGTAACACAGTGGAGACAAATACAATGACTTTGGCAGAGAGGAAAACCAAGAAACTTTTATTTTGTGTTTTTTGCAAAGCCATACACTCAGACAATTTGGTACCTAAATTTTAGGATTTATCTCCTATTTAGAGCCAGTGAGAGTCAGCCTTGAGATGGCTGTTGAGCAACACTTGATATAAGTCTGCTAGTAATGGTGTGGGAGAGTAAAACCTTATTTTGAAGAAGTGATCTCACATGCTATTTTTGAGGTAACATGAGGGCATAATTGTGCTTCAGTTATGATGTTGAAGGCCAGATGTCTACAAAGTTTATTTCATTAGGAGGTGAACTTAGGGCAGGACTGTAGAAGTAGGTGGTGATGGTGAATTTTAAGCACAGGAAGCAGATGATGTTCAAAGAGCATCAGGGTATTTTTATTATAGATACATAATATGAAGAAACAAGTCTCCAATGTAAAACTCCAGCCATGAAAACCTGATGATACTTCTCTGCTGACCTAAGCAGATTTGCTTTTGTTTCCTTCCTGAAAACCAAATCTGCCTATGATTGTGAATAGTGACCCTTTGACAACTTTTGTGATAGTTTTAGTAATTGTGGCAGGTATGCAGGGGAAAAGTAGTAAAACACCTGGAATTGTTAATTCTGCCACTGTTCTTTGAGTGACATCTTTCTATAGGCTGACAACCATTCCTACTTGCACGTTTGCTCATGTTTCCTTTTACATGAGGAAGTATGAACTTCAGGCTTGCATTTGATGTGGTTAAAACGCTTTATATTTGAAGTACCAGTGGCAATTCTGAATGTTATAGCTTACCTTATAATTGCCAAATATTCTTTCAGAATGCTAACGAATGTTTGGAAGTCCATCATTATCTGGCCCATGTTTTTGACCAATTCCCTGAGAATAAAAATGTGGCTAAGGATTAACTTCTGCAGGCCGGTGAGTTTGCATTTTTGCCTTCAGTGCAACCACTCTGAAGTCATGACACTTGCACAGGAGTTACTGCTGGTGGCTGATCTAAATGTTGTTAGACAATTTTGTAAATAACAAAAACTAAACCTCAACAAAATTTTTTTCTTTTATCTGGTAGATGTTCTTACTTTTATACATACTTTTGGATTAAAAGGTTAGACATTTTATCATCCAAATATAAAAATGTTTACATGGTTTGAGTTGAGGCTTGGCATGGGACAGGGCAAACAGACAAGAATTATTTACCCAGCTTTCTCAGGGTCTGTGGCCCAATGCTGAGGGAGGTTCAAATTTCTCTATAACACTCGTAATCGCTTCTTGCTAATTACAGTTTAGAACTGTGCTTTCTTATTTTTGACACTAATATTGTAACAGAATTTTCAATGTTGGCAGTCAAATGTTTACGGTATTATTTTTTAACCCACTTTCATAGTATGTGTTGTTTCCATTTGCACTTATCTGAGTCGTAAAATCAATTCAGGAAAATCTAATAGTCACAAATAAAATGTGAGGATTTGGTAAATGTTAGGTGATGTTGCAGATTAATTTCATGAAGCAGCCCAGGAAATTTGAAGGTCTGGTTGGAGATTGATGGGCCCAGGACCACGACTTGACCTTCCACAGATGCATGATTCTGCAAGTTAAGAGGCTTGCTAAATTCACTGCTTCTAATCAACATCCGTTAGCTGTCAGAACAAAAAATTGCCAGGACCTTTAATGTTCTTTGCTAACTAAATTTTGTTTGATGGGGTCCCACGGCAGCATGTTTTAGGTGCATAAATTAGTGTTTAAAATCTTCTTACATCTGTAACACAAGATTCTGGACAATGTCATTATCATTTGCTTAAATATTTTCACTCTTGTTTCATGGGTGACCAGTAGCTTAATCATATAATTCCAAATTTGTATATGATTTTCCTAAAACAAAACATCTTGAAAAAAGAAAATCTTCAAATGCCGTAAGCAGAGAAGAAAGCAGATATAAAGAGATATAATAAGAGGTGAGGAACCTTAGTCAAAAAAGTGCACATCATCTCAAGTTCAAACTATAGAGTGTTATTTTCTAGTAGTGAGTTCTCTGAGGCTGCTAGGTCATGCACCTTCTGCATATTTTCATGGTAATAGTGGTACCATGCAATTGCTTTATGCTGGGGAAAAAAGAAATTACTGGGCCAAAGTCCCTGCTAAAAAAGATCTATTATGATTTTCCTTATTTGAAGTTGAAACTTGACCTTGTAAATAACTGGATTTTATTACAGAAGGAGAATTGTTCAACACTTTTTTGGTTGTGGGTTTTTTCCTAGTGGTTTGCCAGATATCTGGCACCAAGGAGTAAAATTTGATTTTATTATTCTTTCATGAAAAAGAAATGGGAAAACTTTGAAAAATATTTCTGTTGGCTATTTTTAGATGATCAAGAATATGGTAAAGATAGTGAAAAATAAGTAATATGGTGAAGTGCGCCATGCTGACCTATTTAGTCTATTTCATCTCACTGTGATAATCCTTGATTATACTCAGTAATTCTGCTAACACTATTTACAAGAAACTGTGATCTTTTTTCACTTTCCTAAAAGGGTTTGAAAGTAATAAAAATATTTTAATAGTGATGGATAGTCCATAGTTTGAAAAGTACTCATACTTGGAGAACAGTAATAATTGACAAAAGAACTGTCTTTTCAAAATTGGAAAAAAATGAGGTGTTTTCAAGGTGAAATATTCCAGAAGATTGAAAATATTGTGAAAATCGTTCAGATGGAGGCGACACGGCTTGCAGACATCCCCCCAATTCTCTCTTTTTGTCCTGGAATAAGCACCTTTACCTTTTGTAACCACAGTAGCCCCCTTGCCTGATATGAGTGATTAAAAGGTTGGTTTGCACTAGATTTGAGGGTAAGATCACAGTTCTCCCCTCCTTGTAGCTGCTTGGACAGAACTGGAGTAGAACAGCTTTTGCTGTGTGAGATGTTTGTTTCCTCTCTAGGACTGTTTCCACTTTCCTCCTTAGTGAGGAAAAGACTCATGGTTTTGTTCACAGGAACATGCTTTAATATGTAATTAGTATTGAATTAAGTTTCTATTCATGCCCATGGCAAAAATTATTTTTAAGGTTCTCTAAACTGTTGCCCATGCTTCCCAGATTGTGCTTGAGGGAAAAAAAATTACAGAGGTGTACTTACATTTTCTATAATTTTGAGTCAAGATAGTACCTTTTGAAGTTGACCAGTTAAATATTAGAAACCATGCCAGTGCAGAATGGCACTACCTCTTGCTGCTCATTGAGACTGTGCATTGTTGGATAAAGAGGACACTGACTGACATTCTATTTTCCAATTCTGCTGTCAGCAGTAATGAATTTTCAATATGCTACTGAAAGGTCTAGGAAAATTGGAAGGCAGAAACGGGCAGGTAAATGTGATGAATTTGTTTTGGCCTTACTGTTGGATAAAGGAGAGCTGGAGAAGTCAGAGCCTGCCAGAATGAGCTTTCTGGCAAGAAGAACTGCCCTACCTCATACCTTTGGAAAAAACATTCTGTGTGACTAGATGTGATACAAAAATCTCTCTCATTGCATCTGGGAAATCGTTTGCAGCCTGTTGCCATCAGTCCAGAGACTGGAATGTTCGTGTCTGCAACTGATTTGTATCCTGGGCCAAGGCACAATAACTAAGATTGACTATCACTGGTGGATTTCTGTGTCATCCTTTTTTGTTCCAAGTCTGGTGATTACATAGGATTACAGTGGATTTTGTCTTTTTATAGTTCAATTTTTTTTTAATTACTGTTTTCCATTTCTGTGATACCTATGTGTCCCTGATGAACCTTGGCTCCTCATGTTCTGTTGGACTGTGGATGATGACCTTGCAAAGAGCTAAGAGCTTTGTGGCAACCACACAAGCTGCATTTCAGATTGATACTTCCAAAAAGTTTAAAACAAGCTTGCTCTGTTTGGTTTTTTGGTTTTTTTTTTTTTTTTTTGCATTTTAGTCTTATAAATTACTCTTGTTAATCTTGCTGTTTTAAAAACTATTTTTGCAGGGTCTAGTGGTGCAAGAGCAGTGTGATCTTATGACTGCTGAAGTAACTATTATTTCAGATTTTTTCAGTTTATTTAAAGGAATCAGGGAGACCAAATTGGCTGGAGGAGGTAAGTTACTCTTATAAGTAATTTTGAACAGGAAATTAAGGAGAGAAAAGCACCCTGCTGTGAAAATAGTAATGCACTGTGAGCCAGCTTTAAAGTGCAGTAAATAGGAAAAATATGTTGTGGGACTTCTACATGCTTTTAGCTTGACCTGTGTATTGACTACACTTATTAATGCCACATAATAAATATTCTTGCACAGTTCTGAATAAACAGTACCAGCAATCTGCTAAAGGTAGTACTGAGCATGATTATTAGTTGTCAGAGGTTTTTTTTAATATTGGCAATAATTTTTACCAGATGATGTCATTTTTTTTCTGACCGTACAAGTGTAGTGGATTAACAAACTAACAGCCTGTGTAGTTTCTCAAAGAGGGGAACAGATTTATGCATATAAGGTATTTTATTTCTAGTTTGCGGTTCAGGTGTGGTAAAGAAATGGTTTTTTGCCATCCTATCTCTTTCCAGCTTGAGAAATTTTTAATTCTCTACTTAGTATAGTTAAGCCATCAACTTGGCTATTTGGAGAGAACATTGTCCTAGTTCTACAAAGATTGGACAGACTTAATGTTCTCTTCCAGGTATGTTTTAGAGTGCAGAAATTAAAACCTAAAGTGATTTAGATTATATTGACTTGATTAGCTGCCTTTTCTGCATGATGCCTCACAACAGTTAAGTTCAGCTTGTCAGGTTGTGATAATTGTTCTTGACTGTCTGGGGTCTGCTGTGGGGGCCTTCGTGTTGTCAGATGGTGGAGCTGGCTTCCTCCGTCTTTGGACAGATGGGGAATCAGTTGATCTTCCAGAGATAAGTGTAGAATTAAAATCACGTCTTTACACTATCTTCAATACAAGCTGACTCCTTCAGACTCCTTTCAGGGGAAGTGAAAAAATGAACTCAATAGTGAGCCTTTGATTTTCAGTAGTTTTCCTTAAGTCATTTATTTCATAGCTTAAGTCTTCATCTATGGTGATCATGGAGGCCTGCATTTGTTTCCTGTTGATGTTTTTATTTTAGCCTTGAAAACACAGTTCTGTTGGAAGGCTGCTTGAAGCTATTGCAGGTTCTCTTTGTGATACCCTGCTGCTTAGTGAGAAGTACCAATATTCAGTTGATGCCAATTGCATCCTTTACCTATGATGGTCATTTAGGCTATTTGAATTAGAATATGAATAAAATGAAAAGAGAAGAAGCTTAAACTTTCAGATGTTGTCCCTACTTTCACCTGTCTTGCTTTTTGTAAGAGTGCTCCTCAAGGTCGGGGATGTTTAAGATGAGGGGTATGAATCAGGAAGCTCTTCTGCTTGGGAGAACATATCCCTGTTGTTCATACTGCATAGCTGTAAGATTTTTTTGGCCAGCAATGTGACTCCTATAAAAAAAACTGCTTCCCAATGCCAGTTCTGGTTCTGGAAGCTCTGTAATGAGATGCTTCTTAAAAGTAGTTAGGTAATGAGACAGAATCCCTCAGCACTTTCCAGTTTCTCATCCCTGGAAGGGAAAAGTTGAAGCTAGTTATTTTAAATTCACTCTGATTTATTTATGTGCTGAATCCATTTTCTTGGTGGGAACACGTACTGCATTCTGGCGTTGCTACCTCACATATGGCTCAAGAGGCTCAGATCAGGTTTCTGAACATGGAATTAATCCCATTCTCTGGCTATTTTGGCATCTCTTCCATCATCCTGGACTGCATCAGACCAATGCCAGGTTTCCACTGTACTAAAACTTAGAAGAGTCTAATAATATTAACCCTACCTCCCAGGGTTCTACATTAAGGATGTTGAGCAGTGCTTTTGTATCTTGTTTCTAGAAAATGAGAGACAGGGAGTGTAATAACATATTATTAGATGGTAATACTTAATGGTTACAAGAGGATTTAGGAGTTTATTTAAAATCATGTTAACTTATTTTCTTCACAAAGTCAGTCCCTACTGAAATAACACTGTGCACTGGCAATTGCCCTCGGAGTAAAACTTTAGGAAGGATTTTTTTTAATCACTGTTTTGTTGTTTGACATATTTTATAGGTGAACAGTGTTAAGATTGGTAAAAGTGGATGTGAATTTATTCAGTTGAAATGAGTTGTCATTTCTTCACAAAAGAATTTTAAGATTCCTTTTCTAAGATTTAAATATTATATTGATACACAGTTGATACCCTGAAGTGTAGCTACTTGGCGTTTTTTATCAGACTGTTTAATCAATCTCACGTGCTTTGGGACCCAAGCTTTAGATACCAAGTGAGAGGCTTAAAGGTATTGAAGATTAAATTTTCCAGTATTGCTTTTAAATCGTATTTCCTCCTTGGTCGATAAAACATATTCCAAATGTGACTTCTCTACATTTGTCAACTCTATATATCTATTAACTGTTAATGTGCAAAAATGTACAGGTACAAATTCTGTGATGATGTGGCATGAATCAATATTATTCACCTCAGATGTTACCAGCTCCTTGTCTGCTAATCCAAAAAGGTAGACCTATGTGAACTAGTAGTTATTCTGAAGTAGGTGACTATGTAATTATATTGCTTGCTTGTGTTTTTTTCAGTTGTTATAGAAAGTTTGTAAGCTTCACCTAAGAGAATGGGCATCTCTGTATCTTAAATCCTCTTGCTGATGTTTGCTGTTCTTTCTGCTGAGTTGGTACACCTCCATTTTGCCTAACAGGATGATATTTTGGAAACAAGTAAGAAGTGCATTCCCAAGCCTCTTCTCCCCATCTTTATTATATTAATTTGTGTTTAAGCGTGGATGTATGATAAAGCTGGCAAACTTGCTATCGAGGGATCATGGTGGTTCCCTACATAATTCTAAATTCTCTTTTCCTGTAATGGAGCTGAGCATTTGCTCCCCAAAAGAGCAGTGCTAAGGTAAATGTTCTCATTTTTACTATTGCTGTTTCACTGCGATAAATGTTTATGAAAACTGTGTAGCTGGTTATTCAGACAAATACAAATGGTACACAAAGATAATGGTTGGCTTTTATGGAAAAAATGCGCCTTTGGAATCACACAGTGTGAAAAATAATTCACAAAATTGTAACAGAAAGAAGGAGAGGAACTCCTGAAAAATACCTCTGCTGGAAGATATCTTCTTCTAGGTCTGTGTTTTGGAAATGCAAAGCTCCAATGGATGCCGCTGAAGATGGAAAACTGTGATGGGAAAACTGTCAGAATGCATTTTGGTTGTCTCCTTGCTGTTTGTCTCCTGAGATATCAAATGTGTATGTAACTGAAGTGGGACTAAAGGACTTGAAGCTCAAGTTTCTAACTTCAATCTCTTTTACTATCAGGGAAATATAACTCATCTTGCTTACTGCTGTCAATGTAAATGATTTTAATTTTCATCTGTAGTATTCCTCCAACATAAAAATATGATTTAAATATAGTATTGAAGTCCATGGTGGGTTTATATTTGTCACTGCTTTTTATTGTCTTAGTCATCAATCTGTTTCTTAGCTACTTCAAAAGAGCACCACTAAAAATTGATGCTATTATTTTTCACTTATATATGACTCTTGCTCTGAAGCATCACTGCTTGTTGCAATCTGCATTTTTCAGTGGCTGTAACTGAAAGCTAAAGCTAAACCTTTATTTTCCCAGAAGTTTTATGCAACAGAAGTCAGATGCTGGGAATTTGGATTCTCATGTTACCTCCTTTGGTTGCTCCCTCTATGTCATCATGCCTGTGTCTTTGGATTTGGTGGCCCTTTTGAAAATGCCAGAGCATTTTAGGATGCTTATCATGCCATGGCCATGGGAGTGGAGTTTTGCCTTTGGGTAGTTTGGTCTTAGTGGCTGCACAGCTGTTGTTACAAGGATGGCGGTGCTTTCCTCTTTGGAATCACAGTCAGCTCTCAGAGAGTCGCATTTATGTAAATAAAGTCTCCATTTTGATCTCACTGAGGTTAACAGAGGTGTTTCTCTTTGATTGTAACATCTTTTGTTCAGACTGTAGGCTTTTAAGAAGATAGACTTATACAAGGATTTAATTGTTCATATTAGGATTAACTGAGATTATATGAGTTGTTCAGTATTTAGTCAAGTCACTAAGGAAAAGCTTATGATTCACAGTGGTGCGGCACATTTGGGAAGCCCTCATGCCACTGAAGTTTAAGGAGTTAAGTGTAAAACTGATGAACTGTGCTATAGAACTGAGTCATGAATGTCTTACCTTTCTGATGCATTTGTCACAGATGTGATATGTGACATTTCCTTTTTTCATCATTTGGGATCAGAATTCTCTGGGTTTTCCTTAATATGTCTTTCTCTAAAGTATAGTGTTATCACCGGTCCTCTTATTTTTGTGCCTTACAACACTGACTGGTATTACTAAAACTTGCACTTCTGGTTTTATATGATTTTAGAAGAATCTAAGTTTATATTACAAATGGTAAGATTCTTGGCTTGCATGGTAACTGTGAAAATTTTGGTAATATGAATCCTGAACATTCAAAAGCTGAAAGCAATGGAAGGGGGGCTATTGAAACCAAAACAAATACACACACAAAAAACCAACAAACCCCCAGAAAAACCCCTGCCTTTTATGAATTTGAAACCATTCTTGTTTAAGATGAACTTGGGGTTTTTTTTAGTGTTGTGAATAGTCAGAACTATTCACAGATATCAGACATTGAAATACAAAACCTTTTTTTCCTCCAGATCACAGAGGGTTGGGATAACTTAGAGTAACTGGGACCAAAAAAAAAAATTCCCCAAGTGCAGCTACTGCAGTTAGCTTCAGGTTAAATAGCAAAAAAAGGGATTTCCCAGGTATCTGTGGGGTATTTGTATAATAGCACAATTTATAGTTGAGGTTAAGTGAACAGGGAGGGCTTCACAGAGTGCATGTTTATTGCTGGTGACAAGTAAGACCAAAGGTACTTGCAGTGCCAGGTATTGTTTTAATGACTTGACCAAAATGATTGTATTTACCTTCTGCAAAAACTAACTAAAACTGGCAGTGTTGGAAAAGATGATGATGATTATTTAATTATATGAGGAAATGATGCCTTTTACTATGCAGGCCCTTTGAATAGAAGAGGCTGTGTGAGGTTTTATGACCTGCACTATAGGATAGACTCTGTGCTTTTTCAAGCATTTGATGTAAAAGAAGATTAAATTACAAATATGAAAAGGACCTCCCTCAGGAAAGAGATTGAGGTGAAACTCTCAAGTGGGAGGGAGTTAAAAATCGTGGGGTAGTTTTTTCACTTGAAAAGGATTTATTTGGTTTATTTGCTAGAATAGCAGAGGGTGCTGTAAGACTTCTACATTCTTTCTGACCAGCTCATAGGCTGTGGCTGAATCCGCACTAAACCTGCCCTGAAGTAACATTCAGTTCTTAAAGCTCAGATAGTTGAATTGACAGCTACCACCCAGAAGAATTTTCTGTTGAGCTTTAAATCTGCAGTGTTTTACAAGAATTTGTACATTGAAGTCTTCTGTGCATTTCAGACCACTCCCCAAGCCTGTTGACCCATAAAGATATTTTGGTAGTGTTGGGCACGTCATTTAGTGCTAAACAAGTTAGGGAAAACAGTTCAAAAGCAATGGCAACAGCCTGGCTTCATCTACATGACAAATGTACTGTATGTGTCATGTGAAGTTACTGGTGGGAGCTGCTGCAGAGGGGGAGCAACAGAGCTGTGTTCAGTGTGTTCCTTACGCAGTGCTGAATGTGAGACACGGAGGGTAAGAGCCTGTGCTGATGGAAGAGCTGACCTTATCAAAGGGGAAAATAGTTTTAAAAATGTATGAATCTTTTTAATGCTGTTTGTGGGAGAGCATGGGGAAAAACTTAGCTGTGCCTGGAACATGATAGTCCATTTATTTTCATCATTCTTGGCCTGGTTTTTTGTTGTTTCACTTTTGTTGAACAGTGATGCAAATCTCTCAGTTTCAGTGGTGATTTAACTTTGGCAAAGGAATTGTGTGGATGCAGGGCACACCCATTGTTATTATTTAAATGTTTCTATTACTGTGCCATTTCGGTAGTTGGGAGGTGAGGATACATCTGTACTTGACATGAAGGAAACCCAAGTGCATGGGACTATGTGGACAGATGGATAAAAAGATAATTTAAGAACAGAACTGGGATGATTTGGCAGACTGTTGATATAAATCACTCTTATGGAAATTCAGTTTTTGGACCAAGGCATCTTTTTTGAATGGAAAGAAAAGTAGATACTTTGTAAAATTTTAATTCTGTAACTTAAAATTTGTGTATATTCTGACATCAGATGGTCTCTTTTCTGTAAGCTCTGGTGGTAGGTACTTTTTATCACAAGGACTAATCATTGCAGAAGATAAACAGCTTGCATGTATACGCAAATTCATATGCACACCATGTGGATTTCCATTACCTGTTTCATTTAAAATGAACTTTAAAATATCTCTTACAAGGGGCTGTATGACATGCTAAAGCTGTTTAGATGAAATGATAGTTGTTCAGCCTTTCCCCTGCAGGTCGCTGGGGTGCATCCAGCCAGGAGCTGACAAACGCCTGGGCCCCAGGGGCACCCCAACTCTGCGTGTCCCACTCCAGCCCTGCTGGGGCTCCCCCATGGCAGCTCCTGCACCAGCGATGGCACAGCAGGGCCAGTCTCCAGCTCCCTGTGCCCTGCACCCAGGCACTGCTGGTCCCAGCTGTGCCCTGACAGGAAAAAAGTTAAAAAGAGTGCCAACAAGAACCTCTCCCCCAGATTTCTTCTCTTTGGCGGGCAATTCAGCTGCAGCATTGTTAGACGGCCTAAGACATACACAGAAATGCTGCAGTAGTCACCTAGATTTCTCTTCATTTTGCTCAAGATGGATTTGATTGTTCAGTTGGTCCCTGTCCTTTCTCTTGCCCCTTCCTGGCACCAAGACAAAGTAATTTCTCCTTCTTGGGCTACTTGAACCAGAACACATTTCCATTTGTTTTAATTTCTTCTGCCAGGTGCAATCTGCGCTATAGCTCCAGTGAGACGAAGTAACTTTAACCTTTTACTCAGTCTTGCATGGCTTGTTTACCCCATCACTCCTGGATCCCAAGCAGGGCTGTTCCCTTTTGCTCTCATCTGCCTCGGGCTGGAGATGGGACTTGGCAGGCTGCTGGATGAGCTGTGCTGCGGACATGGTTTATCAGCACAATGCTAATTAATTCTCTGATACTGAGAACCAGAGGGAGCAATGGCCAAAGCCTTCCCTTAATGAAGGCTGTTTTCATGGCTAGAAAAGTGCAAGAGGACTATGACTTCTGTTTACAAGTGCATTTGCAGAAAAACAGCTGTTGAAAAAGGAACAAAAAAGGTATTATCAATTTCAAGAGTTTTGAAAGGGAAAAGGCTGACTTTGGAGGGAGATTTTGACTTTGGTAGAAAGAGCAGGCCCATATTGGACTAGTTTAATATCTTCTCCTCAGTTTTAAGTTAGAAGACTGTATAATTAGAAATCAAGAGCCCTGCCTTGGAATAGGAATTGGTAGCAACAAAGTTGTAAATCCAAGATAAAAATTTCATCAGATCTTTACAATTAGGTGTGACCAAAAGTCTGAGCTTGTCTTTAAAACCAACTAGCTAAGCGTTAATGGTATTTGCTAAAATTATCTTCAGGATTTAAAAGGCTGGTTATCACACACTTACTGTATTCCTTGAGGAAAGGGACTGGCTTCAGAAGAATGATTTATTTTCATTGATCTTATTTTGCTGCTATCTAGTTTGTCTGTACAATCAGTTTAAACTGGAATAATATGTGGCTATAGTGTTCATCAGGTTAGGTGAGTTAGTTCAGAATAGTTTTTACATTTGCCTTATTTCTTGATTGTTTCTGGAACTGGTGCACCCTCTTTGCAATCTGTTCTGAAGTTGTGAGAATTGGGTGCATCACTTAAAAAAACCCAAAACCCATGAAATTTTGGAAATTGCAAATTTTAGAGAGTTACGGCCAGGCTCTCAGAATGGAAATCAAGGCTTGTACTATGAGCTAGTTCAGAGGAATTGTGTATGACTCTGAGGCAGCATGGGCCTTGTAGGAACCTTCTGTGTGAATGAGGGTGGGTGTATGGCTGAGCTGCAGCTTTTTGTCTCTGTTATTTCCCAAACCAGTTGAATTTTTTTTTTCTGTTCATAGGTCTTGCACCATGGTTACTAGAATGATAAAATCCTCTGCTGAAATTAGTATTGGAAGGAGAGGTTCTTTGGGAAAATTTTTTGGAGTGGGGCTTTGCTATTTCATTCTGGAATTGCATTTCTCTTTTATGAGCCCATTGAATAACAACCATAACAACCTGGAGTTCGGTTTTTATTATATGTACATATATTTATTTTCATTAATTACATAAATCTATAGTTTTACAAATATATAGTCTCTTGGGCAGATGTTGTGTTGCTTCATCTTGCTTTGCTTTCTGTATTCATTGCTGATGGAGTGGGTGGTAGAAAGAGAAGTACAGATAGAGCTGTAAGATTATTTTCACTTACTTCGTTTAAGCTTTTCTCGGGGGTTGGGGCTGTAGTGTAAAACAGTTTTTGCAGAAGTATGGCCTAAAGATGGGAAAAAGAAAGTCTGCAATAGGTGCCCATTCCTGTATATTTTAAGTACTTTGCACAGTGAAAGACAGTCACTCCCACAGTACCAACAAACGAAGAAGTAAAATGAAATGTATTATCTTTTTCCTGGCTTTTGTCTTCTAACTTTTTATTGCCTCACTTAGCTGTGTGAAGACAGAAAAGTGAAATACAGTTCATGCTGTACTGCAGCCACAGGGCCCAGTGAAGTAGAGGGGGGCAGATGCAGCCAAGTTCCCCATCCGAGCACACTGGCACTCTGCTTATGCGATGCCTGCAGGCACGAACAGAGGGCTCAATGACTGTATGGAAGTGACAGGAATAGCTTTGGAGCCTTTACTGTCACTCTGTTTCATATTAAAGCAGTCAGTTTTAACCACCTATTTATTTAGGTGTGTTCAAGGCAAGTTAGAGGTTTTCCAGTGGACTTGCAAGATACTGTGAGAACATTTAATGCGTCCACTTCTCCATTGTATTGGTGGTTCCCAAATATGTAGAGCTGAGGCCTGATGGCCATGTTACTGCTTTTCATTTATCATCACTTTATTTCTGATTTAAGTTACAGATTTTTGTTTTATTTTCAAGGGATTTATTTTGCAAGTGGGTGTATTTGTATATTTATCATGTTTCTTTCTGAGGCTGTCTAAGCCAGCCACTTTGAACAGGTCATGAGCTTCCATTTGCTGTTGGTAACCATGACTCATCTGTGTTATTTTTAACATTGTAAGCATGAATTTATTTTTTCTTAAGCGATTCTGATCCTTTTTTTTCCTGCAGTGGAGTTTTTCACTTTGTCTACCATAAATCAATCTGGAAACCTGGGTTATATAACTGTAACACAGCAAGCTACCTAGAAGTATTTTAACAATTGCTGTTGTGTTGTAACTGGAGCTGTTAATGTGGGGTGACATTCTTGCCTCTTATTAGTCAGTAGGCTTTGTGCAGCTGTTCTGGATGGCATTTGGGGAGACAAGATACATCACACCTACAGTGCCTGTGCTTTTTCCTTGAAAATGAAGAATGTTTCTGCTGTAGGCTGTATGATTTTTTTTTTTTAAAAAGTATCCTTGAAAATCATGGGCATAATTATGCTTGTAAACACATCCAGAGTCCTGCTGCTTTGGTTCAGTCAGTCCAGTGAAGACCTAAAGGAAAGAATTAAATACAGACTTGGGTTTTTTATTTTTTTTTAACCTCCTTAGGAACATTGTCAGAGCCAATCTTCAAAAATTTTTCCCTCATAAATGATTGTATTTTCACAGAAGCCTGAACTTCTGCTGTGACTACCATTCTAAGTAATGCTTTGCAAAATCCTAGTTTTCTTAATAAGCTTCTTCTCCCTCCATAGCAATGTCATGCGTGTATCCCTCAGAGATTTTGGAAGCAATCCTCAGCACTGCATGACTAGTCCAAGGAAATACTGATTTTCCTGGGATCCAGCTTTAAGCTTTGTAATGTTAATAAATATTGTATTTTTTGCCTTTTTTGTGGTGGTGTACAACCTCATAAGCTTTTAGACTATAAAACATTTGCCTCTGCCAGCACAGTGGTACCACGCCTGCCTGTTAGACAGCTTTATGCATTCTTTACCTTTTGATTATTAATATTCAGTAATCTTTACTTCTCAAAAAAAATACAGTGTTTAAAGTATACCTTTTAGCACAAGTATACCTTTTCTGCATTTTTTCTTGGAAGATCTTGTCCTGCTGACTGGATTTTTAAATCATGGACTGCTGCTGCAGCATCTGCCCCAATTACTTCTTGTTTCAGGTTTATGGTCTGCACAACTCTGGATCTAGCATTTTTTTTCATGAGACTCACAAAAAATGATACTCCTCATAGTAATTTATAGATAAGAAATATATAGTCCCATCCTGGTATCGGGACAGTTTCAGAAGTTCTGTGTTGGGACTTTGCTGGATCATGTCTCTGTGTGGTTCATGGAGCATCTTTGTCAAAGATAAGTTTGATTCATGCCTTCTTCATTGTTGCTAGCAGAAAATATTGCCTGTTTTCAAGGGGATCATTTAATCAGGTCTACTGTTTTTTTGGTGTAAGCTGTACCTTACACGAATGAACATGATTTTCATGAGGTTGAATTTGCTGCAGCATGTGTAAAACAATCCTGGTGTGTAGGACAACCTGGTTGTTGAGGAAATCCTATGCAATTGTGAATAAATTTCTCTTAGCCCCAAGTTGTAGTTGCACTGCTGCTACACTACTGTAAAATCAAGTATTTAATATCTTGTCTGGATCTGGTGACTGGGCAGACTTGTATCTTATTTCGTTACAGTAATGTCAGACAGTAATTAATTTTATCCTTTTATTTCGGGCAGTAACTATTTGAGGCTCACAAGCCAAGCTTTGGACTCTTAGCTTTTGTAGAAACAACAAAAAAAAAGCTCCTCCTTTTAAAGGACTGGGACACTTATGGAGACTCTGAAGTGGCATCTGACCTTCCTCTTAGCGAGGTAGTGTGGGTAATAGAGCAGGTCAGACAGGGAGCTTGCTGCAATGTGGTTGACCTATATGAAGAGGTGCCATAAACAGACCTCCTTTACACCCTTCCGTGTTCCCTCTGGCTGGACTGCCATGGCCTTGCCTGCAAGCTGCAAAACAGCTATTTTGGCCTGACAAACTCTGTTTGGGGTGTTTTTCATATGTGTCATTGCATATGTAGGACAAGACTGATTTGTCCTTGATAGTGTGGTGATGTACAAGAGAACAGAGATATCCCAGGCCTGCTTTACCCAGTCCTTGTGCTGTTAGCCTTCATGGAGGTTTGCTCTTGGTTTCAGGAGTATGGTTCTGGCTCTACCACAGTGGGCAACTTTGTCCATCCATCTGTTGTAGGGATGTGTTTCCTTTCCTTTGAATAAGAGCAGTGTAAGTGAGAAGGCAAATCTCCCCTGTGGCTGAACACGATTCAGTTTCCTTTTGCCTGATGCCTGCTGTGGGCTCTTCTGGGAGCTCCTTTCATTCTCCATGGTCATTGCTGTCACCTAGTCTCCTTTCATCGGTTCTGTGACACAACCTTCTGTGCCAGGAACACTCCTTGTCCTGGTGCTTGGCTGATGCCAGTCAGGGGGAGCTAACCAAGGTTCCTGGGGTTCATGATTGTTCTTTCTTAGTGTATAATTTCTGCTTTTAGGATGTTAAATCCCTGTGCATAAAAGCACTGTTAATTCTATATTGCAAAAATAATAAAAAGCTATTAGAACAACATCCGTTTATAGTCCAGTAATATTCTCAAAGACTAAAAATATATCCTAACTTGGATGGAGAGTGAAATTTTGTTCTGGCAACCCCAGTGGTGGTAATCAATCCCTCTGTCTGGGACAGGCAGGTGGCATATCACTCAGCCTAGCTCCCTTACTGTCACCCTTTTTCTGTTGGCTTGTGTTCCCTGTCTTAGACTTCTTAAGGTTATATTTCATGATATGTCAAATTTGGTTATAATTTTTAGATTTTGTAATCCTTTTGTTTTTAAATGAAAGAAAATAAGAACAATTGCACTGTGTTCCTACTTCTTAGCTTATTCTGTAAATAGTTAAATATTGCAAATTTTATATTTAAATAACAGATGTGTAAAATCCATCATTTAGCTGTGATTTTACCTGTGACTATTTTGTTTATTTCCAGGGAATGTTTTGGGATATTCAGAGCTTTGTATTGACTTTGCTTTTTTAAATCCTTCTTCACCTTGTTTGGCTTCAGTGACTATGCTGAAACAACTAACTGCATGCCCCTTCTTCCCTTGGTTTTGTTGCTCTCCTTGGTTGTTCCAGTGGCTTTTCCTTGAATGGAGTTCTCCTTGTCCTTATTTTCCTTACTCTTGTGAGATTGTGATGGTTCCTTGGTGGTCTTATCTCCCATTAAGTATTTCTGGGCAGTCTGATCCATCCTAGTGACTTCTGTTGCTGTAGTGAAGATGATTCAGAACTCTATGTTGTATTGATCCACAAAATTCTGCATGTTCAATCACTTTTTTTTGTTGTTTTTTTGTTGTGTGTGTGTGTCACTGTTGAGAGCACTTTCCAGTCTCTAAGGCTGAAACACGTGACTCTTCTCTCGAGCTCTTATTCTCAGGCTACGAAGTGGTTCTGGAAACTTGCCTTTCTTTCTGTGCATGCAGCATAACCGTTCCTGCAGAGAGGTCTGAGTCCTGTACTGACTGCCACAGGATCCATCTTTATACTCTCCATATGCTGAGCTTAACCAGTCAATTCAACGTACATTTTTACTGAAATCATTATTGTTGTATATTGCTGCCCTGGAACCCTCTTCTTCCACTATTTAATGTACTAGCTTCTTGTCTTTATCTCCAGTACCACCCACAGCTCTCTCTGTCGTATCATTTCTCATTCCTTAAATTTTCGTGTTCTTCAGACAGAACCATTTTCAAAACTCCCTTTGCCTGTAGTTCTTGTGTTTGTTCTTTATCAGTAGCTGTTTATGCATGGCAGTGAAGTCTCAGAACTGCTGTTTTCATCTCCTTTGAAACCTTAAAATCTCCATCTGCGGTGACACTTCTCTTACCTATTAGACAGCATGGAGCTGCTATTCACAGGAAGTTATCAGAGGTCTGTGAGGGAGCTTAGGTGTCCCAAACTGCAGGGCATCAGAAGAGCAGAGGTGTCCCAGCTCCTTGAGTGCTGCCTTGGTGCCTTGCGCTGCAGTGTAAGATCCCTGCTAGGCTGGCTGTGGTGGTGCAGTTAGATGGGAAGGTGCATTTAGGTGGTTACGGTAACTTTAATGAAGAAAATGGTACCTGCCCATATATCATCTGGAAGCCCCACTGACCCCTTGTTCAATAACCTTTAGGACTTGATGTAAAATATATCATCATAATGGATGATTCAAATAGTACTATATTTTCTGAATCAATGCATGCAGCCATGACCATGGGTAGAAAATGGTTAATGGAATAAAATATGCCATTTTAATTGGCTGTTTGTGTGTGGAAATTCACTTTCAGATGGTAATTATTTCAGTATAATTCATATCTAATTAATTAGCACTATTATTCCTTTTTCTATCCTGACTTCACAGCTCTTACATATCACTTAATTGTACTAGCATAGCATAGAAATTATGTGGTTTGCCTCTTTTACTAGCATAGGTGGGTTGCTTGTCTCATTAAGAACAGAAAATTTGGGATCATGGAGAACTTTCACAGCTCTCTATGAAGTTAAAGGCAAAAATACATTTTGTTACGGACTGTGAAGATATGTGGTAAGTCTGCATTAAATGCAGGGATGCAGAAATTGGATAAATGCTCAGCAAATTTGCATGGTCTCTGAAATCTAGAATAAGAATTTAAGATGGGAAAGATAACTTGATGATCAGGGCTACTTGCCTGCCCAGCTAGACTTCCCTCCCCTGCATCTCTAGCATTCTGTTTCCAGTTTCTTTCTATTGCTTTTCCAGATGGTTGTACAGCTGTATATCCTGTATAGCTGCTCTATATTCAGTATAGCAACCCTGTATGTGAAAAGCAGTCGCATGTCAGTCTTTAATAATTTTCCTATTTTTCGACTAAAGATCATTTTGCACATCTCAGCATGACAGTGCAGTCAACTGGCTTCTCTTTAAATGAATGAAAAAGATGCTGTGCTGAAAAGTATTTATTAAGTGGATTAAGACTGTAGGTATTCCCAGTGAAACAATATGCTCAAACCAGTTCAACTCAGTGGAAGTATTTACTTTAGGTTTGTGTGGTAATCAAGAAAAGCAGTCAATGAAATTTTCAAATTATTGTACACTTGTGTTAAAAATAAAATATGCTATTTGGGTCAAGTCTTTATATTAAATTGCCTGGGGTATGTTTTGTTTTAATATATTACTCTTTTTTATGTGAGTTGACAATACATTTCTGGACATCTGGTAGTGGTTTCAGACCGTGTGTGTGTTCTTTGTCTTCCTACAACACAGAAAACATCCTAGTAGTTATTTTTACATTTCTTTGTTATGGAAGAGAATCTTCTATTGTTCATGAAACTGAAGGGAGAACAACAACTGAGTGTGCTGGTGGAGATGAATGAGGAGCAGTATCATATACATCCGTGGGGTAAACATCAGCTGGTGAGATTTTTTTTTTTTTTTTTTTAATAATGCTCAATGATTTTGATTCTTGTTCCCATTATTTTGACATCACATGGAAACTGAATTACTCTCCTTTAATGTAAATGTAACAAAGTTTGAAGATCAGAGTGGGGAGAAAGACCTAATGATTTAGCCAAACCTAGCAGCACAGATCTCTGCTTGTATTCGCTCTTTTCAAGCTGTCTTGATTCTGTTAGTGAGTATATTCGTGCACTTTGTATGCTACATTAAAATTTCATAGTGTTAGATGATACTGAGGAAACGGCCCTGTGGATTGTGCTGTTCAGGGGTTGTGTGTGTCACATGGAAACATTGCTGCTCTCCCTCCAGTTCCTCTGTTCTGCGGCACTCTGGAGTCAGTACAGTCATGCAAGCACAGGGCTTGAAAGGCTGGCTGAACAGTTTGCAAAGGGTCTTTTTGGGTCTTTTCTGGGTCTTTTCTTCTCTCAGGACCTTCACATGGATTTCTTGGGATGTATCCCACTGCTTTTTCCCCAAGTGAGAGTATAAAAAGCAAAGCAGAATGACTTGATCGAAGGACAGAAATACACAGAGTCAGTGTGGATCTCCACTGGCTTCTGGGGGGATTTGAGGAAAATGCCTGCAGTTTTCTTAGTGCAGTGATGCTTACTGCTGTGACCTGAGTTTGCACTGGATTCGTGAAATAGGCTTTAGTCTCATAAGCCTTTTTTGTTTGGTTAGACATGTCTTTCCAGTGTGGGATTTCTGTTAAAACTTGGATCACCATTTCAAAATATATAAGCTGTCGTGATGATAGTGTGGAAACCCATTTTTAATTTGTGACAGAACTTCACTGATCACTTGAAAAAACCCCAAACCACCAAAAAACAGCCACCAAATGCTGTGACCCGGTAAGTGAGAGCTGCCTGTGCCCAAATTAAGATGTGAATGAGACCACATGCTGAAGTCAATAGTACTGATTTTATTTAACAGTAAATGTAAGGTAGAGAGATAGAAATAGAAAATATGGAGGAGGGGAGAGAGAGAGAGAATGAGAGCAAGGCAGAATAAGCAGAAGATAATTACCACCCATGGATCCAGTGCCATCTCGTTGGTCCTCCTTCACCCTGGTCTTCCCATTGGTGGGGGTCCCAGGGTTGTTCAAAACTTTTCATTATTTATACATTTTAGCAAACAAAGGAGTTAATGCTGACTGGCTACACATTTCTCTTATTCTATTGGCTAATGTTAATTAGTCCCATGCTCAGACTTTCTCTTCTTTTGAGTTGGTGGATTGTGAGTCAGTGGTTGTGATTTCTCCCTGCTGAAATTACCCAGTCTGAGCTGACTTCTGCACAGTTGCTGAGTTGGCTTTCCTCATGGCCCATAAATTCTGCCTCTATCAGTGAGACATTCTTCTGCCTCAGCTTTGTTTACCTTCCCCTAGGCCTGAGATAGCACTTGGACAATAATACCACCTTTCTTATCTCAAGTTCCTGTCACAGTGGCTTAATTTACAGTCCAAGTTTCAGGTATCCACAGAAGCGTATTGTGGGGGGGCTTCAGTGGTGGTTGGTGGTCGCAGCTGCCATCTGCCCTATCACTTGGGGTGATCTTCATTTGACTAGTGATAGGTGTATGAGCAGTTGCTTCTTCACAGAGTACGCCCCAGTGGGAATTTTTGTCTGGATGCAGTACCCGGGATGTGCTAGCCACAGCTGTTTCCACCAGGCGTCGAGTTGCTGTCCATTCTTTGCTTATCTCATGGCAAAGTCCTTCTGTGGCCTAAACAGTATTTGAGGCAGGCAATTGTGATGTTAAAGTCCTTACATCAAACACACAAACGTTTTTTTAAAAATTAGTTTAAATTCTGGTTGGAGGGGTAATTTAACATGGGGTTATCACCCCACAGATCAAGGGGTGCTACGATAATCTTTGCAGGACATGGTATTGTCTACTGTGTTTTTTGTTGCACTACGTGTAGGCTGCGTGTGTCTTGGTAGGTGGATGTGATGTTTTCACGTGAGCCTTCTCTCGTTTAGAAGGAAGAAGCAAAGTAATACTGAAAATTGAATTGAATTGGAAACCTGTTATTTTCATGATAGTTTTCCAGTACAGCTAGTTGCCATCTGTGCAGTTCTCCTTCGTTGGGCTCTTTGTAACAGTTAAACACGTGTCCTGCTATAGGGCTTGAGGGATAGGTCTGCACAAAAGGAAGTACTTTAGAAGATCACTGAGCTTCGGGAGTTTTGTTCACAGGATACTGTCCTAGTGCAGTACTTACTCAGGAGTGACTCTCCGGGCACAAAAGAACTAGACAGGGAGCTCTGCAGTGCTCCAGAGGACAAGAATGTTTTCTTACATGACTTCAGTTAATCTGAATTGGTTAATGATGTTTTTTAAATGCCTAAATAAGCATAAGAATGCTCTGTTGACTTCTTTTTTTCCTTCCTAAGTGGAACAGACTTATAGGTAACCACTATTGTTTCATTATCTCCTGGTGCATCTGCTGTGGTCGGCTTGTATCTCTTGTTGATTTCTTGTTTAATTCTTCAGCTATCGACTTTGAGGAGCTGGGACCCTTGTTTCATTTATGATTCTAAATCTTTTGGAACACTCATTGCTGGACTGGAAGACGCTAGAGGAAATGCTTTTTGAGTTTAATTTCATGTCTCTCTTCTGATTAGTTTTGCAGTAGCTTCTTAACCATGCCAAGGGGCTGACTGAGATTGTATGAATTTTGAAGTCATTCCTTGGGCGTCCTCTTGGTTTTGATGTATGTGCACACATTGAGATATAGCAATATTTCTTCCATGCAGTTGTGGAAATCTTTAATTTGCATTCCTGTGAATCATGCCAGAAGTATAGCTCTTGTTCCAGTAGTTTAAGTTTTACATGTTATCCTCTGCATAGGATGGTAAAGCCAGGCAAGCCTGCAGTTTTAATGCAGTGTTTCAGGTGTAGGACAGCTGAATTCTTCATCCTGCTTCAAGCATAGATGCAGAGTAGTGGCAGAAAATGGTCCAAGTGAAAATTGGAGTGCAGTTTCTTATTGAGCCAGATGGGTGTGCAATTAGCAAATTGTTGAATGTTTTCAGGACCAAAAGCATTTATTTGCTGCCTATTGTGGTTTCATGTTCATCTGCATTTGTAGGGTTGAGGTGTGGTGTGTTACAGAATATCACAAGCTTAAATGGTGAGACAGTCAGTCTTATGGTTTAGATTTTTTGTGTGATTTTGTCTGCACATGGTTTTGGTTTTGGAGGTGGTCATAGCTCTGTCAGAGTCAATAGAAGTTGGATGATGGCTCATTCATCTGCACTTAGGATTAAGCTTTGACGTCCAAAATATCAAAAAGTTTTATTTTGCTTTTAGCAAATAATAAAACACTCTTCTGCATTATGCTTTCAGTCTTTTTGTTTTAGCAAATATCTCTTCATATCAGTTATGTTAGTCTGGATTATGTTGATGTTAATCAAACATGTCTGACATTCATACTGTCATGCATGAGCTGATACTCTTGGGAAGCAACTACTTTGGAAACCGGAAAGGATTTAGACATAGCAGTTGTTCATAAGCTGAAAAATCTCTCTGTGGCCTGGAGTGTGAAGTCATGGTCCCAGGTACAACTGCTTTACTATAGTTACTCTAAGTTGATTGCTAAAAGATGCCCATAGTCCATCAGCAGGAGTCTGAGGTCTTCCATGTGTCCGGGAAGCAAGTGTACCCAAGCATGTGGGCAGCTTGATCTCCCTGGACTCCAGAGAAGTCTTCTCCTCCTGGTTGGTTCTTGGAGTTCTTTCTGCTACATCTGTACCTTACACAAACTCAGGGAACTGCACTTACTTGTTTGTTGATAGAATTGTGTCTTTTTTGTAAGGAACAAAACATGAACTGGTGTGAGTGCAGCTAGAAGGGATGGTGAAGCTAATGGTGTGATTTTATTGTTGAATCTGTATTTGAGAACCTGATAAGCGCATCTAATCATTCAACAGATTGTTGTGGGCATGAGAGTCTAAATGTTGGATTTGTTTTTACAGTGAGGTAGCAGCATATCATTCAGACAGAGCAATCTTTTGCAAAGCTTTTTACAAGAGCAAATAGAACAGTTTACATGCGACTAAGGACTTTTTTTATGTCATAAGTCTTTTGATTTCACTACAAGTATACTGATAATGTATCGAAACAATTAATTTCAGATTTTAATAGATAGACATAATAATCAAACAGATTATCCTGGTACCTAATTACAAAGAATTGCAGAATTTCAAAGATAAGTGTTGTTCCAGATCACAACATTTAAATTTTGTAATATTTTAAATCTTCTCTCCATGAATTAATCTGTTCTTATGTTTCATTCCTTCACTTGCAAGGCTGGGAAGCTGCTGAAATGGGTCACTGGAGTTGGGTGAACAAACATGCATCAAGTAAAGCACAGATGAAAAAACAGTGTCTTTGGATTCTGTTTGCAGCTGTTGCATTCATGACAACTTCATTGGGAAGCCCACTTAAGTGATGACTGAATGTAATGCAAAAAAAAAGAAAGCTGAACTTTCCCAGTTTATTTTCAGTCCTTGTAATTTTCATTATGTGTTTTCCTCCATATTTAATGAGACTTGCCAGTCTTTGATGCATTTATGTCTGTTGTCAAATTTAGTTCACATTCAGCCTACAAATTACATTGCACGTTTCTTTGAAGAATATTTCTTCAGAAAACATTTGCATTTTTATAGCTGAATGCATACTCACATAAATGATGTGGCAAGTAAAATTTCCCATACTATTTTGTAAAAGAGAAATGAAATATTCTGTTTTAAAAATGTCAGCAATTCTAAATACTGTTTTTTATTTAATGAAGGCTGCACCTTAATGACATAGAAGATAATGGGGGCTTTACTTAGTAAAATTTAGCTGTTTACTTTACAATGAGGTCTGAGTTTGGTCTTATTTGACTGAAATTCCAGGAAAACCATATCATTTCTAGTTCATCCTCAGCTCTTAGTGCATACTAGATGTACAGTTTAATAAAAACAGAGCATGAAGGGGAATCAGATTTTAAAATAAATGGGCAAAACTTTTTATTCTGATTATCTTTGTAATCAGACCAGCTGTGTATGTGACCTTTCATCCCAATATGTAAGAGATTTGATTTCAGAGGAAATGAAACTGGAGAGAGACTTAAATTCTTCACAGACTAACTGGAGCAACCAGACAAATTAGGAGAAGACTGAAATTTGCATTTCACTGCTGTTTAAATTAACAATGCAAAGCTCAGGATAGGTGTAAATCTGAAATTCTTCCACAACTATGCACGTATCTGATGAGACATGACATAAAGTGAAGCTTTATAGGAGTCAATGATTTGCCTGTTAGGAGAATGCAGAAGAGGAGCCACTCTTTTGAAAGAACCTTGCCAAATCAATGCAGACCTCATCAGAGGGCAGTAGTTGGGTGGGATACATTTTGTGGAGAAACACAGGGTAGATTACGCCAATTGCAAATTTCTGTTTGTGAGGGTAACAGTTGACTTTGAGGAACGTTGTGAATCCCAGTTTCACCTCACCAGTCCCGTCCTCTGACAGCAGCTGGTAGTGAATGCCTTGGTAACAATACGAGAAAGATGCAGTGGGACATTTCTCATCCTTGGGTGGTGTGCGGTTAAAAATATTGCAAACAATGATGGAAACACCAGCACATAATGCAAGCTTTTCTTCAAGAGCTTAAACATAAATAAAAAATGTTTTGGATGTGAGCACTTTCCCTTAGGTTATTATGGTTGCTGACGGAAACTTTTCTTGCATAACCCAACTATCCCCTCTGGCATTGCATCAGTTGCAAATTTCAGATATGTGCAAGTAGCATAGTGAGAAAGTAGCTCCTTGTGCCTCATCCTTTTCTCTGAAAAGCTGCATTTGTATATATGTAGTGGCAGCATCTTCTGTGCCTCTTTGTGTATGTGTGGACCACATAAGTGGTAGTTGAAACTTCCCATCCCTGAGCCAGATGAGTTGGAGTTGAAGCTTGTCACGAAGGAGGAAGGGATGGAATAAGCAGAAAGTGGGAAAGAGAAATGAAATAATGTTACCGGAGTAAGATTTCAAAAGTGGGGTTTAAGTTTTAATAATTTTAAGTGAGCCTCAATTAAACAATATGTTTCAAGAGTTTGTGCCTTACTTATGAATGCCCAACAGCATTCATTTTTGCTTGCATATATTAAATAGTAGGATATAGCCTCTGTATAAGGATCCTTTTTGTAATGCTTGTCTGTCCTTCTGCTTCTTGGGCTTTTTTTTTTGGACAGTTCTTTCAACAGGGTGAAACCCCGTCATTATGTCTTAGTGAAATCTGGATAAGAGATTTCAGATAACTAGATCCATTAAGTATATGTATTATTATATTTTTATATATATATATATAGTTTGAATTCTTCCTTCTCACATGTGGACCATGTCTCTCCCTTGCTCCATGCCCATACGATCTTTCTTCTATATTTAAGCTGTGTACCTTACCAGTCTGTCTCTAGTTATCCACTTCTCCATTTGGCTGACAAGGCATCCATTCAGTCCCTCTAAAAACAAAAAAGGAATGTGATGTTGACTCCCAGACAAGTTCCTACAAACTGCTAACATTATTCCCTAAGCTGTTCTGATACATGAATACCAACAGGAACATAAATGAAATATTACGAGTTCTGATTTCATAAATCCAAGGGGAAGCTGATCAAATTAAAAAAAAAAAAAAACTACAGAGGGAGTAAAATATAAAATGTTGCTTTTAAGCTTGACAGATGTCTCCTGCTCTTCAAGAACAGCTGATTTAAAAATAGCACCATGATACATGAAAATGCATGAAGTATTCTTTTGAAATATAAAACATAAAGCACCGTCTGTAGCAAAATATTCTGTTATAGGAAAGAAATACCTAAGAAGAAGCTGGATTCTCACATGAGCTTACTGGGAGAAAACTGTTGTATTTACCCAGGACTCTTGAAGGTGAAGATAACAAGAACTTAGGGATCCTTTAGCCAACAACCCAATTTTTCATGACAAATGCTAAATGTACATTGCAATTCTGGTTGTCTGTCACTTTAAGTGGTTAAGTATTTCATAGAGGTTTGGGTTTGATGCTGGAACTGTCACACTTGTAAACTTATTTTTCTTGACTACCGTATTGAGGTTCAATATACAAAACCACCGATCCCCTAAGATTATGTTTTCAGAATTTCTTTGCATTTCTACAGGACCTTACTATAGCTGTCACAGATGCTAATTCAGCCTAGATATTTTTACAGTAGGAAGGATATATATATATTTTGTTATGGGAAGGGTATTGCTAAAGTATGTAAGATTTTATATGCTGTGTGTCTTAATGGAAGTTTGACACAATAGCGCACAGTTCATAGCATTGGTCAGTGCTCATACACTTTCAGAATGGAGTTTTATTTTATTTGCTCCCAAATTGATCTAGGTAAGGGTAGTTTAAGTGCAGCTATAATTAAGAATACTCACTAATTATGTGAAAGATGATTACCTGTTAGTAAGGTTATTCAACCCTTCCCTATGGAAAAACCTGAAGTTTTAACTTTCCAAACTAGATTTGTTTGAACTGGGATTTTACCTTCCTGGAGACTGTTTCAGATGGTGATGGGTTTGTTGAATGTCCCCCAGTTCCTAATTAATGGGCAAGAATGAATATTTGGTATAGTCATAGAAGGCCTGTGAGAAGTTAAGTTCAAGTTTGGATGAGTAGAAGCCTCTGAGATAAGGCATTTTAGCACAGACTGGAGAATTGGATTTGTTCCCTATTTCTTACATGTTTTGTGATTCTGGTTAATGCTCTAAAACAAATCTTTCCCCAAAGAGACCATACATTAATTATGCTCCATTTTCTGAGTGTGATGTTGGAGACACCGGGGTCTAGCTTACAGAAGGACTGTTACCGATACCAGAGGAAAACCTATCATGAAATCAATTTTGTGTTCAGAGCTTGAAAAATGATGAATGAATTGGTGCTCCATATTCTACAACAACATAAAAGACACTATTTCTTAAATTAGTGTATTAAATTAGTAGCATTTCTTCTATGCTATAGATATTACTCTCCTAAAAAAGTACTGAACAATACAATATGTAATATAAATGGAAACAATATGTGTAGAAAAACTGGCACATTTGTATTTGAGTATAAATATGAGTGAGTTATAGGGGTATTATATGAATTTTCTTATATAAATATAGGAAAACCACCTATCAGGGCTTTTGTAAATACCGGGGCAAATGTAGAAAAACCTGTTGACTATCTGGCCATTCATGCAGGCAAACATATCAGCAGAGAAGCAAACATAACTTAGCAATCCCAAAAGGTGTCTAAGAAAAGGAGATTTCTTTTTCTAAGTCTGTCACTAGGTCTAGGAACTCCAGACTTTGCTACTGTCACCTTTAGGATGAAGAAAGCAGCATAGAAATTGGAAGCTCATCTGGAAAATGAGGAGTTTGTATTCCTGCACTCATTTTGCATTTTCTTACATCAGTGTGGAGATGAGCACATTGTTCTGCTCTTCAAGCTGGTGCTGTCTGGTGTGGCTGCTCGGAGATTTCAGGTTTGCCTTCAGGTAGAGGGGAGAACTCAGTGGCTTCTGCATGTAAGTCACAACAACCCATGCAGAGCTACAGGCTGGGGACAGAGTGGCTGGAAAGCTGCCCAGTGGAAAAGGACTGTGGAAAAGTGTGCTGATCCACAGTGGCTGAACATGAGCCAGGCGTGCCCAGGTGGCCAAGGAAGCCAATGGCATCCTGGCCTGGATCAGCAATAGTGTGGCCAGCAGGACCAGGGCAGAGATTGTCCTCCTGTACTCAGCACTGGTGAGGCTGCACCTCAAATCCTGTGTCCGATTCTGGGCTCGTCATGGCAAGAAGGACACGGAGCAGCTGGAGCATGTCAAGAGAAGGGCAGCAAGGCTGGTGAAGGGTCTGGAGCATGAGTCCTGTGAGGAGCAGCTGAGGGAGCTGGGGGTGTTTAGCCTGGAGAAAATGAGCTCAGGGGAGACCTCATTGCTCTCTACAGCTGCGTGAAAGGAGGCTGCAGCAAGGTGGGGCTGGACCCTTCTCCCAAGCAACAAGTGACAGGACAAGAGGAAATGGCCTCAAGTTGGACCAGGGAAGGTTCAGGTTGGACATTAAGAGGAATTTCTTCACAGAAAGGTTGTCACACACTGGACCAGGCTGCCCAGGAAAGTAATTGAATCACCATCCCTGGAGCTATTTAAAAGACATATAAAATGTGGTACATAGGGATGTAGTTTAGTGGTGGACTTGGCAGTTGTTTAACTGTTGCACTTTATATGCTAAAGGTCTTTTCCAACCTCAGAGGTCTGTGATTTCCCCCCAGCAGAGCCCTGAAAAGGCATCAATACCGTGTGTCACCTTTGGTGTAATACTGTTAGCGAACTTGACTTCCAGAGAAACTGTCCTGACTTCCAGATGCTGTGAGCCATGTAATTTTTAGGGGTTTGTGAACAGGAGCATTGGTGTTAAAAGGACCTAGCTCCTGAATTTCTGCTTGGATTTGAGGAATGACAAAGAAGGAGACCTTAGTCGCAGCAACTGTTTTTCAAGTCCAAATACTCTAATCTGAAACCTCTTTAGATGCCTCTGTGTTATAGTGTTGGCTTATAAAGTAGGTTGTCAGTCTATTAGGACTGGAAACATTTTACTGAGGTTCTTTCCCGGCTTGTAAAGTGTAAGAGACTTTGAGTTTGTCTGATATATCAGAATAATGTCTGCAGGCAAAAGCAGACAAGTTGATTAATTAACCATGGAGGGTTTATTGTGATGATCTACAGATCAGATTATTTAGGAGTATGTTCTTTCTTTCTGCAGCTTCTGCTTCACCTGCATCCTTAAATTACCTTGGCTTAATGAATAGTCTGGCTGCTGGGTTCAGAGTGACTTTTATTTCCTTGCTGCTCACTTCTGGTAGAGGGAAAAACTAGACTGCCTGGTTTGGAAAGCTCAACATTTGTACTCAAATGTTTATTAGTGCACCTAAAAGTTCAAAAAGCACAGATATTTAATCTATTTCTCACTGTGAGTTAAAGCCAGAAGATTCACAGTTTTGCTTTCTCTGACAGCACATGGGCTGTTTGCTCCTGTTTGTTTTAAAAAAGGGGTGTTACTACTTTGTGTCAGCCAGGACAAGCCCTGGTCACTCCTTGGCTCTCCTTTCCCTGAAAAGAAACGAAGTTCTGAAGTTTTGAAGGGCAGAATGAGACAGTGTGCTGAAGATGAAAGGGAGCGGAGTGCGGAGCTGGTGGGAGTCATGTGCTGCATGGGTCAGTAACGCAGCGCGGAGCTGGGCTGGCAGGGCTGCCTGTGGACAGGGACAGCTCTCTGGGGGGAAGTTTCTCTCACGGGGCTTTCTGTGCGTTTCCTACCTTAGCTGGTGTTTCTTTTATAGTCATTTACCTGTTTTCTGCTTCATCTGGTGTGTTCTGCTTAATTTGGTGTGTTCTGCTCTGAGCTTGAGCATGCTGAACACTGTGGCACTGTATTTTTCTCATAGTCTGCATTTGCTTTTCTGGGAGCATTTGTTTGTTTGATTTAAAATCACAGTTGTGGTGTTTTGTGACTTTTTCCCCCTTTAATCCTGGTATTTTTCATAACTCAACAGGTGACAGCTTTCCTCCTCCTAATGCATTTGGGTCTGTCAGTTACAGAATTTTTCTCTGTTTTCGTTTATGTAATATGTATGTTAGCATTTTAGTTGAAAATAGAGTTGAAATGAATAGAGACTTCGTATTCTAACAAGATACAACGAAGTGGATTTTCCAACTTTTTTTTGTTTTTTATCTGCTATCACAGTAACATTTCCCAAAATGCAAACTTCTTTGTACTTGGTCAAAATGAGATGAGGTTACCTTAGGAAAAAAGACACATTGTACACATTGTGAAATTCTGCGCAATGTTCTTTTTAAAACAGCTGCCCATATTGGAACAGTTAAAACTGAAAGTGTTTCTGTAATTCTTTTATTTCTGAGGTTTTCTGTTCCCTACATCTACTAAATCAGAGCTTCTACCTTATTAGGATAAATAACTGATGTCAGAAATGGTGTTTTGCTAGATGAAGGCTATAGGGAAATGTATACATACTAAAAGGTTTTCTTAATCTGCCAGATTTTTTTTCCAATAGTACAGCTTTGCTTTTTAGTTTCTCCTCTTTTCTTGGGTCTTCCACTAGAATAAGAGACTGTAGAGCTATGAAGTGGGGGAAAAAAGCATATGCCAAAAGCTTGGAAGATCATGAGTGGTGTGGAAAAGGCATTTAGGAAACAGCAACTGTTCTGTACAGAGCTTAATGTACAAGTACCCTACACATACTGCCTGAAGATTTCATTGCCACAGTGAGCTGTGACTATAAAAGTTATAGGTGTGCTCAAATGGTTTGGAAAAAATAACAGAAAAATATATCTGTGACGATTAAATGCAAAGATATGTATGAGCATGTAGAAAGTCTGAGTCACATAAGAGAGGACTATGCAAAGGCTTTACAGGCTTTTACTTGTTTTGTTTTTGCTTTTGTTCCCCAATACTCATTTCTCACTACTGTTAGGAACCTCATGTGGTACTCAGTTTGGCCCAGGATGGACTCTTGTATAATGTCATACTTTTTGAAAGACCTCAGTATCACACCAGAGACTTGAAAGTCCTTTGAAGACCTTCTGTGAATTAATTTTATTATTATATTTGACCAACCTGAAAACAATATTTTTTAATGTAAAATACAGGATCTGGTTCAGTCTTTCAGTGATGGCTGTAGGTACAGGGAGATCTTGTTTTGCTACCTGAGCTCATTGCTCGTTCTCAGCCGCACTGCAAATAGCCTGAGTCAATGAAACAGCTGCAGTTGTGTTGCACAGGGCTGAAGGGCTCTTGCTATTTTAGGCTTGCACAGGTGGTCCCAGTCCTAATGCAGTGTGACTCCTGCTCTGGGGTGTTCTGGGGTGGTGGCTGGGCTCTGTAGCAGTTGTGCTGCCTGTGGCCCTGCACAGGTAGCTGGAGACAACTCTTGTGCTGGAGTGGAGGTTCGATTTTCTCCAGTGTGGCTCGGTAGAATACATGTATATGCTCCCTACCCATAAATGGGATGCTTTCTTACCCTGAGTCTATTGCATTTACTATTTCTCCACAGTGTTTTGGGCAATCATTGATGCTAACTGCCACGCCAGGGAGCAAATTGCTGGCAGTGGCTGGGTCCCATATCTGGGTTAGTGGACATCCCTGTTTATTTTATAGAGGATTAAAAGAGAGTCCTTTCCCTGACTGAAGCTGTAACTCATTCTTGTATGTTTGAACAAGGGTTCTATTCCAGCTGAAAAGCATACTGATTGAAAAAGTTAGCTTTCATATCATAACAGATTTTCTATTGCCTAATATTTTAGTAATAATTTGATTATATAGACTATGAGTAGCATTTATAGCTCTTAAAATTTTGCCATGACCTTTTCAGTACATTTTGAGGGCCAGTTGACTTCTCCTAGGCAGTTAGATTTTTGTTAGAAGGCGACTGTTGTACTTGAAGGGCTGTTGTCCTGAAGGAACTCACCTGGATCTTCAAGAAAGCTTTTCGTGTCATGCTGTGATGTACTGAAAAAATACAGTTCTGTGCTATTATTTTGATTAGATATTTTGAAGCTTTTGCAGGCTGTTCCATTTTTAAAATTTATTAGAAAATGAATTTTATAAAGCTCTTCATGAAAAGAACTGCTGCATCATTTGTAGAGGTGTTACAACCTTTCTTTTTCCTTTTTACCTCTAGATGAGCGTGACAAAGTACAAAAGAAGACATTCACAAAATGGATAAATCAGCATCTCATGAAGGTCAGTTGTTACTTCTGTCATGTCTGTCTGACTGAGTACTACAGCAGTGATTGTGTCTTTTACTGCATATTTGATTTCTGGGTGCAGCTCTGTTACGTATAAGGAAGATCTTAAATTGTGAGGTTTATGCATGTGCTTTGTCTTTGTGGAGTCATGGGGGTGTTGAAATGCTGCCCAAGGTGATCTAATTGAGTACTTGAATTTGAAATTGAGTCAAAGTTTAAGAGACATGATTTCTTTCTGTAAGGCTTGGCTCATTTCTGGAATTGGTGTGTCATGGCTATGGTACCACACCTAAGGCAAATGAAGAAAAAAATATTTTAAGTACCATGTTGAGGACAGGTGAATGACCTTGGGAAAGAGATCTCTAGGTCATCCCATGGCATCAATATGCTGTTCATGGATTAGAAATAGAGGCTTTCTACGGGCAAAAGTCACTTCTCAATATCTTTCTTTTGAAGAGCAGTGAACTGTGCTTCAGGGACAGAGTATATTATTTTAACAACATGTACAGATTTCAGTCGACAGAGAACTACAAGCTGTGAGTTCACCTTCACTGCATGGCCCTTCAGTTCTAAATTTAATCTGCTGTTTCAGTGCCAGCTGTCTGGCCTAGACATTTCTCTGGAGAAACAGATTGCATAATTTCTTGACATAACTTGCTTTGATATCCTCCCTCCCCACTCTGAGGTTGAATTCATGTAAGAGTCACATTAAATAAAAATGTATCTTCAAACTGTCAGAGTTGAGATTTAATTAATGAGTGCAATGTTCAGATACTGTTGGAAAGATGTCCTTGTATACATATTTAGAGAAAAATAGAATTTTTTAGGGAACAACTTCATTATTTCTTTCTTGTGGCTGATCTTGTGGGTATTTGAGAAATACTGGACAGTGAAAAACAAGAGAATTTCTAAAGGGATGTGGATGTCTAAAACTGACTCTTTTGTTTCACATCTTTTAAAATTTTGGAATGTATGTAGCTCCTGGAAATGGTGTGATGTAGGAAACTAAGCTTGGAACTGAAGTTGGGCTCAATTTTGTCTTTAGCAAGAGACGTCTCTTGCAGAGGGGTCTCTGGTCTTTCTCACCATGACTGAGCCATCAGGAGTGGTCCTGCCATCAGCCTCCGTGCAGTACACAACCTTTCTGTGGGCAGGGCGAGGCTGGACTCACAGAACAGCTCATTCCACTAGGCTTTCCTTTGTGAATTTGTTAGACCCAAGGGAAACATGCTGTATCTAGAAACAGTTTCTCCAAGGATCCCTTCTATGCTGAAGCCTCCTCCTCCTATTCCTGAAACATTCAAGTGGCCCCATGTCCCTGCAGAAGTCTTTTACTTGCTAATGAGAAAAGACAGAAGGCAGGTCTGCAGCCTTCCTTTTCCAAATTTTACCTTGTGCTTACAGTATAAGAAGTGTATCTGTTGTAGAATACATCAGACAAATTAGATTTAATTAAAAAAAAAAACATCCAGGAAGGTTGCCAATATGCTGGCAGTAAAATGCAGTATCCAAATTAACCATCAGGCATTTCTTCATCTAATTGAGGGTAATTGTTATCATGTTCATAGGGGCTGCTCATCTCTTTCTGTGTTAAAGATGCATTTTAAAAATGGAGCTTTAGTTTTCTGTGGAATGTGGAGAAGCCTATCTGAAGCTTTTTGGAGAGCAATGCTTTAATATAAGTTAAAAACAGTGCCTTTTTTTACAGAAGAGCAGTGTACTGAAAATAATATTTCTATACAACATTGTTTTGCATGTTTCTAAAACGTGCACAGTCATCATTGCCATGCTGTCATGCTCTTGGGAGTGGCTTAAAAAAGATTTAGACTCTAAACCCGTAAGGAAATGAGGGTAAAGAGTTCACACTAAATCCTTTTGCCTTGCTTGCCAAGGTCAATGGCCTTAGGCCTTCATTTTCAAACAGTTCTGGGTTGGGTGATTACAGAGGTATAGATACAGAGAGATAAGACAGATGGTGTGTGTTGGCTGTGTGTATTGCTGACCTTGATTTTAATCTCAGATTGCTCACTTTAGAATTCAAGGTAAGGATTGCTAACTCACACAAATATAGTTTGACTATAGCTCTTCCATTAACTTGGAATTTATGCAGCCACTCAACTTTATCTTCTGGAAATAGTTTGAAAGCAGGTAGAGATACAGTTGTCAGATTTCTGTTCTTAGACCATTGTTTCTAGAACAGTGACTTGTATGGAAATTAAAATCAATCTTTCAAATGTTCTCTATCTTAAGACATAAGGGCATATTTAGAAAACACTATATCATGGAGGGAATGTAGAAAAAATAGCACAAAAAAGTGTGCATTTCTAGCAGAGACAGTGGACGTCTAGTAAATGCACTAGCTTGAACTTGAGCCCTCAGCTTCAGCTACCTTGTATTTAATACAAATCATATGCGACTCATATTTGCCCATTCACTGCCAATAACTTGTTTCAGACAAACCAAGGTGGAAATTGTCTCATTTCAGGTGCCTCAATAGCTTTATTTGATCTGGTTACCCAGGCTTCTTTAGTAGACAGCTGAGGGAACAGGCCCTTTTAAATGCCCCTAAGGCATCTACCTAAGGGGAAGATGAATCATATCCTAGAAAAGCTTTTGCTCCAATGACTGTAAAAGGAAATCAGTGTGCTTTATCTGTCGTGTGTAGGATTCAACAAGAAGTGGAAAAGATGAAGGTGATCATGAAAATTATGAGAGATCTTGGGAAAGACAGACCATGTGTGTAGACATGACCCTGCTGTGGGCATGGGGATGGATCATATTTTAATTTCATCTTTTTTCCATCCTATTTGTGTTCTTTGCTTTCTTTCTTCTGTTTCTTTTCTCCGTTCCCTGCTTTTTTGCTTTTTTTCTCTCTTTTTCTTTTTTCATCTCTCTTCACATTTTCCCTGCTTGTTTAGTGCTTTCCTTACTCATTATCATTAATCTCCTATTCTCCTGCAATCCTTGAGAAAGTCCTGAACTTTCATGCCTTTATAGCAGTATATTCAAGAGGTTTTATTCTGGTCAGCAGCAATGATAGTTTTATGAGTTACCATCTTTTGTTGGGGCATGGCATGGAAGCCTACTGTCACTCTTCTAATTAAGTTCTGTATTTATGGGATTCACTGAGTAACCACAAACAACAAAGATGACTGATAAATATTTACCCTTCTGCTGTCTGTTGCCCATCTCTAGTTGCATTGGATTCAAAGCGTGTAAGCGCATAATGTTTAAAATTCAGCGTTAGTCCCTTGTCAGTTTAGTTGACTAGTAAAACATGTTGTGTGCTTTGCTAAAATAGAAACATAATCATTGCAGAAATATTTCCTGCTCATGTTCTTGAGATTCCTAGTTTTAGACAGGTACATAATGTGCTATTTGCAAAATTCAACTGTTGAAGTTATCTTTGAATTCCACAGATTAAGGTCAAGTGGACGGTCACTACATTTTTTAAAGGCTGAAATTATTTTTGTGATTGATAACAGATTTTATGAGGACTGATTGGAGCATTAGACTTGCTAAGGCTACTGTTTGCTGTCTGATGGTGTGGCTCCAGTTTAAATGTTATCTTTTGTGTCTTGTTGACACACAGACTGGAGAGGTGAGATATTGGACTTTAGCCTTGCTTACTGCTTTGGTATGAGCTTCCAGGGAGAACTCACATGCCAGCGTAGTGTGGTGGTGGGGTAGAGATCTCCTCTCTTCTCTAGAACAGCCTCTGCTTCCAGCAAGTGTTTCACTCTGCTGCTGTAGAAACAGGGCGCTAAATCTTGCCAGAGCAGTAAGTAACCCTTGATGTGACAAGAACAGGTAAATTTGTGGCTGCATGTTTTATTCTAGTGTAGTGTTTGCATGGTCCTAAAGCACCCAAAGAGAAATTAAGCTTCCATGAAAGCCTAGAAATTCTTCCTGACATCCTTTGAATTCAAACCCCCACAACTTAAGGAAATAGTGAGGCAAGTGGGAAATACTGGTGGAGCATGAGATAAAGGTCAGAAAACAAAAGAAGCTGATGATGAAAATGGAATAAAAGCAGATAAATTCTTCTTTGTTGTTGATTTTCTTTTTCAAATCAATTAAAAAATATTTTATAGTGCCAGGTCTTAGTCTTGACAGATTAAATGGGAAATTTGAAATACTTTAAGTTTCTTTATCAGAAATTATGATGTACAGAAAATAGGACTATAGGCAAGGTGAGCAGAGACTGGCTAGTGATATGACAAAGACCCAGGTATCTTCCCTCCAAGGGAAAATGCTTCTTCCTTTTCATGGAAGAAAAGATTATAGAGAGCCTCTTAACTGACCTTCTAGCAGCACTGTGGGTCTCTGGGTGCCTGAGCAGCTCCCTGGAGAGGGACAGCTGTCCTGTCCGCGGCACTGACGGAGCCCTGCCACCTGATGCCACCCGCAGTGTGGGTTGGGTTTTCGGACCCTTGGCTGACCATGGCTTGGGAGAAACATGCTGCTGATGGGAGCAATGGGCGGCATCCCTTCACAGTCATTAGCTGCCACAAAAGTCACTTTTAAAGGTGTTATTAGCAAGAAAGCTTCTGTAAGTAGCAGGACAAAATATTTTGAAAACTATTGTTTTAAAGCCCAGTGTTGAAAATCATGTACTGTGTTGCAGTGATAGTGCATTAGCGAGAGAGAGACAGAACAGCTTCTTGTTGAGCAAAGACCGAATGAATAATTCAGAACAGAAACCTGAAGTTATTGATTCCTGTGTGTTCTTCAGGCAGCACACAGTTTGCAAATGGCCTCTTAGGTCGATTGCTTTGTACAGTGTTCAGGTATGACCTTAATGGCAGCAGGATCGACCATTCCTGATGGAGTGCAGTCCTTCCTTGCTGAAAGCTGGCACTTTACTGACACTAGTGGTTATCATTTTAGATAGCAGTACTCTCAATATCTTCTTTTTAGCCATGCAGTTAAGATGTCATTTAAAATTCCCCATGTCTGCTTTTAGAAATGAGTACTTTGTAACTCTACACTGATATTTAAAGGATGAGGCACCTGATGTTAGTCTAATGGTAGTAGCTTTAAAAAAAATTCTCAATTTAACACCTCTTGATTTTAAAACATACTCAGAAAAAGCTGTCCTTTTCCCCCTCTGTGTTAAATATCACTGATTCCTTGCTGTGCTTGTGCATCTAAATGAGCTTTATATGCATTCCTCCCTCTTTTTCCTGACAGCTGCAAACTGTGTTGGGTGCAACTTTTGTAAAATCACACTTGAGTGTGGTCCCCAGCTTGCTTTAGGCATTGGGTACAGCTGAAGTATCAGTATTTCCTCCTCTATTTTGGAGTTCAATTGTTCAGCTAGGCCTACAATCTTCATGGTGGACAGAGGAATATTTCAGTTTTTCTCCTAAAACTTTTTGCAGATTTATGTTCAGGACTATTCTGAAAGGTCTTGAAGTGTTTTTTCTTTGACATGCTTCTTCTAAAAAAATAAATAAAAATAACTCTTGAATAACATCATCAGTTAAACTTAATCAGTTTTATTTTCCCTGGAAATATGCACAATTGTAGTTTATTCGTGCTGCATTGTGTACATTTTTTTCAAAAATTCTCCACTTGGAAGTAAACCACATTGCTTAGTATAATCTATAGCTGTTTGCAAAGCAGCTCAGAAAGCAAACTGGGAACTTTTCTGGTGTTTAATCAGAGTTTAGATGAGGGAGTAAAGTAGCCAGAAAAGTGACAAATGCCAGAAGTTAAAGCTGTAAAAGAGGAGGAAATTGTACAGAGTTTTAAAGGCTAATGATGAATTGCATCACAAAAATCTCTCTACCAGTAAGCAAATAAATAAATAAACAAACAAATTCAAGTCAATAAAAATTGTGCCACCGATTTCAAGTTTGTTTGATCCTCTTTAATGCATTCAGACTTCATGACTAATTGGAAACAGGAAAGAGAGTAATTGAAACCAGTAAATTAAATATGCATGAAATATAGGATAGCTTGAGCACATCAATATTTTTATGGCATGCAGTCCTATTGAACTGGTTGAGCACATGCTTTTATGTGTGTTGGGTTTTTAAGAAATTGGTTTATATACATGAGTATAAGGAGAACTAAGTCTGCCATGTGATGACTGCACAATGAATTAGAGCCACTAGAATCAATATGCTTCCTATTATAGACTTAATATATTAATGTATTAATTCATTCTCTTTTTGTTCAGTTCATTGTTTGCAATTAGCTCTCAGCATGGATTTTATTTAATGTTATTTATTCCTTAGAGATTGCAAGAGATAAAATTCTAGTATTTGCAATTAAATTTTGGCTTTAAAATTAATTGTTAAATTATGCATGGACTTATTTTTTTATATATACTTTTGATGTATCTGTATCTGATAATAATTTATATATCAATTTAGAAATACTAGAGCTTGATCTAGCTCCCTTTGGGCTAATGTAACTGTGCTATTGGCTCCAGTGGGAGCAGTATTTGCCCCAGTATGTGGATTCCAGACAGCGAGCAACTTCAAACATTTAATCATAAACATTACTGAAGTATTTTGTTCTGCAGCAATATTTCATATACTCTGGAGAGTGAGGCTTGCCCTGAGATAGCGCAGATGTGTGACTGTGTGAGGACCTAAGAAGGCATCAGAATAATCATGTTTTTTCTGTAAGGAAACATGTTCCCTGTTAAAGGCATTATGGTGTTTGAACAGGGGCATTTAAATGTAGTCACATAGTGTTCAAAATCCTCCTCTGCTTCGAATGCCTTGACTTTAATTGGAATAACATTTTTGCTGCCACCATTAGTGTTTTACCTGCTTCAGGCATGTTTGGAGTGTATTGCCTTTGGTCAGGGTTAGTTTTAAGCTGAGTTAGATGTATTGTCTGAATTTGATGTTATTAGCATTGCATTTGCACCCTTTAAACAGTTCCTCCCTGGTAAGTTACATTTGACTGCATGTAGTACAGGTCAGGAATGGTGAAGACAAGTCGGAAACACAAAGCGTGATGAGAGCTGGGTGTACTGAAGAACTGTGGCATGTCTCTGGCCAAAGATAAAACAGAAAAAAAAAATGAATGTGGCTGCTGTTGATTGGAGGCATTGAGCTGGATCAAGGAAGTCAGTGGTGGATTTTTGGTCACTGACTTAGCATTAGAACGACAAGACTGTGTATTGATGGGGACAGTCATTTATCCTGTCTCTCTGGCTCAAGCCTTTTGTCAGTCCTCATAATTGACAGGAGGAACAATGTGGAGTTCTGCATCTGAACACCTACAAAGGAACCCTCAGTAGCCTATGTAAGGCATTTCTGTGGCACAGCTCAGCTCAGCTCATTCCCAAGCAGGTGTGCAAACCACACCTGTTCTGTTCCCTGCCTGCTGCAGGAGTTGGGGTGGCTGCCTCTGGTTTTGTGAGTGAAGGTTTTGTGAGTGAAATGTCAGCCACAGGGACCTTCAGCCTGCCAGATTCAGAAAGCTGCTATCAAAGCTGCCTAGTTAGATAGGTCTGGACTGGCTGGGAGGGACTGCTTCCGAATTTGAAAAGGGAAGGTAACTTGGAAGCGTGTGGTTGCAAAATCCCAGGCTTGATTTTCAAAGCAAAGAGAGAAGTGAGAAGTAAAAGGAGGATAATGAACTGGGGAAAGCAATAGGTAGGGTCTCCTGGGGAGGTAATACAGGAGAGGCAGAATACAGGAGATCTGGTAGTTATTGAAGGTGTTTGTCTCAGAGGCACAAAGGCAGGCTACAGGCAGGCAGAACAGATAGGAGACATCGTATAGGAAATACTTCTGCTGTCAAGGTATGTGAAATATGAAGGAGCTGTACGAGAAGTAAAAATAAGGGCAGCAGGACTAAAGGTTTGTATCAAAGAGTTAATAACACAAGGTAGGATAAAATCAGAGAAGTATAAAGTTCAGAATGAATTAGTGTGACATGGAAGATCACAGGAGAAAGGCTCTGTAATTATGTCAGAGTATAAAGAAAAAAGAGGTATGGAAGCATTACCAAGGAATAAAAAAAGATAAATAGTTTTGACTGATGTAGAAATGTCTGAATTACTCTGGTCTTTTTGTTCTACAAAATGCTGACTTGACAAAATACATTTTAATAAGACGAGGGTGAAATTCAGATAAGGAAAGAACAGGTTGAAGAATATTTAGGTAGGTTATGTTGTCTTGTCTTGTCTTCTTGTTTGTGTGGAGAAAAGGTTTGTAGCCATCTCTAATAAAGCAGTAAGAACATAGGTTTGTTTGGAAGATCAAGGGTAGGTTGTGATAATTTCAGTTTGTTTAGTCTGAAATTGAGAAGACTGAAGGGAGACATGATAACGTGTCCTCAGTATATAAAAAGTGTTTATGCAGAGGCTGATGAACACGTTTTCTGAGGTCAAACTTTAAGGGAAGGGACAACAAAAATATCAGTTTATTTTACAGAGGATTTAGTTTGAAGATTAGTGAGGAAAAATGTTCCTCTCTGTAAAGCAAGTAAGTGTAATCAAACGCTGAAGCACTTGTAGAGTGTTTTACATTTCCTCCATTTGAATTTTCAAGAATAAATTAGAGAAGCATCTCTGGTGTTTTGTAGCCAAACTGCACAGGACTGAGTGAGGTGATCTGTTCAGTCATTTTTAGCCTTTACAGCTTTACTATTCTCTGACAGCCTTGTCAGGCACAACCCTTCTCTGGCAAAATATTATTAAACTTTTGAGTCCTAAAGCTCATCATTGCCAAATTCCTTACCAAAGCTTGTATTTTTATTAGTTTAGTAATTTCAATCTGCATTTATCCTACAGTTCCAGTGAGAATGGCTTCCTTCAGATGGCAGCCATGTAAAGTGCAGCTTAGTGATATTTGCTTTATATCCTTTGTTAATCTTTTATCATGTTTATACCTTTGCAAATAAAGTATTTTTAAAAGTATAGAACAGATACCACAAGTGAGGCTTTAAGCAGGTTGAAAGTCACGCTTCCTTTGCTTGATTTAATTTTTTTCTGAAATCTATAAATATCTCTTCTCTTATATACAAAAGCATATGAACAAAGTGTACTGATTTCAAGAAAAATCTCAAAGGATTACAGTGGTGCAAAAGATGGAAGAAAGATGGATGTGCTGTGCCTTGAAATCACAACCGGTGCAAGAAGTGTTCTTGGCTGGGAGTATGAGTGGAGTGGCATGGGACCTCACATGACACATGCCACGTGTGGCACCTGTCCCTTGTGCTCTCTGAGAGCTGTCCACAGAATGAAGGTTAATTCAGTGTAGTAAATTCTTAAGCTTGCTGGACATCTCTGTAACGTTATATTTTAGAACTTTAAATTGTAGCAGTGGTGGAGTAGATGTCCATTTTTTGTTAGTAAATATGCATTTCTTCTTGTGAATCTGCATGGGCTCTGCTGAGTTGGATTTGCTGATCCCAGTATGCAAATTTACAAGCAGACAACCAAGAAACTGCCAAGGATTAATAGCAGTGAAGGTAGTGCTGTGATAATGATAATAAATAAGTTGAATGGGACCTGTGGGGGTATTCTGAGTGGTTGGACCAGGGTTGGTTGGGGAGAACCTTCCAGCCCATTCCTCTGAATGTTTTGAGATGTGTCCATTCTGGGCTCCCCAGTACAAGAAACATGGAGCTCCTGGAGTAGGTCCTACAGAGGGACTCAAAGATGATTTAGGGACTGGGGCATCTCTCGTGCAAGGAAAGGCTGAGACAGCTGGGCCTGTTGAGCCTCAAGAATAGATGACTGAGAGGGAACTCATCAATGTGTATGAGTATCTAAAGGCAGGGTGTTAAGAGGGTGGACCAGGCTCTTCTCAGTGGTGCCAAGCAATAGAACGAGGCACAGTGGGCCAAAACTGATGTACAGGAAGTTCCACCTGAATATAAAGAAGAACTTTACTGTGTGGGTGACCAAGCACCGGAGCAGACTGTGTAGTCTCCCTCACTAGAGATATTCAAGAGCCATCTGGACACAATCCTGTGCAATGTGCTCTTGGGTAACCCCAGTGAGCAGGGACGTTGGACCAGGTGACCCACTCTGGTCCCTTCCAGCCTGGCCCATTCTGTGATGGTGTTAATGGAGCCAATTTTTTTTTCCTGTAGGAAGTGGAAAGGACTTTTGACATTTAGGACACTTGTTTAAAGTTGTTCTGTACAATGATGGTGTTTCAAATATCACACATTTACTGAAATGCACAATAGGACTCCCAGATAGGCGTCTTTATATCCTAGGGTTTGATGTATATGTATGATTATAGCTCTGCTTGCATACATGCTCATTTGCGGATTAGGAAACTACTGGAATGCATTTCATGAAACAAAATCTGGGAAGTTAAGAAAAATATAAGGACATTTAGCAGGATTTAGCAATGACTGGATTAATTTTTTTTTTAATTGAGCAACAGTATATTTATACCTTAAAGCCATACAAATATTTTATGATTAATAGAGTTATCCAGAGACATATAGAATAATTGAAGGCAAGGCAAAATAGAATGTGCAAAAGCAATGGATGATTGAGTTGTCTGGGAGAAATGTGAAGGTTAATGTGAGAAAAAAAGAAGTGACTGATTTGAGCTTTTAGATACAAGGACAGGCTGTTAAGAGGGCTGGAACACAGGAAGGGTGTTATGGTTATCAAGATAATAGAGTATAAAGCATTGGCCAGATGAGAAAGTGAAGGATGAATCCAAGGATGCAATCAAGGATGAATCCTCCGTTAGAAAACATCTGCTATAAACAAAGATGGGGGTGTTGAACCTACTCTGTAAAGGAGACTTTTTAAATGTGCCTTAGAAAATCATAAAGGAATTTTATGAAACTGAGTAATATTAGCTGTGTCTGCTATTTGTGAGAATTAACATCCAGAAACATATTCAAACAGAAAAATTACTCCTGAGTATGAAATAAAGAACTATTTATTTTCCATGAACCGCAAGAATTGTCTCCTGCAGAGTGGATTATTGGACTGTCCAGCAAAAGAAAAGAGTGAAAATGAGTTCTGGAACCACTAGGCCTGAAACTGGATTTGCCAGACTCTGCTTGCAAGTGAGCAGGAGCACAGAAGGGATCTGGCACAAATGTGGCCCTGGCTGTGAGCCCGCGCTGTCGTGCGGGGCAGAGCAGCGCGGGGTGTCCAGGGCAGGGTGTCCAGCGCTGGAGCTGCGGGAACAGCACCATCTGCAGCCCAGCTCCGACTGCCTGCGGGCCCTGGGACTGCCACACAGCCTCAGTCCTCCTAACCAAGGGTCGCAGTGATTAAATTATCTCAATTAAACTTGTGCGCTTGTTTAGTTTTAACAGAATGAGTGACGTTTAGTATGGGGTTCAGTACAAAACAAGAATTGTTGACCAGGGTGCATGTTCAGAGTTCGCTTTTTCTGCAGCACTAAGTTTTGGGTTTAGAAGAGGGGATTAAAGAATGAGCGACTCGGGGAGCTGTCGGTGTGCGTGTCAGTGTGCACGGAGCTTTGGCTCGCTGATCTCTTGGCGTGACACCAAGCTGGCCATGGAGCACAGCGCAGTGCCTTGGCGCAGCACCACGTGGGGGAAATCACCTGAGCGGGACTGGCCCTGCGATGCCTTGAGCAATGCTCATCCTTTACACGGGGGAATGTAAGAAGTCTGTAGAGTAAAATAAGTACTCTTAAAGATGTTTGGAGAAACAACTTGCTTGGCAGATCAGTCACATGGGAATATTTTGACAAATCTCATATTTTGACAATTACATGCTTCATGGATCTTGTTACAGCCTGTTCAGAATTTTAGAGTGTTTCTCATAAATTATGCTGCGCCTTTATTTTTGTACACGAATACAGCTTCTTGTATTAGAGGGTTTTTTATTCTTTACGCATGGCATAGGTTTATTTGTTATCATGCAGTTAGAATTGCCACTGTGATTTCATGATTTTTAAAGATGAAAGGACTAAAACGTGCATGTTCTCAAAACTTACAGAAAACTGTTTCCTCATAAATAGCATTTTTAATAAAAGTTTTCCTTTAAAAACAACCTTAAGTATGTTTTTAGGAAGCTGAAGCATTAGAGAAACTCGTCAGGGTGTCAGGATCTCAACAGTGGCCGCAGAAGTTTTTCAGCTTCTTGAATGCTGATGGCATTTGCTGTGGAACATTGTAGTCAGAGGAGCTCTTAACTATTTGTCTATTATCTTGGTGAAAATTTTTTTACTGTAACTGAAGGGAGTTCTAAGAGATCTTTTTTCCATAGGCATTGACTCAGATTCTTAAAGAATAAATATGAAGTTTATTGTGAAACTCACAGTGGCCTTGTGCCAGCTGTCATTTGGATTTATCTGTGACCTCTGTGGTAATTAAGGCCTGACCCTTTTTTTCCCTAAACACACCCCTTACAGTTCTAACTTCTGGGCCTTTTCCCATTTTCCTTTGTAAAATCAGTAATGCTCTATGTCTGGGCTGAGCATTTAATTAACATTTGCTTCCAGAAGCAAGGAGAGCAGTACTTGAAAAAGACTTTCACAGACAATGTGGTCTGAACAGCCTCAGTCGGATTTGTAACGTTATAATTCTTGACAACTCCTGGGTAATGACACTGATTTTATGAAGACTTGACAACTGAGCTTCAGTTATTCAAAATAAGTATGGCTCAGATTTTATTCCAATTTTGCTGGTCCTGGAAACCATAAGAAAAAGCCTACTTTGGCATGTTCTAACAGTGATCAGTTCAGCTTAATTATAATACAGAGAGGGAGACTTCTGATGATTTTAATAAAGATATTTGATTATAGTAGTCTGCTTTCCTCACCTGTAAGAAAACAGATAATTTTGCAAGGACGTGAGCACAAAACTCTGCCTTGTTTCCAAGTCGAGCAGCTTGCCAGGGCCACAGTGGTTGCCTCACCTCCCTCAGGGATTTCCTGGTGGCCTCCAGTGCATGGGCGTTACTTAGAGTTGTTCCTGCCTGATCTGATTATATTCTCTCTCCTGCCTCTTTTGCAGGAGACTCTAGACTTTTGCAGAGTGGAGACTTGAGGTTCTCCAGCACATTAATGTTTCTTTCTGCTTCTTCATGCATTATTTCAGTCACGAATGTGCTCCCTACATTTTAGGTGCTGGTCTGGAGCACACTACACCCTAACATGATAGTCTGAGAGATCTGCATGTATGCTGATGTACACCCACTTTATACACATAAATGGACACAATCCTGTTTTTCTGCTGTATTTACTTTTAATTAAGAAAAAGGGTGTGAGTCTTCTTTGTTTTAGTGGAATCATCATAGATAATTTGGATTAGAAGGGACCTTTAAAAGTCACAGAATCACAGAATAAGCTGAATTGGAAAGGATGTACAAGGATTGTCCAGTCCAACACGTGGCCCTGCACAGCACCATCTTCAAGAGTCACACTATGTGCCCAAGAGCATTGTGCAAACACTTCTTGAACTCTGTCAGGTTGGTGCTGTGACCACTTCTCTGGAGAGCCAGTGTCTGACCACCCTTTCGGTGAAGAACTTTTTTCTAATACCCAACCTAAACCTCCCCTGACACAACTTCAGGCCATCTAGTCCAATCCCCCCTGCACTGAGCAGTTCAACTCAGTCAGGCTGCTTGGTGCCCCGTCCAACCTGACCTTGAATGTTTTCAGGGATGAGACATCTACTTCTGTGGAAAACCTGGTACAATGTTTTACCAACATCACTGTAATAAAAATTTCTTCCTTGTATCTGGTTTAAATGCACCTTCTTTGAATTTAAAACCCTTACACCTTGTCCTGTTGTGACAGGCCCTACTAAGAAGCAGGTATGGCAATGTTAGAGAGAGTGATCCGTGCATCTCCCATCCATCAAGACCAAGCTGGTTTTGCTTGCACTAGCAGAAGTTGACAGTCCTTCCCCTTCTCCCAATAACCACAGCCATTAGTGTGCAATACTCTAGATTTTGTTCTAGTATCAAGATAACTAATCTCAATAAAAATTGTAGGAAATAGGTTTTCTGTGGAAGAGGGCTTGTTTTTTGCTGTGACTGATGGCCAAACCAGAGATCACTCTGTGCAAGTTTGCTTCACTAAGCACAGGCATCTAGGACTGCTTGAGATGTATAAAGGTTTCAGTACAGACAGTGGGGGACTGGCCAGCAGGACCTATGCAAACCTTAGTCCTTCTGGAGAAGAAGGGAGACCAAGGGGCGCAGCGCCTAAACATTAACCAGCTCTTTGGCTGTGTGACCAGGCAGCTGAATCATGCTCTTTCTATGTCAGGGGAATGAGAACCAGACAGACTGAAGGCAGTGGTGACATGTGCTGTGACACCAGACCACAGAGGAGGAAGGCAAGCCTGGCAGGTCAGGGATTTTATTGCAGAAGCAGAACAGTGTGGGGTGTCTGAGTGGAAGCTTTTGGAGGCGACAGTCATTTTCTTGGTCTTCATCTCTCAAGTGCCTAACATGCTGGGATCTGGGGGCAAGATTCAAGCTTTGTCACTGCTACAGCTTTAAAAGCTGTTTTTTACTGGTGGTGGTGTAGGGATTCCCCAAGGCACTAGACTGCAAAGCATAAGCTTACTGGAAAAGGATGATATGAAAATATCTGATGCTCATATCAAGGAGAATGGATCTTTCCTTACCACAAACATCATAGTATACATGCCAGAAGATGAAGATCAGAAGATGAATCACTTCTGAAGCAGTGCCTTACATTCACTCTGTCTCCTTTTCACTGGTGAAGGCATTTAGCTTTTCTTTTTTAAGTTTTGTTAGATGCACCTCAGCCACTCGGTCTTTCCCATGTCTTCGTCAAAGAATCTCTATCAAATCTGCCACACTCACATGGGTGTATTGCAATAAGTTGCCTGAGGCGGCATGTAGCCTACTTTGCACATGGACCTTGTAAAATGTAGGGCTGACAATTCTGTGATTTTATTGAAAAGCCACAAAAACTGTTATGAAATGCCATGGGCTTAGCAGATCCCACACATCTCTTCAGGGACTTCCATCTTCAGCCAGTATTTGTGGTACTGTGTGTTGTGAAGGAGCCTGAATGTGGCAGTAAAGAGCAATGAAATACTTATATTTGTTTCTTGTAAGTTAAAGAATTCATTATATGTGTTGAGAGACAAGAATTGCCCAAGTGATAGGGAGAGGAGATTTTTCAAGCTTTCCTGACGTGTCAATGTAGGATCTCTCGAGGAGCTCAAGATGCTCCTTTTGGAAGAAGTGATCTGCTGCTTTGAATGAGCATACTTGCTCACATCAGTTGCCTAAATACAGTGTTTTAATGCACATCTGCTGCTCAGGAAGAAATTCCTTATTATGTTGTCCTGTACCAGGACGACTGGCACAGTATGTCCTAAATAATTAGTCCTCACAGTAATTGTCAGCCAGTGGCCGAACTAAGACAGATGCATAAGGTGTACTGCTAGTTTTCCTGTTTTGACAGCTCTGTGCCAGTTTTTTCATATCCAGTGTGAGTTCATCTCTGAAGTGTCCGTGATTTCTAGAAAGATAAACTGGGGGAGACGGTTGTCTCTGTAATACTTAGGAAACCTCAGAGCATAAGAAACAAACAGAAGGTCAACAAATGTGTGCTGTGAGAGACAGACTAACACGATAACAAAATTATCTTGTATCTGATGGAGAGAACAAAAAGCAGACAGAAATAGTGGTATTTTCTCACCCTGCAATTCACATACCTGCTCTTTGGACAAGTCCCCTGAGTTTGATGTTGAAAAGAGTGTGGGTATTGACTTGGTGCTGCACAGACAGTTCTTTAGATGTGCTTGTGCACTGTCTTTGAGATGTACAGCCCATTCCTCTGTCCTTAACCTTATGTCCTCCTGTGCCTCTGGCCACCAAACTGCGCTGTGGATCTGTTCCTGCTGGAGATGCTGCTCTCCAAAGGGAAGTCGGAAGTGGCATGTCTTGGGTGATGGGGCAGGCAGCCCTCTCACAGGGTTTTGTCATAAAGAAAACTTGCCTACTTTTAACATGAAGAGTTTAGCACTCGGTTTTATATAGTTATTTGAATATGAAAATAATGAGTCACAGTTGTTTTGGGTTGAAAGTTAAAGATCCTTGTGCTTTTCATCTTTCAAGCATTTATCATAACCAAATCTTGTATCAAGAACATCATTGATTTATATGGCTTCCTTTTTCTTTCCTTTCACCAGAGATGTAGTAGGAGAACACCTGTTCTGTTTCTTCGTTCAGCTTAACAGTACTTCAGTATTATCAGAGAAATTTTTTCTTGGATTTTTTTTACATTAATTGCTTGCAGGATTTAAAAAAAAGAGTAGCTAAACTTAAAGTGATACTGTTTTGTGTATGCGTATGAGGGTGTAAAGCTATGTATATGTATTAGGGTATTGGATTGTGACTTGGCTGTGTATGCAGAGTCTGCATAAACATTTTGGAAAATATGTGTTGTAATTCCTCATGGAACAGTCTTCTAGATGACTTGTTCTGGCTAGTTTTCAGCACAAGCACAAATATGCTCTGATACTGCTCTCAATTAAGATGATGGTTTTTGTGAAAACAGATTGGAGGGTAATTTCATGTTTAAAAATTGGGGTAAGAAAACTTGAACTAAAAGGCATTGAAGCTAATTTTAGGTATGGTATGCATATATTAGTTATTTATGCAACAGGATGAATCTAGACATTCCCCTGAAAGTGTAACAAACCAAGTTGTATTAAGTCGAAGATCTGGGTCAATTCTTCCTGCCCTCATCATACACATATGTTGGCAGTCAGAGTGTGTCCAATAAATCTCATATTGGAGCTACAACTCATCTCTGGCAGAGGTGAGGAAGAAGAAAATTTCTGATGTGGTGTTTTATCCTCTCTAAGCTTAGTAATTTTCTGATCTGGTGGGTTGATGAAAACACTAGGGAGTTGACGTTAAAGTGTAGCTGGAAAGCCCTCAACCTCTGCCCTAGCAAGTAAAAAATCTCTGATCTGAAAAATTATGTCGTCTGTGTCACATTCAAAGAGCAGCTGGCTGAAATTGTTTAAGGCTTTTCAGATAAAGAATTTAAGCTAATGATAAAGAGTTAAGAAGTTGGCCTGTGGACAGATCTCTCCCAGCTTTGTTGTGCCTGTCAGAACAGGTAGGGCTTCCATCTGTCTCTCGTCATTGCACTCGCTCACTAGATCAGCCTAATGCCACAATTCTTGGTGCCATGTGTAAGGTGCATGTGTGAGTTGTTGGGAAACCTCACTAAGTACTGGGAAATCTGAGGTGACAATATGTGTTGTTAACTGATGGATGGTATGCATTGATTGGAAAGTGTGTTACTTTTGGCCTGACTGCAGTGAATGTGCATGCTGCTGATAAAGTATATCTGTTGTGTATTTTTTTGCAATTCATTGAATCTAGCTACTGTTGTCATAATGGTCAATATTTAGGTCCAAATAGGAGAGTATCTGATATAATTTAAATTGTGAGACACTGATTTTTTCATTGTTACATGCATTCATTGCCTGTACCTTAATAATGTTTTTCTCTTCCTTTTCATTAAAGTGGTATAAAGTGTGATGAAACTGTGCAAGTGCAAACACAGATGTGAATTTTGTCTATTACAATTAATTTGCATATGCAAATTTGTTATGAAAGTGAAGAAGTTCACAAAGCAATGCTGAGGTATAGCTGGGGTTTATCTGTATTTTAAAAGATGTATATTAATGTGAGTGTGAATTCTCAGGTATAAACGGGTTTCTTGTATTTAATTTTTACATTTATGTGTTCAGGTTCGAAAACATGTGAATGACCTATATGAAGACCTAAGAGATGGACATAACTTAATCTCACTTTTAGAAGTCCTTTCTGGAGACACCTTGGTAAGCTTTCAGATCATAATGCAATGGTTCCAGATTGTTAATGATGCATTTTCTCTGTTTGTTAACTCCTTGTGTATTGACTGCTGTAGATTTGTTTTATATTTTCTGTAGTCTGTGACCTGATACCAAAGACACACAAATTGTATTTCTGTTGGTAAAATAAGCTGGTGTGAATTCTGTGGGGGAGTGCAATCTGTTCTCTTCTTGTGGTTAGTGAGACTTCCTTTCAAAATAGGGTAATGCACTATTTCTTCTGTTCTTTCCTTTTCTTTCTGATTTTTGTTTTAACAAGTATTGGATGCTTAATATCTTTTTGCACTAAAGGGAGTAACTTACAAATAACAAGGATAAAATGTCCCTGAAATTGTCTAACACACTCCTCAGGTGTCATTTCCTTTCTTTGTGAGCATTACTTCCCTTGCTTGGTATTTGTTCTCTTCATTATGTTCTTCTTTTCATGCTCTTCTTTTCATTTGTGGTCTGTCTTGTGTTTTTGCTGTCCTGTCTCCTGTCTGTTATATTCATTAGCCAAGAGAGCGAGATTTTTTGAAGACCTTACGGTTGGTGAGTTCAACAGAAGCATGCGCAAATGAACAGCATGAGGATGTGGAGGATGAGGATAAGGGGGTAGGTGCCGACCCCCATAACTGTACTAATGTAGTGTTTGAAGTGTGGTGTCTGCTAATGTACATTCCTAGTTTGGTGTGCTGCAGTAGTGGGCTGTAGAGAGGACAAAAGAACTTTTGTTGGTAAACCAGGATACAGGTGTTTATGGTGGAGGTATGGTAAAGACAAATTTTTATTCAGCCTTCTTGTGAGCAGCTAAAATGCAAATGTTCAGGATTTCTATTTGTTTTCTTTCAGTGAACTGTACAAAACCATGGTGCAAATGTAAACTGGACGACACCATCAAGATGCTATAGCACAATTTTTTAAAATAATAGATAGGGAAATACCGTAATTCTATTAAATGAAGACTTTTTTAAACCTGCAAACAGTACTGGCCATGTGCAAGTAATTTAGAGAAAGGCTTGAAGGTTCTCCTTAGTGAAATCAGTGGCAAAAAATTGATTTGTCTTATTTAGACGCACCAGTCTACTGCGCCCATGGTGTGTGTGCCATAATATTGGATAATATCTTGCAATAAGATAATTCAGTGTGCAGATCTGTTTGTTGGAATTTACCACACGTGGTAGTGATTTTTATCAAAGCAGGTAGATTAGACGTTAAGCGACAGCTTTGTGTTGTGGCTACTGAAAATACAGATAGTTTGCAGGGTTTCTTTTTCTTGCAACAGATACTGAATTATTGATTCATGTTTTGCCCATCCAGAAGGGAAATATCTACTTATAAAGTGTGAAATGTTGGGTGCTTATTAGTCTGAGTGAGCTGTTTCATGCCTTTTTAGACCTTGCATTTTGGCATTTGCTAAAGCAACCTGCTGTCATAGGGCCTGAGCGCCTCCCTGGCTCCTGTGTGTTGTGCTGGAGTTGTGATTTCACTGGAATTTGTGTGATTTCACTAGAATTTGTGTGGTTTTTTTCTGGAGTGCAGCATAACTCAAACTGCTGCATTTTTTAATTGAAAAAATATTTCCCCTCTGAGATGCTAACTGTATATTTTGGGATTTACTATACCTTCCTTTTTGTGGAAAATCAAGTTCTTGGTTTACAGTCCTTCATTCCATCCGTGGAAGCAACTTGATAGCAAGGGCTGTAATGCTTGATCCTGAGCTATTGGTGTGAAAAACAAGGGGCTAAATAAAAGGTTCTGTAATGGAAATTGAAATTATTTATATTTCAGTTTATGCTTCTTATTCAACTTCATTTTCCTATGTTTCTTTTTGGCAAGCATCTGATACTCCATAGGGGAAAAAAAGGCAGTTGAGGAAGGCTTGGGCTTATCTGTGTGTTTCACAGTGATTCTCTGAGGAAATGCTCATATTCATGGCTGATCCCTAACAATTAGCGTCTGCCTCAGTTTATTGCTGTGAAAGTTTGTGAAAAATCTGAAGTAAGGAAGAATAGAAGGACTTGGATATGATGTTGATGATATAAATTTAACTGCTTTCCCATGCTGATCTGTGACAGCTAAGTATGCGTTTTCTGTGTGATTTTTCTTCTTGGTGATTTTACACTAACTGCATGCAGTTTTGCCATGTTTCCATTAACACACCGCACATTTTTATTTTACAGTTTCTTCTTGATAGTTTTGACTTTGCTTTGAAGGGAGTGACTTGTTAGTTTTTTCATGCTTAAAAATGTTCTACCCAAGTCAAGAGTTTAAACTTACATTCTAGGACTGTTCATGTTATATTATTCTGTTTGGAGGAAGATACTATCTTTATTAGATGCTTTAAATAAGTATGTATAGACATCATAATGATTATGCAGTCATACCATTAAGCCATGAAGCTCCATACAGAGGTAAGCTTTTCCATCATGGAGTTTACCAGAACAGTGTAAAGGTCCATGACATTACTTATGTTTTGTTTTGCTTAATACACTGTAAATATTTTATAACAATGTATTGCAGTTTAGTTTCTGTAGGTAGTAGCCGTCTTGGCCTTAATAGTATTTTACAGGGAACAGCTATCAGCCTGCATGGATCAAGGTTGCAGTTGGGGACCACTGATCTTTCTTGCCATCCACTGTACTAAAAAATAACTACAGTTCAAATAAATAGTTAAAGCACACTTTTCCACCAAAGGTATTGACTTCATTAAAGCTGTAGTGCTTCAAATGTTCCGCATGGTGTCTTTTAAATCAGACTGTTCGTTCTTTTGTCTGATGAGAAAATCTCACAACTACTGTTTTCCAATTGTAGCCCCGAGAAAAAGGTCGGATGCGTTTTCACAGACTCCAGAACGTCCAAATTGCACTTGACTATTTGAAAAAGCGCCAGGTATGGTGAAAATAATTCTAAAAAAATTAATGAAAATTTTGTGACCAGTAGCTAATAAATAAAAAATTTGTTCTGCTTTGTCTTCTGTGCATTTTGAGTAACTGCTGCTTGTCTAGGCTTGGCTTGAGATGGTTGAGAGAGATGTGGGAAAGGTAGTTTTACCCTTCCTTGAGCACTAGCAACACATTCCATGTGGTATATGCTATTAAAGAGGAGAAAATTATGGGTGAGATCCCTAGGAGTTGCTTATAGTAGATTTACCTGTCTTTCATACTGCCCAGACACTAGCTGGTGTGCAGTTTTGTTCACAATCTAATTTTTAGTGCAAAATGCCAATTCAAAGAAATTAGAATGTTATATGGAGTTCTTTGTTTTGATTGTATTTGTTTTGGGAAAGCTTTCTCCAAACTTGATCCTGATGAAAGCAAAACTGGTCCCTTAGAAAGGCATCAGAGCCACCTGGGCACTGTGGAAGATTCAGGCTTAATTTCACTTGTATCTCCTTTTAGCCAGACATTAGAAATCCACAGTTGTGTAGTTTTCTGCTACCATGAATTTCCTTCCACTTTTCAATATATTTTAAACACTTACAGAATTCTTGCTTTCTCTGTTTGCAAAATGTCAATTAAAAAAAAAAATCCAAAACATGGAAAGAAAAACTGTTCCTCCCTATCCGTAACGTCCCAATGAATTGACACTGAAAATCTGCTTTCTGACTGGTTGATTAAAAAAAAAAAAAAGAAATAATTTTTGCTACTTCAAAGATTTGAAAGAATATGAGGTAGCAAACCATAAACAGATACTTGGTTTTATTATGAAACCAGATGTCCTTTTGCATTTTGAGAGAAGTTTCAAACTTGCCTTTCGAGTCACTAAGTAGTATGTGTTCACTGAGAACTCAATCCGCCTTTGCCGAATTCACAGCAAACTTTTCTTGTTAACCTAAGTGAGCCACTGAACAAGTACACTACAAAGTAAATGAATGGCTACTTCACAGTCACAATGGCATTTTCATGCAGCAGGACCTCGGGACTTGTGTTGCACCATGCCTTATTTATGCATGGCAGATCATGTATATTAAAATGCAGAAGATGCAGGACTGTGTCATCCTCATGTTTATGAACATGCACATGCTGCCGTCAATTGTGATCTGAGGATTTTTGTGCTCTCTTTAGCCTCGTGGAGATGGCTGTATTCTAGTGTACAGAGTGCTTGTAGGGCTTTGGTGTTGGCAAATTGTCAGTGGGACTTGAAGTTGATTAAAGTTTCAGCCCTCTGGTGGGCTTTTCTAAACCGTATTTAAGACGTGACTTGCTCAGATTGGCTGTATAACCTCTGAATACAATGCTTTATTGTGATTGTAGGGCAGAGTGTTGCTATGTATTTATAATTTTGAAGCCTGAGTTGAAAAATAAATGAGCAACAAACTGTGGAATACACTTTCTTTCTTGAAGAGAATGTAGTTTGGCTTTTTTTGCCCCTCCAAATAGTTAAGATTATGTCTGCAGATCAGCAGAAGGACATGCCTTTGCTTGTTCAGTTGATAACAGGTTATATATTCAAAAGCATGTGCATGTAACTTTACTAATGTAAGCATAAAATGTCTTTTAGCTGGGTCATCTTTAACTGCTAGGCTGTATGGATGCATAATACATATAGAGAAATTAAGTGTATTTATAAAATTGGACAAAAAATGGAATTATTGAACTCACTCTGAGTGTGAGTTTATGGGGACGTAATAGCAGCAACTCTTGTTTTAATCCTATTAACCATTTGTTTATAGCACTATGAATGAGTACAGCATCAGAAAGGATAATAATTGTTGCCTTTATTAAGCCATTGGCTACTTAAACGTGATACTAAATTCCTAGTTTTATCAGGAATTAATTCCTGTGTTTTAGCAGGCCAGTTCTGCTGCTGAATTCTTGCTTCAGTACAGGAAAGCATGGGGTGGAAGAACGGCAGCGATAACTTCCCAGTGTCAGCACTGCCCTGGGACTGATAAACCAGCTACAGATCATTGTGTTCATGTTATCCTTCCCTGCTCTGTCCTGCCTTCCCCTTTTGACAAGAGCCAAGGCAAAGGATATTTGGCATGGGGAGCAGATCTGCTGGCCTAGGGACAGCTGAGGAGTTTCCTCATCTTGGTGTGAGTGGGAGAGGGCAATTCCTGGCAGGCCACTTACAGGCAGAATGCAATTCTGTTCTGCTTTTGAGAACTGAAAAGCCCCAGCAGAGCAGTCTCAGGATGTGAGTAGTGCATCCTTTACAATCATGCCTGTGTAATGCAGTATGTATTTGTGACGTATTTATTTCAATTTTGCCCTGTGTTTTCTTTCTATGATGGCAGGTGAAACTGGTTAACATCAGAAATGATGATATAACAGATGGGAATCCCAAATTGACTTTGGGGTTGATATGGACCATAATTTTGCACTTTCAGGTAAGCCTAGTTTTGCTTGACAGTATGTTTTTGGTCAGATTCTTGCACAGTTGTGAGGAATGTCAACTTACACAGGACTCCATAGATTTTATCTTTTTTCTAATATGTATCTGGAGGTTTTGATGATGTATCTTTTTTCATGATGTAAACTGAATCTCAAGATTTTGTTTGCTAATTTCCTGTCTGTGGAATGAGAGAAAAGTAGCTTTAGTTTTAAATATTATTAAAGACAATAGTTGATGCCTTCCTTCCTTCTTGCTTTATTCTACGCACTTTTGATTAGTATTAAAATATATTGAAAAGTTTTAAATATTTTTTTTCATTCAGGATCTGCTGCTAGGAGTATTTTAGCAAGCTCTACTTTCATCCTCTTCTAGTAGTTCTTCCCATGTCAGCATTTTTTTCTAGTCCCAGCAATGGTAGCGTGGGTCACACTAGGTGGCACTCTGGTTGTTGTACACTGGTTGGATTGTGTACAGTATAATGCAGCCTTACAGTGTGTGGTGTTAAATTGCTCCTCAAAAGGAGGCTTGCATAATGGCCCTGGCTGTAGATGATGTAATTCAGATGACAGATAATTCCTATTTAGTGACTGCAGCATTGTTAGCAATAAACTCCCTGCTGTGCAGGCGTTTTAAATGATCAGAAATTTGCAAGATCACACAGAAAAAGCATGGTTCACTTAGGAGTATTCCACACTGTATTTATGACTGAAAAAAAAATCTTAAAAAAGCCCAGACAGCTAGGATCTAATGTGCCCTTCTGCAAATCCTAATGAGGAACAAAGGCATGAATGGGGTCAATGGGACCCTGATATAAACAGAGTGCACAGCTTAGTCTGGACCAGCGCATAAAATAAAGGAGAAACCATGAGAGAGGACCTGGAGTTCCCTCAGCTTCCCTTGTCATGCCAGACTTTGCTTCCACATGGTTATATAGAGAAAAAAAAAGGCTGGGTTTAAATATATTTAAGCATGACCTACAGAATTAGGCTGTGATTAAATGTTGCTCTATTATAAGAAATAAAGATTATTAATAACTTACTAATAGAAGCTGTTAGTGGAAGCTAAACGTTTACTTGATGTGTATTTTATGTTTCTGAACCTGATTATTAGGCTTTTGCAGGATGAAATTATTGGTTTTTCTCATTAGCTGAAGCACAGGACATCTGGCACAGTTTTGGGTGCTTATAAAAAGTGATGGAAGTTAGTGCTGCCAGTTGCAGTTGTAAAAAAATGATGAAAATGAAAACCAATTTATATAAATCACCTTCTTTAGGTGAACTTGTGTGACAAGGTTTTTCCCCTGTAAGGTAGTCAGCTCCATATGAAATATGTTGAAGAATTTAAATTGTGTCCAAAACACACTTCACTATGTCCTAAGCCAAATAACGACAAACTAAATGTCTACCAGTACAATTCAGATCTTGTAAATCTGTCAGAGAAGGCTATTTCAATTGTGGGGGAAGTACAAGGCTCATCTAGTGTAACGACCTGACCAATTCAGGGCTGACTGAATGTTCAAGCCTGTTGCTTAGGGCATTCTCCAAATGCCTCTCAAACACTGACAGGCTCGGGGCATTGCCCACCTGTCTGGGAAGCCTCTTCCAGTGTCTGACCACCCTCTGGGTAAAGAAATGCTTCCTGATGTCCAGTCCAAACCTCCATGGAACAGTTTTGAAATATTCCCATGTGTCCTGTGACTGGATACCAGAGAGGAGAGGCTCCAACCCAATGGTTTGGGGAACCTTGAGAATCATCTCATTCCAACCCCCCTGCTGGGGGCAGGGACACCTTCAACTCGACCAGGTTGCACAGAACCCCATGCAACTGACCTTGAACACTCCCAGGAATGGGGCATCCCAGCAACTTCCCTGGGATCTGTTCCATGATCTTCCCAGGCACAGAGATGATGCTGACAGGTTGATAGTTCCCAGCATTGTCTTTTTTCCCATTTTTAAATATGGGTCCCCTTATAAAGGGCTCAACCAGTTCCCCACAGAGCAATGAGGTCTCTCTTCAGCCTCCCTTTGTCCGAACTAGACAAATCCTCAGGTGCATATGCCTGCCTCTGGACATACTTGAGGACCTTCATATCCTTCTTAAACTGTGGAGACCAGAACTGCATACAGTTCTCTGGGTGAGGCTGCACCAATGCTGAGTACAGCAGGATAATCACCCCTCCTGACTCGCTGGTTGTGCTGTGTTTGATGCCCCCCAGTATGGGGTTTGCCATTTTGCTGACCTTTTTAATTTTGAAATAATATTTTAAAAAATTGATTAAAAAAATTAAGAATGACTACTAGTGCTTGACTAAATATTAAGCCTCATTAATAAATACGAAGTAACTGAAGAACAGAATTTTAAAAAAAATATTTCTTTTTACTATGAATGGCTGCAGTGTCTACACCGATGCAGAAGGGATTTTTAAAGTGGTGTAAGAGACACATCCTGCACTAATGTGTGCTTACATGTCATTTACTGCTATGCCAATTCTTTTGAGGAATATGGCAATTTGGTATCATTGACACCTGTGTATGGCCACTTTGGATTCAGAATGTGAAGTTCAGAAGAATGTAGATACTTAAACCTCAAGTGATTTTTTGTCTTCACTTAGATTTAAAATTAGGGAAAAATCTGAATGGAAAAGTGTACCAGTGGAGTCTTCACCTAGGGATAAAGTTTTGTGCTAATAATTGTGTTTTTGCATGGAGTAATCCTATAGTTATCGGGAAAGTTGTGATTAGATTCAGTTTGAAGTTAAGACACTTAAATCCAGGTGCTTATGGGGAAGTATATTCTTATGCAATTGTCTAAATTGTCCCTTTAATCTGATAATCGGGTGATAGAGGTTTAGTCTATACAGTTAGTATAGCCTAGACAGTGAGTCAACTAACTAGCGAGAGGTTCACTCAATTGACTAAACATAAACATCTGTGTTGTTGGAGATTTATGAGACACCCACGTGGGTATGAGAAGTATGACGTGGGTTTTATGGGAAACCCACTCTCATCTGGGAAGAGACAGATCAGGCAGGATAAACTGCTTCTTAAATGGTAGTAAACAACTTTAGCAACGGATTTGAGGCCTGGAGGGCTAGGCAATACAGAGGGCGAGGCTGATGGAGCAATTCAGATCCCTTGAAGGAGAAGCCTAGAGCACCCACGGAGCTGTTCACTTGTCCATCATAGCTGCTGTGTGTGTTCTGAGATGACACTTCATATCCAGTAGCATATGCAGTGGGAAGTAGATTTCCTTAGGTCTTGTGGTGTATATGCCACCTCCACGTGGATATCTCAGGAAGGTTTGAGTGTCTCAAATGTTCTAGACGGTCAACTGACTTTCTTGCATCACTGCTTCAGCGTGTGAAAGAGTGCTGTTGATTGTACTCACTAGATCCCCAGGGCTTTTGATTCAGTCTCCTAAAGATAGGTGGCTTTTGAATGGTATCTGAGGTGTGCTAGAGTGCACAGGACGTGTATGTGGAGTTCTCTGATGGGACACCGACCTGTGAGAGAGTCATAGTCTCCTAGATCTGCAGCTGGAGGCCAGTTGGGATATTGCGGGATATCTCAAAGAGCTCCAGAAGCCCATGTTGAAGAAACTAAATCCTGCCTCCGCTGCATGAAGTGGTCTCTTTAAAACCTAGCCAGTGTGTAAATATCAGTATCTAGACACCTAAGATGGAGTGTTTTAACGTGAATTACCCCTTAATTTTCACAGTATTTGGAGAAGTAGAACGTCTCAGTGAGCATAAGAAGCTATTTGCTCTGTGATGTTACTGGCTCTGCTACACACCAGTTATGTGTATTCTAATAACACTGCAATCTGGGAAGTAGTCAAGATGCCAGAGATTTTTTTTGGCTGTTGTTTGTGGCTTATTGTTTCTCTGAGTCATGGTCCTTATCTGGAGGATAATATTTCCTCAAAATAGAAAATCCCTCTTATTATTGGAATGAATTTAGAAATGATTTAGGGAAAAACATGATAAAAAAAGATAATACACATTTGAGGATTATGTTACTCTTGTATCTGAATTATATGTAGAGATGGTTACGGCTTTGTGAATTGGTACCCATAACTAAATAAATATAAATGTTATTCTGAGTTACAGCACTGACTTCTGCAGCTCCACAAGTCCAGGAATTGTCTAGTCTTCTGTGTCCCAACTAGTTACATAAGAAATACTGAAAAGATATAATGGGAGATCTGGTGGATTATTGAGTCGAGTATTAGAAAGTAATTTGTTCTGTGGGTATTGAAAAACCCCAATGCATGTATGTTACTAGGATTTATGCAAGCTTTCAATGTACGCATTTCACATGCTTTTAATAGTAGGTGGCTTAGTTTAAATTCAGTTTCATAATGTAATAGCTGTTATAAGTTATTTTCCTGGCACCTGTAGAACATGCTAAATCAGATTATAGAATTTTATATAATCATAGGCTCTGTGTATAAATATCCAAATTAATACTTTAATGGACTCCTTCAACACCTGATACATTTTCACTGATGACATTGGAGATGAGCAACTATAAATGAAAGCAGCATTTGTGCTCATAAAGTCATCACAGTTTTAGTAAGATTTAAATTCGGTGAAAACTGGTGCTCATTTCTTTTCAAATCACTGCAAGCATTCTTTAACAAATAATAAAATATTCAAAATCACTTGCAGTCAGTTGAGAAAAGTATGCCAAGGCAAAGCAAAATTTTAAATTTGAACTTCCGTCTAGCTAAAATTAGGCCTTTGTGAACTCAGGCCTTAACAATTTTCAGGAGGTTCTAAATCATGACTCAATAGACTTTTTCTATTTCAGTTTCATCATAATTTTGCAGCTCAGGAACTGCCATTAACCACTTTTCCTTCCATTCTCCTCTGCTCTTTGCTGTCAGACCTCTGCAGGATGTTGCTTTCCAAGGTTCTGGTCAGTGATGATTTTGTCCACATTTTGTTACAGTACTACCCAGCTCTCTCCAGCCAGATGGGTACTTTCTCTTGGGCCTCCTTAGGCACATGTAACTTCTTTAAATTTCTCTTTCCAGCCAGCAAATATTTTTTTTGCTGCTGACTCCCCGTAAACCTTTGTGAATTTTTAAAAATTTTTTATTATTCTGTCCCCAAGCAGTCTGTTCATTTGGTCCAGCAGGCTGTTCATTTGGTCCAGCATCAGTGGTTAAACTTTTACCAGTGTTGGTGAAAAGGTGAGACGGGTGGATTTGCAAGGCTGTGGCCTTCAGCTTGGCCAGAGGAGGAGGCAGCTCAGCTGTGGTGGCGCATTTCAGTCAATGATGTGCAGAAGACAGGGGCATACCCCATGGTAGGGGTCACTATTCAGTAGACATGCTGCCTGCTTTCCTGAGGTGGCCATGTGTAATCAGGAGAGCTGGGTCTGGTCTTCATTCACTGTTCCTCCAGCAGCCATTCCTGCTGCTGCAGGGGCTGGTGCTGCCAAGCTGTGTGCCTTGCCAGGCCAAGGATTGAAGTTTACTCTGCCTCTGCTTTGAAATAACCAGAACAGTTCAAGGTCTGATCTTCTCAAAGGTTTAAAAATGGAGCTATGTGGCCAGTTGTCCTGTCTGTGACTGCATGTGATTGTAGGATGAAGAGTATTTCACATGGGAGCTACATTGTCCGTCATTAGCCAATGCCGCAGCATTCCCTGTCTTTCAGCATTTGTTAGGGTATGCTCTTGTGATATTTTATTTCTCCGCTGAACTCTTAGTTGTTTCTTCTGGAATTCTTCAGCGATTTATAAAATAAAAAGGTAAAATTCCTAAGTCTTAGGTAAGGAAATGAGTGTGGAATTCTTGAAATTTCTGAGACTCATCTGAATCACAGCAAGGGTGAGAGAAGCGTGAAGTCTCTGTCATTAATGCCATAAAGCCACCAATAAGGAGCAAATTCCTCTTTTTGTCAGCCATCTCACTGGATATAAAACCTCTCCTGTGACTTGATTGTGACTTGGTAGCTGAACATCTCTTTCAGAGTTTGAGGAGTGGTTGCCAGTACAGCTCAAACAGCTCCAAACCTTTTGTTGTGCTGGCAAGCCTTTATTTTTATCCTTGTTCTCTATCTTGTGCTACTTTAATTTTCACTTTCTCTTTGGCTTATGTTTATCTCTCTGTTATTCTGCATGTGACCTTAGGGCTGTGCAACAAAACGCTTGCTGGTTATCTGGTATGCTATTTTAGTACTGTGAAATGACATGTCCCATTTGTGCTACACGCTCCATTACTTCTGCTGTGTTGAATAAACACACAAAAAAACAGGGGAAAGAGATCTTAGATCCAGAAGTACCTGAGATGTATTACTAGTAGGGGTTTGATAAAAGATACCTGGCGTGGTTTGATTAGCAAAGTAGAATAACTTCTCCTGTAAAGCAATTGCTAACTACGTGAGACCAATGATGAAACAGAAATTAGCAGTGTACATAGGGTGAATGGTATCCTGACTGGTGACTGGTATTTGCAGACCAACAAATACACAGATACTCAACAACATTGCCCCTGTAATGTGTTGTGCTTCTGACCTGTGTTAAGAGCAGAATGCATTTTCCAGTCACTGACATGCTTGACAAATTACAGAAATCTGTGGTTAGGTGCAAACCCATACAAATCTGCATGAGCTATTTCATGTCTCAGTGTTAATCTTTTGTTTTCCATGTCTTAATCTTAAACTCTTGTTTGTGATTAAGCAACCTCTAAGACAGGTCAAATTGCAGGCAAGTGTTGGTCTAATCCTTTATTAATGTTATACTTCTTAGGGCATTTAGTGCCAGAAAAAGTCTGTTGTTAATCTCCCCATAAAACTTTGCAGCCCTGGTGGGTATCAATTTGTATCTTTTACATGTTCTGTTTAAAAAGTATCAACAAATAACCCCAACCAAAAACCAGTATCAAGATAAAGAAACACAGCAATCCCTGGTAGTATTTTTAACAGCTTTGATCACCTGGATCTCTGGCTTAAACCAGTGCTGAGGTCCAGTCATATAGTTGAATTTTCAAGACAAAGCCCTTGGTGTGGCTGTCACTATGTTGTGGTGGCTCTCATAGGCTTCAGTGGCAGTCTCTTTTGATGCTTCAGATTATCATTTATCTATGCTCTAGCTGACAGGTTTTAGAAGAAATTTCAATTTCCCTCTTCTGAATCTCCAGTGTAATCCTGTTAACTCTGTCTCTTTCCTTGCTGAGACCAAAGTTATGACTCATAGAATTTCAGTTAGCTGAAAATGGTAATTTTGTCTTTAGTTACTAGCACTTTCATTTATCATCTTTGCTTACTTTGCCTAGGGTTTTTATATAAAAAATCTTGACAACTGATATAAATGCAATTTATCAATTCTGTTGTTCTTGATCTTCTCTTTGGTTCAAGAGCATAAGTGACTTAGATAAAGTGACTATAAAGTTACTGTTTGGTTCTTGGAAAAAAAAAAAAGGAGCAGCAGAAAGAATTATTAATAGAGAGCTGATAGCCTTCTCAGGAACAGCTGGTAAGTATTGTTGAAGTGGTTATTAAGTCTCAAAAATACATGTTTCCTGCCTATTTCTAGGAAGATAGAAAGACACAAAGCCTACTGATCATCTGCAGAGGTGTATTTGGAATGCATTTATTTGTAGCTAATATTTTGAAATGGATAAATCATAGAGATACCATAGAATATGGTGAGATGGAAGGCACCCTTCAGGATCACTGAGTCCAACTCCTGGCCCTGCACAGGACACCCCAAGAGTCACTCCATGTGCCCGACAGCATTGTCCAAACACTTCTTGAACTCTGTCAGGCTTGGTGCTGTGACCAGTTCCCTGGAGAGCCTGTTCAGTGCCCAGCCACCCTCTGGGTGAAGAACCTTTTCCTAAATCAAATCCTCCTCTGACACAACCTCAGGCCATTCCCTTGGGTCCTGTCCCTGGTCACCACAGAGAAGAGATCAGTGTCTGTCCCTCCTCTTCCCATCACGAGGAAGTTGTAACTGCAGTGAGGTCTCCCCTCAGTCTCCTCCAGGCTGAACAGACCAAGTGACCTCAGCTGCTCCTCACAAGGCTTCCCCTCCAGACCCTTCACCATCCTTGTGGCCCTCTTCTAGGACTAGCTGCAGTTACACCAGGTGCATTTGAGTAAATTGACCTGGAATATTCAGAAGTAGAGCAGGATGGTTGGGAACACTCATCTTGTAACCAGTGTTTTCCAACTGATTCTTGTATTTTTTCTATCCCTTTTTAAAAAAAAATTCTACATCAGAAGCACCTGATTTTTTGAAAAATTGAGTTACTCTTAATAAAAATAATGAAAATTTAAGGTATGAATGAAAGAGGATGTGCAAGATGAGGGACTCCATAAAGTACTGACTGTTTTAAAAAATGTAATTGTCAGCTGTAAAATAACCATACTGACCTATCTTGAATTAGATATGATTTAATGCTTTTTGTGACAGTCAGTGTGCCACTGAATCTGCAGGAGTTTGGACATAACAGAGAGTACTTTAGGGACATTTTCTGTTTGAAAGAAGGTGGTATCATGCTGACTGTTAAACAGATGTAAACAGTTTAAAGGAAATACTTCTAAAATCACACTTCAGTAAAGCTCAGTAAAGTTGTCTAATATAATTACTGTTTAGAGACCTTGATACCCATGTGTATTAATTTAAATATGCACTTGTTCTGAAAATTTAAATTTACAGTATTTTAAAGGAAATTCTTACCCCCTGTGAAATTTGTGGAGGAAGAACAACGTTAGCAGTGTACTTGTGGTAGGTTGCTTTAACACATTTTGAATTGGACAGCATGAAGACTTGCAGTTGTTCATGCAAATGCTGGACACTTGTCTTTAACATTTTACATAATTTCTGCTTTATCAATATAATATTTTTATATGTATTTTAAGGTGGTTATACTATGATGTCTTTAACCATATATTATTACTAGGCATCTTGTTGTTAAACCAGAAACTATGTCTCTGTGAAATGAAATCAGCATTGGCTTGTTGCACTGTAAAGTCCTGAATCATCTTTCCTGATGACAGAGAAGAAAGAGAAGTATATATTCAGGCATAAAAGCTGGGGTTTTTTGTACAAACACAGGGCTTTTATTTAGAAAGATTTTTTTTTTAATGTGTTTTTCTGTTAATTAAGGGGGGCTATGTCAGGACCCAGCACAGACCCACATGGAAGTGTGCTTTAAATCAGTAAGTCCTCTGGTCTTAGCTGAAACTCACTTTTCTAAACTAATTTTTCTAAGCAGACTAGAATATAACTTTTTCATTGTGAATAAAGGGAGCAAATGTCACAAGTGCACCTGTATGTTGAACATGCTATAAATGCAAATACAAATTGAAGCTATGAATGAGTGTAGTCATAGAATAAATGTCTACTTTGAAAAGAAACGTGTTAGCATTGTGCCTGTACATAACTGCCCATCTGTCACAGTATTCTGTGGTGTTACAGTATAAAATTTTCTAAGCATTACTGTCCAATTTAACCCCAGTGCCCTGAGAATAGTCAACAGTGAGCAACTGTATCCTTGGAAATTCTTTGGAAGCTCATCCTAGTTCTTGCTGTATTATTCATTCTAGATCCTGTCAGTTAAATGTGGAATACTTCAATGGAACTGACCTCTGGGGATAAAGCCCCTGGGTTTCATTACTGCAATTCCTTTTCAAATAAGCAAGGGAAACTCAATGGTAACACCTGATAATGCCTGGCAAGTCACTCTGTAGTTCTTTCTCAATGTGAGAAAAAATACATATCTGTCCTTGATGATGTGTACTGGTTTTAGTAGATTTCACATATCCATGAAAAAAATGAGGAAAGTTAAAAAGATCTTTCCAGAAAAAATATACTAGAGATTAGACTTGTTTGCATTTTAAAAGTGTCTATTTCTACCTAGTTTTAGGTATAGCTAGGTGCTTCTTGGATCTTATATTCAGAGCTATGCAGAACTGCCTTACAGGAGCACGTGAGGAGGATAAAGCTCCATTATTATAAACAGTAGTCTCAAGGTCAGTTTTCTAGATAGATTGGCTTTTATGATTTGTTTCACTTTTATCTGCCATGAGGTTTAACTCTGCTGCAAAGTTTCAGCCCCAGTACACAGTGTCACTGCCCTGAGCAAGCTATTGTGCTTTTATGATGGCCGTGAAGCAGCAGGTTATTTATAACGGACAAATCAGTGAAAAATCACATTAGGTGCTATGAAAATTCCACATACAAATAAAAACTTGACCCCCAGCAAGCTGTCAGAGCAATTTCTGATCCTTTAGTTTAATCTTCCCATTTGTGGATCATTGGATAGGTAATAAAAACATACGAAGTGCAAAACAAATCTGCTGACTAAATCCCTGCTATTTACTGTGCTGCTTACTTCGGGATTTGGAGTGTAGCTAATAGTTTCAAAGGTTGCAACATATTTTTCTACTTTATCTTCCTTAAGTTACTAAGTGAAACGGGAAGTTAAAATGCATGTGAGAAATTTCTATTGCTCATAAATGCTATGTCATCTCTGTGAAAGGCAATCAGCATTACAGCCCAACGCTGGAGCAGTGATGTTTATTTAAGAGGATTGGTGGCCAGAAATAAGCCACAGTGTCTAATCAGACACAGGCCCTGCCTGGGCACTGAGCCACAGCGTTTATTGCGTGTGCATTTCTCATAAGCAAAATGGCTACGTACTGAGGCGGGTGGATGTGAAGTCTGGAAGAAGTTACGGTGGGAACGGCAGTTCTTAACTTGCTGAGGAGGATTTAAGTGTATATAAATATAAGGGAATGAATGAAACCGTGTGGCTGTGAGTTACAGAAAGCCAAATGGGGAATGTCTGTGGATGTGTGAGGGCTGAAAAGGAAGAACAGTGTTTAGATCCTGCCAAAGCTCCCTTAAGTCCAGATAAACATTCCCCTGGAAGAAAATATTTCAGAAGAAAAAGGAGAAAGAAATCAACTGAGGAGGGACCAGATTCAGTGCATGTTAAAGAAAATGAAGAAAAAAGACAGTATGAAGTGGAGATTTCAGAAAACATCGAGATTCATCCCAAGGGTGTGGGATTGGCTGACTCCTTCCCCAGGAGAGTGACAGTGACTGGTAATGCTCTGCCTGTGAGTACAGAACTTTCAGTTGATATTGCTAAAGCAAAAGTTTTCTCGGGTGAAGCAAAGACTGATTTTCTCTGTGGGGAGAGCTTTCATGGTGATAATCAGAGGCTTGCCAAGTCTGATGAAACAGACACATGGTTAAAGGAACAAGACAAGAGGAATTCAGAGAGACATAGTACATGGAAAAGGAGATCTTCCGAGGATGGTGACAGGAGAGAATTAGCATTCCTGAAGAAATCCAGTGTCTTTTTTTATAGAAAAGAAAGCACCTTCGATTCTGCTACCCACATTTTAGGCAGACAACATGAAGAAACTGGGTTAAACATAACTTCTTGCAGAATCATTGAAAATGTTTCAGAAAGCAGTAAATCTGAAAAGTTGCATCCCTTTCTTTCTGAAAGCAAAAGTGATCCATTACTTGGACAAAAGTGGGTTTATCCTGATGCTGTGTTTTCCCTTTTGCCAAAAGAAAAGGCATTATTTAGCACTGCACCGAACAGGAGCAAGTGCAGGAGCAAGGTAAATATTTTGCTACAGTACATTATCTTTAAAAGTTAGCTCAGAATAAGTACTTGAACAGTAATTTTTCTATTACAAAAATATCTTCACTTTGCTATGTATAAACCTTTTACCCATGCTGTGATACTACAGATAGTTGTAGGAAACAACATATTACTTGATCTTTTTCAAAGGCTATGTAATAACCCTGTACTTTAGGAGTATTGATATATTCTTGTGCTATTTCTCCTCTCTGTAGTTTGATCTGTCTTCTAATTTAGGGAAGAGATTTTCATGTTAAAATGTTGCTAGAAGGTGGAGTGAATTTTAGACAGTTCACATTCAGTATCTGCAGTAAATTTTCTTAGGACCTCTTGATGGTCTTGTAATTCCTTTGGGTCTTCTATCAAGGAAAGGAATATTTCTAATTCTATTCAGTTATGGCCAGTAGGAACTGAAGAATGACAGAGCTATGTAGGCAACTTGAAATAGAACAAGTGAACATTAATCATGTTAATAGCACTCTACACTTCTTTTAAAGGATCTTTCCTCCCAAACTGTCTAGATGAGCTATTAATATTAAATATTGAAATTTCATCTTCCTCTATAGGGTGAGTAGTATTATTTTACTTTTCCAGTAAAAGAAACCAAAATACAATCTTAGTTGCAGAATGTCTGAAGGAAAGCAAATATTTGGTAACCACGCTTACCAATTTAATCCGTATTTCCAGTTTTGCCCCACTCATCTTCAGGACAACTGAAATCTGTACATGTGAGTCAAATGCTAATACCAGGATCTGGTCCAAAACTGATTCCCCTTGTTCAACAGGGACATCTGAGCTTTCAGTTGAGTGAACAGAGGGAATGGGCATATGCCGAAGGTATTCTTTCTGGAAAAGAGCTAACTAAAGTATTTTGCTTATATGTTTTACTTTTGTAGCAGGAATCAAACAATACTTTGTCTGAGCTTAGTTTTTAAACATAGATAACAGACCCAATTACAGCACACAGTACACACTAGTACAAATAGCCTCCTAATACACATAGAGATCTTTGCCCTCTTAATCTTAGCTGGAATTCAGAAACAGCTTAAGAATGTTCTTTGATTTGTACAGAACGTCGCTGCTGAGTAAGAGGGTATGAGGCCTCGTCTGTTCAGCTAAGCATGGCTCCTTTTTCCTGTATAATGAGAATAATACAGCTTCTAATACTGCTGCAGTTATTACTCCAACCGGGTCTATACCTCTTGTTACCACAGAGGAAGGGAGGAATTAACTATTATTAGTTAATTCCTCCCTTCCACATTAACATTTATTGATAAAACACTGCATGAATGTGAAACCTACTGACACAATAGGCCAAATGCCTGAGTTGCTGAAATGCTTCGTTTTCAGTTCAGTTCACTTTTTCAACCCAAGATTTTCAGTATAAGAGCACCAAGGTTTGACCTCTAAACAAAACCAGGAAAAACTTTATTTCAGACTGTAATTACTTTACAAAGTTGTGACCACTTTTCTTTCTGATTGCTTTTGACAACTAAGCAAGCATTTCAGTGTCTTATTTTTCTGTCTTTTTTATCCTGAGTGAAGCTGGTATTTGTACAAGTTCACAAAGGTCCAGTTACCGGCCTGAGCTGGTGCACAAGGTTTGCAGTCAGCTTTACCATTTTCTTTGCTGTAATTACAGAGATCAGTAGCCTTCCCTCACCTTGTCAACTTACCCATGCTGTAATGTACTCTCAGCTTACACAGTGCCTCACATGCCTCACATGTGGCTGATAATTGAAAGTGTGTTGGCTTTTCAAACTGAGAAGCAGACACCAGAGGAAACTCATTGGTACAGTTAGATAATTTGCACTGTAACAGAGATACAACATTTTACCATCTGAAACAGTATAGTTCCCTTTACTGAAATATATCCTTTGAGTTTCTTTCTGTGGCACAGTTTCTTATGCATATAAAAAATTATGATTTTCTGTTCAAATACGTGCTGCTTCATTACCTCTGTTTTCCTGATTACAGAATTCAGCATAGAGGGATGTACTGAAGTGTTGCTCCTGGCTACTCATTAATAGTTTTGAGAGAAAAGTTTCTTACTCTCTGCTGAGGCCTAATTTTTACAGCCCTTTTTCCTAATATAGGATGGTGACTTCCTCAAGGAAGATATTCTCTGGTACTGTTCTAACTCAGGCCTGTCCTAGAGCAGAAAGCAGTTTGCATTAAGGTCAAGAAATTGTGAATAAAAACTGAAACAGGCTTCCTGCAGCAGCTCCCCTTCTTAGTGATGTTTTAGCACAGTCCAGATAAAGCACAAAATTGAGGCTGTAGTTTTGACTTCTTTACAGGGGATACTGTTGCTGTGATATTTGTTGTCTCATGTTTTGAAATGAGACGCAGCTTTTATTCAGTATTGCTATAGGCATCTACCAGTTGGTGTTACCACCAGTTTTTGGTGGTTGTCAGCTTGTGTTGAAACCAATGACTTATGTGTATTATTATAATTCTTTTTCCAAGCTAATTTGTGGACATTTCAGTTCTGATTTACAGATGTTAATGGTTTTTCTAGGAAAAACCCCTAATGTATAAATTACTCATCTTCCAAAATTCAACTGTTCTCTTGGCTGCAAGTTCCTCAGCTGTTTTTTTGCCATGCATCTACACGGAGTTTGATATAGCTTTTTTCTTATCTCATCTATAAGGGTAAGAATAAGTTGCAAGAAAAAGACACAAACATGCGTTTGAGTCAGTTTAAAGGCAATATACTTGCTTTTAAATTAAAAAGTGTGGATTAATTGCAATCAGCGTATTCAGTGGGATACTTCTGGTTAAATAGTTATCTGTTTATTGTTGCAGTTGTCACTGCAAGTAGGTGTAAGATAACAAGATACCTTCTAACTATGTCCACCGTCATATAATCATGCATTATCTATTCACGTAGTACAGCTGAATGAGGGAGAAATGCCAGTCAGTCTTCTGATGTGTGATGTGCAGTGCAAAGGTGCAAAAGTCAGGAGTTTTGCGTTATTGGCACAGTATGGTTTGTGTCCTTGTAATATTCACAAAAAGCAGGTGCAATCCACCTTAAACACTGGTGAATAAAGGAGATCTATAATAATTAATGAAAATACAAAATCAGGGATGGAAAGGCTCAGGACAGGTTTTGCAGATGTTCTCTCTACCTGAAGGGAGGATAACTTGATGAAAACCATTCTTGGCCGACACTTGGTCTTCTGTGCTTGCTTTATTGGTGGTTTCACATACTCTACGAGTGATTTTTCTAGTGCTTATTTTTATTTTCTGTTGAAAAGGGGTTTTAGTAGGAAAAAATGTAGCTTGTTTTAAACTCATTACTTCTTTTCATATTCCAAGAAGTGTTGATTTATTTTCTTTTTGGCAACTGCATTTTTCATATTTGAAGACTGTTGTCACATGTCCACTTGGTTTTCCCTACTTTAGACTAAATAAAGATAATTCTTCAGTCTTTCCTACCAAGTCACATATTTTTAGATCTTTGTCATTCTTATTTTTCTCTTCCAATGTGCTTCAACAGATCTTGTATTTTTGAAGAGTGTTGCCCAAAGCTGGTCTCTTATTTCTGTGTTTAGACTTTTCTGTTTTAGGGCTAGCTGACATCTGAATGCACTTGATTTTACATCATCGTCATGAATGGGTGTTTTAAGGTTGCTTAAAGAATTACCGACAAAGGTATCAGCAAAACCAGGTTTAACATAAAAGTGACAGCATGACGAAGTTAGTTGGGAAGATTCACTCTGTAACTTACTGGATGGTTAAAGCACACCGAGAAAAAGCAAATAAAAATCCAAAATCAGTCGAACAATCAGAACCGAAATAAACACCAAACTCTCTGTGTGGAGTGTGGGGGTGGGGCAGGTGGGTGGGAGAGGAAAGAGAAAAGGGTGGGAAAGGGTAGGAGTTAAAAAGAATATGGAAGACCCTCCTGTTGAGTCACAAAGTTCAGAGTAGCATGCATTTAAACAGCATTTAAACTTAATTGGTAATTTAAACAATTTAGCAAAGGATTCGTATAGAATTTACTATAGTACAACAGTAACTTTTGGGCCTAACTTACTTACAGATCTGAAGTACTTAAGGATATAGGAGGGCAATATTCCTGATCCATTCACTATAACATAGGCACACTTGCATGCACACAGACATAAAGAGTCTGTACAAAGTACCTGTGAAAAATTCCTCTCGAATTCAGTGAAATACTCACTTTGAATGCCTTTGCATCTACTCAAGGGGTGAAGGGTTGAGTCTAGAGGAGTGGTGTTCTTCAGAGATCCTCTGAGTATAGCAAGAGTTGGGAGTTTGCTGGCTCTGAGAGGTCTCCCGCTCAGAGGAGATTGCTGCTCACAGCCCACTGCAGTGCAGGAGACCTCAAAGGGTCTCACTTTGGACCACTGTTCACAGGGTCACAAGAGAGTGGGCTTTAGTCATTGTAAATTTCCATCCTGGCTGCAATGCAGGACGATAACTTTCTTTGAAAGCTTTAGAACAGAAATATCATTCCACTTGAGTTGTTATTCAGGCAAGAAAAATAAGTTTCCAAGGCTGTTTGTTAAAAAGGTGGAGTTCATTAGACAATGTTTTTGATAATCTCGAGCGGGGCTTTATGCACGTGCTGTTCATTAAGGCTGATGCCTAATAAGCATTTCTCAGATCATAGTGTGGCCTGGGAGGGAGGGGATACACCACCACAATTATGCATCTCTAGCCCATTAGATACTTCTGTGCAGTTTAGTACATTATATCAAGTTTAGACTTGTTTCAAAACATTTAGGGTAAGACGGAATCAGAGGGAAGGCTCCTTTCTCTCTGAGTCTGGCTCTTCTGTTCGCAGTGTAAAAATGAATCACAGAAATCCAGCATCACTGCTGATCTCTTGGAAAGCCTTCTCTGCTCTGCTCTGCTCTGCTCTGCTCTGCTCTGCTCTTTGGGCTCCAAACTGCCTCACTAAAATCAGTGCAAGGAAAGAGCTTGGGGGTTTTTGGTATTTGGATTTTGTATACTGTATGATGTAGGGGGAATTTACAGGCTGAGAAAAAGCATGTGCAGTAGCAGAAGCGAACACGTTCTTCCCAGTCATAAGCAAGAAAGAGTATTTAGGGCTAGTTAAGACTTTGATCCTGAAATAGAAGGGCTGTGTAGAGAATTACCTCTGTTGCTTTTTCTTGCATAACTTTTAATTCACAAGCTTTGAGATAATTCGGAAAACTGGATCTCTGGCAAACAACTGTTCAAACTCCTGCAAGTGCTGTGATTTGTTCTTTCCATGCTTAAGGAACAAACATGCTCTACTTAAGCAGTTTATAGTGAGTAAGTGATAGGCTTGTGGGATATAAAAGGTTCCCACAAACTTTGCTTGGAAGGACTAAATTTTATGAGTAGAAGATTTTATTTCCCCTTAATTTATTTTCTGTTCTGGTATTCTTAGTTTAATAGTCCTTCTGTTTTCTTCTTTGGAAAATGATGTTAGAAATATTGATGATAATACATAGGTGGTGGATAGGTATCTCTACTGTCCTTACGGGATTATCAAAGGAAAGATGTGCTCCCTCCCTCTCTCTTACACCTTATTTTGTTGTGGTAATATTTTACTTGTTAAGAAGTTTCAAGTTAATACGGCATCTTGCAAACTAGAGCCTGTATTTGTAAGTGTTATAAAATATAACAATTTAACTCACCATTTCACTTAATGTATGTTTATACTTTTAAAATACTAATTCAGTGTTTATGAAAATGTCTGAAATGTTAGCCTTGAAAGCTGAAATACTTTATTTAGAGAACAGAAGTGCTCAGGCTGTTTCCGGTCTCAGGCTGATGTTAATGTTCCTTAACCTGTAATGAAGTGGGCTACCTCTGTGAGTGAAAAACCTATTCCTTTTTCTTCAGATGGCTAACTAAGGTGCTTGGAAGATTTTACAGCAAAAACCTGTTGACCTTCATGTAATAAACTGAATTAATGTTTTAGCCATCCAATATTTCAACTATGAACTTGCCTAGTGGTCATGTTCAGAGTAGAAGTTCTCCTTGTGCTTGTGTCCATGGCTAAAATGTTGTTTATATGTAACAACCGATACCATACGGTCTTCAGAAGTTACCTTGATGTTTGAAATCACTTGTTTCCAGAGGAATCTAATGTGCACTCAAACATGCTGTGTTTGTACTCTCTGCAGACTGAAGTGTACATAGGCATCCCTGCTCAATTAACCGTGAAGGAGGCTAAGGGTTTGAACTTAGCACTAAGGAAGGGCCATTAGCAAATTGCATTGTTAGCTTGCTCATGATAGAGTATATTAAAAAATCTGGTAATTAAGGATTACACACAGAGGACTTTCTGAAAATGACAGACAAAAAATACAGGTTTCGGTCTGGGGTTTTTTTTCATGCTAGACATCTGGCATTTCCAGATGACATCATCTCTTTCAGAAGCGTTGTTCGGATAAGCAGTAAATGGTTGACTTCATTTATATTGTGATCTGGTTGTTCTGCGATGAATGGAAACTAAAGCTACTGAAAAAACATTTAGTTTGCTTTCTTGCTTTGAAATACCAAACAAAAAAGCTAACCCATAGAAAATATGTCGTACACTACTGCTGAGTTCCCTAGATTTTTACAAGAAAATGTTCAGAGTGATTATAAGTTGATCTTTTACCACATTGTATTTTCTGTTGTCTTTACATACATGACTTATCCCATCTGTATTTTGTGTAATTTCATTCAGTAAATACTCTTTGCAGGATTTTGATACCTAGAAACTTACAAATTATCACATCTGCACGTGTTTTGAACAAAAAAAAAGGGGATTCTCTTCCTTCTGTTTTATCTTTCTTAAAAATGTGCTTAAGCTGGAGACAGTAAGAATCAAAAAATGCTGTCAGATCTTCAGAGGTTATTTAGGGGCTAGTTGAACAGTTAAAACTCTTTTGCTTTCTAGCATTGGTGTTTGTATTTTTCCCTTACGTAGATCCAGCAGATATAATGGCCCGTGATAAGTATCTGAAGAACTGCATTCACAACTTGTGATTTTGTAGCTAATGGAATAGAAAATAATGTAATGGTTTTTTCTACATTAAATTTACTTACAATTTACTGTATAGGTGTAAATGCTCATCATCCCCTGAAAGTGTGAGAGGGGGTAAAGCAGAAATTGCAGTGAACTCCATTGCTCTGACATTTCTAAGGCTCTTCCTTTAGTTCCCTGCTTCCTAGTGCTTCCCACCACCTTGTCTTAGGCAGTGACAGCAACGTCAGTAGGCAAACTACATATCTTTCTTCTTGACACTGTGTTTTGTGTGGCACTAATGTGAGAAAACCCCATAATTTCCAGCCTAGCATGTTGGAATTCCCCCTGTCAGAGCCCAGACAGAAGATACCTCTGTGCAGAGACTCTGAGGCCAGGAGACATTGTTATGACCATCCCATCTGACCTCATGGATGTAGCTGCCTGCTTTACACTAGAACAGGATTGCTGGAATTGGCACAGCACAATTTGAGGCTCTTCTGCAGCGAACTCAAGCACCCAGAGTTGTCTGCAGGCAGACCTCCCCTGAGCTGTGGCCTCAGGCTGCCTCTGGAGCCAGAGCAGCCCTGGTCTCCCTGCAGTGCTCGTGGGGAGCAGCCTCTTCCAGGGGGGCTCTCAGAGGTGCTTGTTGACTACCCACAAACTGTGGCATTGTCTCAGGCCCTTTTGCCTCTGCCCAAGCAGCTCTGCCTGCTCTTTGTAATGGCCGAGCTACAGCATTCAGATCCTTATGCTGTGCCTTGTGGTACCTGGGTTCCTATGTTGTTCATAATAACACCTTATATGGTCTCTTGTTTGGATGAGTGGTAAAAAGAGGTCACTTAGAAAAATGACAGCATGCCATGGTGCTTATTTTGTCAAGGTGCGTCTTGTTTTTCATCCTTTTTACAGCTCACGTTTACATTGAGTACAATTTCTGTAACATGAGGTTACAAACAATACATGTGCAAATTAGGGGAATGTCTGCTTCATATTCATACTGTGGTAGTTTTCTAAGGGAACTGACTGAACTTCATTAGGGGATAGTTTAATGTACTATAAAGTAGTATTTGACTGTAAAATTCCAGTACTTTCCTGCATTCCCTGACATGGAGTTGATAACCCTTAGGTAGTACAAAACTGAATCTTCTTGATTGGACAAAATTTTTATTTATAATCTTTCAGTCTTTTAGTCATTCCTAACATACTTTCAGAAAATTTTGTCTTAAAACTATTATTATCAGTTTTCACTCAGAATGAGTATTTTGTTACTGAATTCTAGAACAACACATACTATAAATTAACCTGTTTTAAGAGAGGAATTTCATAGCTAAATAATTTATGAATAACGTATATAGGGTTATTATATAAGTGTGACTATATACATATAAAACATACTGTATTTTATATATACTTATATAGCATTTATGTATAATAGGTGTCGTACATAAAAATAGATTATATTATCATCATAAAATAAACAGGTGTTTTGCATTAGGCAATAGTATTATATTGTCCCCAGAAACTGAGAGACTGACAACTGGCTAACTGAAGAAAACTTTGAAGCTGTGAATTTTGCATTTCATATTGCAGATGTGCATAAGAGTGCATAAGATGTGAAAGAATATTAATACTGTACCTACATAATCATCATATCCATGTATGCAGATACCAGACAGTAAATTCTTCAGCAATGCAGTGTGATTTTCTGCAATATTTGACACTTTATTATGGATTAGGTGTAACTGTAATGTTTACATTAACTGTGTTTTAGATATCTGATATCCATGTTACTGGGGAGTCAGAGGACATGTCTGCTAAAGAGAGACTGCTCCTGTGGTCACAGCAAACAACGGAGGGCTATGCTGGAGTACGTTGTGAAAATTTCACTACCTGCTGGCGTGACGGAAGATTATTTAATGCCATCATCCATAAATACAGGCAAGTACACTGTTTGCTCCCTTGGAAAATGTTAATTACAGCCTTTTAATGTACAAAGAGAGAGGGTTCTATGGTTTATGTTGTAATAGCGCTGCAGCTGTGGAGATGACACTTACTCTTCCTCAGTGATTTCCTGCTCTTTGCAGCCAAAGGATGCCTCATTAACCTTTGCGTGTCCCTTCTTCCTCAGAGAAGTATTTCCAGAAATCCTGTACATCTTTCATGGGGCATGTCCAAGCTGATAGGAAGTATGTTTGCAGAATTCGGTCTGCTCCACAGTCCTTTCTTGCCATACTGATATTTAAGTGTAGGTGGGGTAGAGGCAGAACTGATCACCGAAGTCCAAAACTTCACTGCAGGTGAAAGCTGTCAACTTCTGCATGACCTGGGATATGTCTGAGATCCCTGTCTTTCTCCTTGTATGACTTTACCCTTGGATGGCCCTGGAGTGTAGAGCTTCTTCAGTGCTTATGTGTGGAGCCCAGGCCTATTCTGAGATGCATTTCCTGTAAAATAGCAGGGTATTCTCATGGAAAATGTGACCAGCTAGTTCTCAGTCTGAGAGGGGATTTGTGCTTTCGTGACCACACTCACAAAGTTAAGCAGACATTGTTGAATCACTGGTGGCTGTGACTAGAGGCTAAAGGGTACAGGATATTAACTTGAAGTACAGCTGAAGATGTCTACTGACAGGAGAGGATTTCTAATTCTGGATTCTAAGTGAGTGCTGGTCTCTCTTGACAAACTGACTTTGGCATCAAGCTTGTTCGAAGAACAAGGTTTAATCATTGACGTGCTCAGTGTTCCCTCTTGGTTGGTGACACATCTTCCTTACTGTATATATTTTTGTTCCTGAACTGAGTAAGAAGGTTTGTGTCTTAGAGGACCACATGGGAGAGTATTCTGGCTTCTGGGCTAATTAGTGTGTACTGACTTGTCCTTCACTGCACAAGGCTTTCTGGGTTTTATCGTAGCACGTGTAGTTTGTACTGTATGCCCTGGAGCATATCATAAGGAAGTCTAAGGGTGCATGATTTCACTGGTATAATTTGAAGGAGTGTCCCCAGTAAAGGCAAATTTGGTGTTTTTTCATGCATACCCAAGGAACAGAGCCTGGAGCAGATTATTTTGTTCTAGGTTTTCCTCTTGTGGGCCCACTTGGCTCACCATGGAAGGAAGTCTAGGCAGACACAACATACATGTGATCCTTTTGGGGATTAGGACCCTAAAGTAAAATGGGAGACAGGTGCAGCCTTTTTCTTACAGTCTGTGTTAAAAGGCTGTAAGTGTCACGCACAGTGCTTGAAGTCCCAGAGAAGTTGGCTGTGTCAGTGCATAATTTTGTGGTAAAATGAAGCTGCATCTGAGTCAATGAAGTTCTTTTCTGACTATGTTTCTGTTCTGGGTAGCTGGTCAGGGAGGAGGTGCATGCCAGCAAGAAAGTCTCTTTTAGTAACATTGGCACGACAAAAGGAAATAGCTGGCAAAAGACAAGGCTGTTTTACTCAAAACAGAGCAGCCAAAGGAATGAACATAGCACTGGCAAGTATTTGAAAAAAATAAACAATATGAAAGACACAGAAGGATTGGAGAGAAAGAAAAGGGAAGGAGCTAAATGAGATGGAGTAATGGAAAATATTTCCCAGAGCTTCTTCAGATCCTTATATCTCTTACATAGAGCAGTGTAGCCTTTACTGCTCAAGCAACTGGTAATTGTGGCACAGATCAGTTAATAAATAATGAAAACTTGAATCCTGTCCTCCAGCTGTGCAAATGTTAATACCTTGGGATATGACTGAATTGCTTTGCTGGAACAGTGTTTCTGGCATTACCCCACGAGTTTCATTCACAGTGTTTCAGCACGGAAGAACAGGCACCTTTGACTCCAGTGTGTTGCACAAAGCAAGTGATTCAGTGGCTGAGGAGCAGAGTCCCCATTTTGTGTGCTTCCGTGCCAGTTTCCATTGAGCTTAACTTCTTTCTGTAAACATAACTTCACCTAAGGATTGTGTCCTTCCCAGGAATGTTTACCAACCTTATCTAATGTGTTTGTGCTGTGAGTTACAGGTTCTTGGATGCCATTTGAGATGGAATGAGAGATTCTTCCACTGATTTTAGTCAGTTTATATGTTAATTTCCTTTGCTGTTTTGTACCATTAAAACCGAGATAATAATTTCCAACTATTGCTCACAAGAGAGGAATGATCTTTCCAAACAGTCATCTGATATTTTTAACTGTATTATTTTACTCCAGAGACTTCTCTTAAAGCTTGGTTTGTCTTCTCAGCAATAAGTAGGTTAAACACTAAAAAATCTGCACAGTTCTGGCAGTGATTCTCCATTTGCTCTGTTTGTCTGTTTTACTAGCTCCCAGTTTGTGGATCACAGGTGGTGTCAGGAGCAGGTCCGAGCACCCTGTGGGTGCTGCCAGCTGGTGTGCTCCAGCAGGGTGGGTGACCAGATGTGCCTGCTTGGGTGGTGGGGGGACTGTGGTGCTGCCACTGTGGAGTAGCCCCGTGGGGCACATCTGTCAGTCGTGTTACAGTGCGGCTGCCCCCTGCACCAGGTGTCCCCTGCCCACTGGAGACACTTCTCCCTACGGAAGCACCCTGGACTGGGAGGAATATCCATTCTGCTAATGGGGGACTGTGCTCTTCAGGTGGGACATGACTTCCGGTCCTGGAAGGGATTTAATTAGACTCAGGCCTAATTTTAAAGGCATAACATTTAGTGCTATGACAGCAAAAACCAGAAGGCTCAAATACCCAGGCTTGTATCTGGAATTGCAGTTGTGCTGAGCCACAGTAAGCTGGATGTTGGATGGAGAGCATGTGCTTATCCATGCCAGGGCACAGTGACAGGAGCTCCCTGAGGAGATCCATCAGGGCAGGGTCGGGCAGCCAGGGCCCATTCCTCTGCCCCAGTCAGGAGCAGGGCAGCCAGGGGGGCACCAGGGCAGTGCCAGCCCTCGGCACTGGGAGCTCCCTGGGGGTTGCTGAGGCTGGACCTGTGTGTGCTGCCCACAGGTTGGCTGCACCACTGCAGGGGCCATAGCTCAGCTGTGGGCCAGAGGCACCAGCAGCTCCCAAGGACAAGAGCCACATTGTCTCTGAGCTCAGCCTGATGGCAGCCAGGAAAATCACTTGCTCACAGCCCGTGCACCAAGGCTGAGAGAGAGGCCTTCTCTGCATGCACCATCGAGAACACAAGCTGTATGAGTCCAGCATGAGCCCTACAGTCAGTTGCCCATGAGACAGGGAGATGTCACTGGACAGTTCCAGGTGACAGGACAGGAGTGGCAGGTCATAATTACCTCCTCTCCAGGCCTAAGTGGTATTTTAAATTGCAAGTACGTACCAGCTTCAAGACTTCAGGAAACTGCTGCAGCTGTGAAGGGCTGGGTGAGGATCTGGGCTGTGACTCAGGCGCCAGCAGGCACGGAGCCTCTCCCTTCAGCAGAACTGGCAGCCTGCCTTCTCTTAATGGCAGGCTAGAATAGTTTCTTTTGTTTTTCGGTCTTGACAGAAGATCTCACCACATTTTAGTGCAAGCTAGCTAAGATTTGTGATGCAGAACTGCAGGAATAGTGCATGGAAATGCCATGTGTCCCTGCTCCCCCAGCAAGCATGGGAGACGCCCCGTAAGGCTGGCATTTCCCTGCCATGGCTGGCTGTAATACCCACTGCAGCATCTTGGTGGAGATTGGTTGTCCACTGGGTGACCCAGGTTCTTCCCTGTCTCTCTGTCCTTCCTGCATGCACAGCCATGCTGGCAATGCTCCATTTCCAGTGTCAGGCAGGGGTGTGGGCAGTGTACAGTGCTGGAGCACACGCACTGAAGTCAGTCACTCGTTCTCCTGAGCAAATGCAGGATATTTGTTTTGTCCTCTTGAGCAATGAGAGTTTGGTTGTCAAAGTGTCTCCTAAAGGCCTTCAGTTCCTTTCTGTCTTACTTCTATTAAGAGTATCAATGACCTACTAGTGACTTTGTAGTGCTCTTTAAATCAGTGAAAGTAATTTTATGAATAATGGAAATGAGAGGAAAAATTGCTCTATTTGAGGTACTTGGATCCATATACCACTTGATTTTTTTCCCACCACCAAATTTAGAAAAAGGTAATTTTTTTTTAATATGAGAAGATTCCTTTAATTTTCAGCAGTTTGCAGTGGTCTGTGTTTTAGGGTAAGATTAAAGATTATTTGGCTGAATTTTTGAAGAGTATAAAAAGCTTCCGTTTACATCCTGTACATGGTTAAATCTCCTGAAACAGGGCTTCACAGTGACTTCAAGAACTGCCTTGAGGGGCTCCACTGAAGGCCCTGGAGTGTGCTTTAATCATGGAACCATAAAATAGCTTGGGTTGGAAGGGACCTTAAAGATCATCTCATTCCAACCCCCCTGCCATGGGCAGGGACACCTCCCACTAGATCAGGCTGCTCAGAGTCCCATCCAACCTGGCCTTGAACACTGCCGGGGTGGGGCATCCACAACTCTGGGCAATATGTTCCAGTGCCTCATCACCCTCACAGTAAATAATTTTTTCCTAATACCTAATCTAAACCTACTCTGTTATGTGGGAATACTTACCTTTACATAGAAAGACCAAATCAAATTATAACATTAAAAAGGGAATTTTAATACCGAACATTGCCAGATTTGTATTTTGTCCTGGGGTGGCATAAT
>VZRL01000641.1:4719-14919 GCA_013397895.1 Origma solitaria
CCCCTCACACCCCTCCCTCTTTGCCAGCGGCTGTTTCCCAGACGCTGCCACGTTTCTTGGTTTGCTTTAAATCCCGGCTCCAGGAGTCAGACAACAGCTCAGCTGTTGGTGGTGGTGTTATTATTGTTGTTATTATCATTATTATTATTATAAATGCTTAAGCAACTTGCCAGCCTTGGGGAGGGGAAGGACCCAGGATTTCGGGAGCCTCCTTGGATACACACTGAACCTTGTTCCTGGGGTGACCCAGGCTTGTAAACTCGAGGGAAAGTAACTCCCTGTTCCACCGCATCCCATCCAATCCCATCCCATCCTATCCCACCCTATCCCAACCCATCCCATCGCGCTCCAGCCCTCTGATCTCACCCTGGGCTCACCCCGTGAGGCGTCATCCCCAGTCGTGGGAATGCCCGCACACTGGATGGCAGAACCACGTGGGATGGATCCCGAGCCCGTGCCCAGAGCCGGGGGCGATGCCGGCGGGGGATCCCGGTGCCCGCCGGGGAAGCGAGGGGGGCGTGGGGCGCGTGTCCCGCCGGGCTGCCCGTGTGTCAGCGCACACTCAGTGCCGCGGCATTCCCGCCCCGCGCCTGCCCCCGGCTCCCCTTGAGCCGCCTCGGGAATTCGGGAACCTCACCCGGGCGGGGAGTGCAGTGCCAGCGCGGGGCCGCGGGCACCTCTCCGCCCTCCATCGCCTTGGGGGCAGGCAGGGGGCGGGCAGCCCCCAGCCCAGCACGGGATGGGGCAGACACAGCCCTGGTGTAGGCCCAGTGCCTCCCCTGCCCCTCTGCTGAGCAGGCACCCCGTGACCCCCAAAACCGGGGAGGAGGAACAGGATCCATGCAGGAAGGATGTGCCCCGGGAAACCCCGACTGGGGCGGGATGGGGACGGGAGGAGGCACTTCCCCTTGGCCTTGTCCCTTCACACACAAGTGCAAGCCCTTCACCCCGAAGGGGCACACTCGTGTGCACAGCCACCTCTGCACATCAACACAGGCACACGAGCTCCATGTTTCTGCACACACTCCCGCGGGCTCGCTCGCCCCGGTGGGCGCTGCACCCCCACCCACGCTCCCACACCCACGTTCCCACACCGCGGCCATGGGCGCAGGCACCACCTCCCTTCCCGGCCCCCCGCGGCCGCAGTTCCTGTTTACGGTGATGGAGCCGCCTGCCCAGCCCTCCCGGCACCGGGGGGGCTACCGGGGCATCGCTGGTGCTGCTGCCACTCCCGTGCTTGGCACCGGTGCTGATGGGTTCCCGGCTGACAGCTGTGCGGGATCACCCCGCGGGTGCAAGGCCACGGCCCATTCTGGGAACAGGAAATCCTGAGAGGGAAAAGAGCCGGACCCCATGTGCCACTGGCATGGGGTGTGTGCCACGAAGCTGCTGTGTGTGGAGTGTGGGTGCCCCTGCCCAGCACTGCCAGGCACTCGGGATGTCCCAGCACCTCCGGACCCTCTCCGTGCCCATGTGGGGGCTCAAGGAGGGTTTCCGTGCCTGGGGTCCAGGTGTGACATGAGGAGTCGAGGGAGGAATCCAACCCTGGGCCGGAACCACTGTGCTGCATTCCCCAGTGCCGAGCCACGCTGAGAGGAGCCGGGCTCAGCTCATCTCAGCGCACGACCTGTGGGGAAACTGAGGCACCGGCTGGGGAAGTGACTCACCTGCACTGTAGCCTTTAAATGCGCTGCTCCGATTAGATAATGGGCGGAAGGATCAGAGCGAGCCCGACAGCCCCTCATTAAACCTTGGGCTCCCCAAGGAGCCTTCAGAAGCTCCATCGGAGCCCGTGGCCACCTGGGCCGGTGCTGGCCCGCGGGAGGCAGCCCTGCCCAGAACCCACCCACTCACATCCGCAGGCGGCTGGAGCACCTCACATCTGTCCCTATCGGAGGGTTCCTGCCCACAGGAGATGCTGCTCCTCCCACGCCCCCCCAGGAGCCTGCAGGAGCTGGGGGGGGGACATTTTGCAGCCCCCTGGCAGGACCCCGCACCTTTGGGGTGCCCTACCTGGGACACGAGACACAGGGGCTGCAGCCGGCCGGGGTCCGGGCCGCGGCCCATCTGCCGAGACAGGATGTGCGGCCGGACGGGGGACACAATGTGGGGAAGTGAGGAGGGGACAGCAGGGACGGGGACATCCCGCCGGCGCAAGTGGGCTCACAGTCCCTCCAGTCCCCAGAGCTCCCGGGCACCCGGACCTCCGGCTCCTCCCGGCCCCCAGCGCTCCGGGTGCTCCCTCCTGCTGCACCTGCCTGGCCCGGGGGGCCCTGCCTGCAGCGGCCTGTCCGCGGGCGGCCGGGACGCGATGGAGCTGGTTGGGCCGGGCGGATGTCGGGTGGGAGCGGGGTCCGCTCAGCCCACACAGGTGTGGCCGCGCCGGCTGCGGCAGCAAAGCTCCGCGCCCGGCTGGCCCCGTCTTGCTGGGTGGCAGGAGCCTCCCGCGCCGCTCGCAGCCCGGGGCGGGCGGGCACACCCCGTCATTACCCCACAGCAGCTGCCGGCGCTGCCCGGGCAGGGAGGGGACGGCAGGGCCGGCACGGCCAGGTGGGGACCGGGACGGTGGGAAGCCATCGCCCACCCGCGCGTGGCCCTCTCCTGCTGCGGAGAGGGCCAGCAGGGGGTTGGTGCCCCCTCCCTGCGTGGGCCCCCGCGGGGGCACCCCCGGGCCCCACCGGTGCCCCCGACGCGTGGGGGCGGCAGCCGGGGTCAGGCCCAGCAGCTGCTCGGGACGTGCCCTGCGGGACCGCGGCGCACAATGACCCCATTGAGGTCCCGCGGGGCGGGGGGGGACACCCAAGGTGGTGGTGGCAGAAGTGACTCCAGTGTCACGCCAGGCCTCAATCCTGCTATTTATACCCGGCAGAGGGGTGGCCTTTGAGGGAATGGGGATGGAAGCGCTGCCGTCCTCTCCCTGCGGCATGCCGGGGCATCCCGGAGGGCAGCGGCCCCGGCCCCCCCGGTTTTCCCTCCCCACCCCACGGCCCAGCCCGGCGCCAGCCCCGCCAGGAAGAGCCCCAGCGCCGGGACCAGCTGCAGCCGCTTCCTCCCGGCCCCGCCAGGAACTGGGGAGCCCGCGGGGGCTCCGAGCCCCCGGCTGCAGCGAGGCGAAGGGAACCGAGCAGCGGATGGAGCCCCAGGGCTCGCGGGGGGCTTGCACCGGGAACCTGGGTGCTGGATGCCAGGATCCAGCTGGGAACTCCTTGGGAACCTCCCAGCTTTACCAAGGGCGAAGTCCCGGCACATCAAAGGCGGGCGGGGGCAGCGGGAGCCGGGGCAGGAGCCTTTGGTCCCTGCCAGCGCCCGGCTCCACCACCCCACGGAGCTCCCACCGCCCTGCACCGGGGTCCCGTGCCGGCACACCTGGGTCCGGGGTCGTGCCCCCGCATGGCGTGGCACCCAGCCCATCGCTGTGGCAACCGCCACCAGCTCCGGGTGTATTTTCTGCACCAGGGCCGCCGTGGGAACCTGGACGGGTGCCACCTCATTCCGCTGGGCTCTCTGGGCTGCCTTTGTAGCCGGCGTCGATCCCAGCTGGCAGCCGCTTCCTCCCCGGGCTCTCCCTGCCCCGTGTGGGTCATGGCCCCGGCCGGGAGGCGGTGGGAGGGGGCTTTGCTGGAACCCCCAGCACGGGGCCGTGCACCCCCTCCGGCCCCCCACAGCCACCTCCAGCAGAGCCAAGTGCGAGTGGCCGCCAAGGCCGCCCCATGCGAGGGCCGTGCCCACGGCCGCAGGGCACCGAGCCCCTGCCAAGGCAGCTGGGACCCCCAGGGTAACGTGCCGCCCCCACCACCCCCCGCCTGACTCCGGCAGCTCCCGGGGGGCTCCCCACAGGGGTGGAATCGCCAAGCACGGCAGCGGGGTCTGGGATTCCAATGTCCTGTTCCCACTCTCCTCAGCCTGCGAGTGGCTTTCCCCATCCGTGCCTCAGTTTCCCCACGAGAGAACGCGCCCCAGGCCAAGGTTTGCCGCGTGGCCGGAGAGGCGCTCCGGGGCTGCTGGCCCAGGAGCAGCGTGACAAGCTCTGTCGTGCTGGCTGCAACACCCGCCCTTCTCAACGCCTGCCGGCGCTGGCTCCTGTGCCCAGATTTTGGGGGTGAGGCCGCTGGGGCGACGCTCCCCACGGCTCCGCCGCCATCTGCAGGCAAAGCACCCCCAAAATCAGGACCAAGGGGCCCCACCAGGACAGATCCTGGTGCCAGACCCCAAGCCATGTCCTGCTCCTGCTCACAGGGTTTTCCCTGAGCTGTGCCACGCTCCCAGCGCGGGGCCACGTGCGTGGGAGGGCGTCGGAAAAGGAGCATTTTCCAGAGCTGGAAACGCAGAGGAAAAAGGCTGCCGGCCGGAACGATTAACGCGGGAGGGTTAATCATTACAGCAGCCCTCCCTCCATCCTAAGGAAGCTGAGAGGGTTTGGCCTTCGAGCCGCCCAAGGGCGGCGTGGCCCAAGGACATTCCGGGCTGTGCTGGCAGCGTGTGGAGCCTCCGCTGACCTTCCCACGCCGGGGCCAGCGGCAGCACCCACGGGCCCGGGGATGGGAGGGGGCCAGTTCTGCAGCCGGGTGCTGCAGAGCCTTGGTGGGGTCAGGCAGGGAGCTGCCCGGCACCTCGGGGGTCCCCACGAGCTGCTGCCACATCCTGCAGCCCCCTGGCAGTGTGAGGGGCGGGGGGCAGCCCCTGTACCCCCACCCGGATGCCGATGGTGCGGGGCAGCAGCCGGGCAGGCAGGATCCCGAGCAGAGCCAGGCAGGATCCCGAGCGCCAAGGTTTGGGCAGAGAAAGGGGAGGCTCTGCCGGATGAGTCAGCCCAGCGGGAGCAGGGCTTCCTGGGGCTGCGGTGGGGTTTGGGGTTGTTTTTCCTGCAGAGAGAGAGAGGAGAGCTGGAACCTTTCGCCTGCATTCGGGACTGGGTGGGACGGGGAAATGCCACGCGGCCAAACGCAGGGAGGGCCGCCAGCACCGGGAGATTTGGCCTGGCAGAGCCCGGCCCGTCTCGGAAATCATCCCCCGGAGAAGCGACGCCGCCGGCAGAATCCGTGATGCTTCACTTTCCGAGCGCTCCCGGCCCCGCTCCCCACCCTCCATCTGGCAGCAGAGGATGCGAGTCATGGGCGAGAGCCCTGGGTGGAAGGGGAGGAGGGGGGCAACACCAGCCCTGCCCCCGCTCCCACCACGTTCCGGGCAGCCCTTCCCCTCTCACACCCACCACGCCCCAGCCCAAAGCCGGAAACAAACAGGTCCCAGGCTCCCGGGAATAACTCCACCACACTGTGCCGATGCTCCCGGTCATGCATGGCCCCAGCAGAGGCAGGGACCCAAAGGCAGGGGCACCCCAGTACCCACCACCCCAAAAAGAGGCAGGAATCACGGATGGAGGCCACGGCGCCCAAAGGCAGGTGCCGGCACTTCAGGGACAGCCAAGTGCCACACTAGTGTCACAGCCTCCTCAGTCCAGGCTGGTTTGGAGGGGGAGAAGAGGGAGATTCACCTGCTGAATCACATCGTGACCCGCACCAGAGTTGCCCCCCACCTCCCTGCCTGCCCACCAGCTGGGCTCATTCCTGCAGCACCTGCACAGCGAGCCGGGAGCAGGAAAGGGCTTTGCCTCCAGAGCAGCCACAGCCACACATCTCCTGCACCGAGTCAGACCATTTCAGTGGCATCCAGCGGGATGTGACTGATGGCGGCTCTGGCGTGGGCAGCGGGAGCCGGGGGAGGAGAACGTGGCTCTGCAGAGCCAGATAGAGAGCAGGAAGGAGAAGGGCTGGAGGCAGAGGTGAGGGGCTCAGAGCCGAGGCCGCAGCGGGGGGGTCCCTGCAGAGAGCAGGCTGGGCTGGGAGCGTGGAGGAGCCCAGGGAATCACCCACATAGGCCCTGCACCCCCAAAAGTGCAGCTCAGGGTGAGCAGGGTTATGACACCACCAGCCAGGCACACACAGCCCATGCCCAGCACTGCTCCTGTCCTAGCTCAGGACAAAGTCCTGTCCTTGCATCCATGAGGTGCCATCCCCAGGGTCTCTGCACACCGACGGTGCCCTCGCTGCTGCCCCAAAACACAGCCTACAAGTCCCAGAAGGCATCAGGCCGCAGAACACCCGGCCAAGGGCACCCTGTGATGGGGCAGGACCAGATCCCTCGGCCCCCCCGGCTCCCCCGGTGCTGGCGGGAGGCAGTGGGAAGAGCTGGTGAGAGGACGCTGACGGAGACACTTTTTTCCCATCCTAAAAATAGCAGCTGGCCGTTTCCCCAGCTTCCCGGCCTCGCCAACGCTCTTCCATTAGATGAAAAACCCAAGGCAGCCACCTTCCGTCAGCACGGCTGCGTGTGCCGGGGGAGGCTCACACAGCCGAAATAGCAGCCGGGGACAGAGAGGGGCAGCAGGAGAGGGAAGGGAGCCGGCCAGCCCCAGTAATTCCCAAGATGTTTTAATTAGCACAGCTCTGACTCTGAAGCTTTGCTCATGCTCGGTGCTATGTCTGACCTTTAAGAAAAAAAAAAGAGGGAACGAGAGGGGAAGGGGAAAAGGCACTGGAGCAGCTCAGGAGCTGGAAGTCGGCTGAGCTTCAAATAGGCTCCGCGTCAGGCACTCGGAGGCTTTTAATAAGCCAGAGAGTGAGAAATTTAACACCACAGGCTCTATTTTTGATCACTTGTGAAGGGGGGGGAGAGAAAGACGGAGTGAGCGAGAGGAGGGGGAGGAGGTGGCAGTGAGAAGAGGAGGCAGCCAAGATTGCATCCTGGGTGGCAGCGCCGAAAATAGCCGTGCCCTGCTCTGAGCGCAGAGCAGCGGGAGCCGCACGGGGCCCGCGGGAGGCCGGAGCGGCAAGCGCTGACCTCACAGGCAGCCAACGCACCTTCCCGGGCTGGAACACTGCAGGGAAAAGGGGATTAGAGCGATGCAGAGGGAGGGACGGAAGCTCTGCACAGCAGTGGAAACCCGAAATCCCTCTGGGAAGGCGTGGGAGGGTGGCACGGAGAGAGGGGCCCGGCAGCAGCTGGTGCAGCAGGACACGCAGGACACACATCCCAGATGTCTGGCACAGCCAGAGCCATCCCCTTGCCCAAACCTGCCCCTTCCCAGAGAAGTTGTGGCCCAGAGAACCCTTCCTGCTTCCCCAGGCTGTGAGGAGCCCCAAGGAACCCCGGGCAGCCTCCTGGGACAGGGCTGTACCCAGAGAGCTCCGAGCTCAGCAAAGCAGCTCCAGCCATCCTCAACAAAAACGGAAGCAGGAAAGATTCCCACCATGCACAGCATCTGCTTCCCTCTCCACACCAAGGCCGTCTCCAGGAGCAGGGGAAATGCCACTGGCAGCAGCAGGGGATGGGGCAGAGCCTGGCAGCTGCTGTCCAGCTGTGAGAACAGCCAGGCCGATGTGGATTCCTGCAGCGCCAGAGCTGGGAGGCTGAGGCAGAGCCAGTGCTGGGGGTGAATCTTCCCTGGGAATTCCAGGCCAAACCCCAGGGCAGTGCTGGTGAGCCCCTCCCTGGGCGAATCCGCTTTGGGGCAGGAGCTGGGAGCTGCTCCTGGCTCCAGCTGCAATCACTGCCTGGGAAGAAGGCGATGTGCCAGGAGAGGGGGTCACATTTCCTTTTAATTGATCAGAACCATTTCTCCGCCTCCATTTGCCCCACTCCATCTGTACAGCCGGGGAGCAGAACAGGGACGGACTGGGAGTTCTGCATCCACAGTGGGATTCCTGCAAAACACAAAGTGGGGTTGGGTTAGCGTGGGGTGGGTTCGGCTGAGCTGCAGATCTCAATCCCAGGGCTTGGCCCCACTCCAGCTGCTCAACTGCTGTGAGCAAACACAAGCCACTGGCTCTCAGGGACCAAAGAGCACCTGGACCAGAGATCAGGACAGAGCAGGAGCTAGTGCCCTCCTGTGCTCCAGGCTGAGCCCGTTGGAGGCTGTCGGTGACTCACAGCCCTGCACAGCAGCCCTGCCGCAGTTCCCGACTGCCAGCACATGGGAAGGGAGGGGATGAGGCACAGTCTGAGCAGGGCAGAGGAAAAAGAGGCCACAAGGTAAGAGCCCAGCCTCACCCCTCCTGAGACTGAAGCTGTTTGTCTTTAGTGGGAGCACGTGGGGCAGAGGCCACATACTGCCCGCCCTGTGGGGCCCAGCATCCACCCCCAAGCTGTCCCCAGGCATGGCCAATCCCAGTGGGGACCTGGGGCACCAGTGAGGCCCCAGCAGCAACTGCAGCTCCCAGTCTGTCCCAGTATCAGGGGGAACCCCACTCTTGTCAGGGCTGAACCCCAGTGTCACAGCTGGGCTGGACCCGACAGTGTCAGGGTTGGACCCCACAGTGCCACAGCCCAGCCCAGCCCAGCCCCAGGCCTCGTTGCTGTCTTATAGCCCAAGGTCAGCTCTGGCCTGGGACCCCCATGAGCACCCCCAGAGCCGAGGCCTGACCCCTGGCAAGAGACAGCTGTGGTGTCACTGCTCCCCAAAAGCCAGGCAGTTCCCCTCACCCAGCCTGGCAGGCCCACAGGACTCATCCCCAGAGCAGGTCAGGATGCTCAGCCAGGCCGCAGGTGATCCTCACCTGGATTTATTCCAGAGCCTTAACCAGGGCTTCGTTAGCTTCTACTTTAATCTGAGCTTCTGCTTTAGCAGCTTCATCGGACGCTGCTGCCATCTCTGACACAGCTTTCTCCAGGTTGGATTTCGCAGTCTGGGCACAAGGGCACAAGGAATTTGTCACTGGGAGATGCTGCAGGAGAGAGGACTGTCCTTCCCTCCCCGTCCCTGCAGCCACGGGTCCTTCATATGGATGCCAAGGACCCACTGACCTGGGAGCCCCCCAGAGCCACAGACACAGCTGTGCTGGCCCCAGACACCTTATCAACAGGGAAAAGCTGTTCTGGAGGTACGGACAAGGTCAGTGTCTGACCAAGGGGTGGGAAATGGTGTGGAGAAGGTTTATGACTCCACAGCTCCCTCTCTCCACAGAATGCACCAAGGAGGAGCCCCAAGCCTTTGATCCCAAAAGGATCAGCAGGGGTGCAGACACAACCCTGGGTACTGAGTACGGGAAGCTCCCAAGACATGCACCCCGGAGCAGAGAAGAGGGGCAAATCCCCCCCAGCGATGGAGCCCAGGGCTGGCCACAGTCTCTGGGTACTCACAGCCAGGTCCAGCATGTCCATGGGCACTGCCTCCTCTGCCAGCACCTGCACTGTGGAGTCGGGGTGGACAGTGACAGAGCCGCTGCTCACTGCAAGGTACAACATGGGGCGGGTCAGCCAGGGCTGCCAGAGGGGCTGTGCCCTGGCATCCCCACCATCCTTTCCCAAAACAAGCCCTCGGCCCCCTCCTGTCACATTCAGGGACTTGGCTTCCATCCCAAGGAAAGCTGGAGGAGGAGATGCTCCCAGAGTGCCTGAGAAGAACCAAGGCCTGACCCCAGGCCACAGCTCCCAGAGCAGCTTGCAGCAGCCCCTGGCAGGCTGGGAAAGCAGAAATCCCTGGAAGTGCACCAGGCCACACCTGGATGGGCAGAGCCTTCCTTGTGAGAGCGCCAAGAACACCATCCCCACGCACACCTGTCCTCCCCAGCTCCTCCTGCCTCGCTCACCAAAGTACTTGGTGGCCGTCCCATCCTCAGCGTGGACTGTGACAACGCCCGGCCGGAGCACCTGGAGCGTGGGGACGTGGGATGCCAGGATGCCAAAGGAGCCGGTCAGCGTGGGCACATCCACCTGCTTCACATTGGCAGCGTTGTAGAACACCTGGATGGAGAGGGCAAAGGGGCACACTCACCAGGGGTGGGGGGGATGGAGTGCAGCAGCTCCGGAGAACCCAGGGAAGAGCCCATCCCGAGGGAACAGCCCAATTCCCAGCTCCTGGCAGGTTCAGCACACCCAGGTGTGCCCAGGACACGCTGCACCTGCACAGGGTGGGAGCGGAGCCGGGCTCTGGAGGAGAGGTCCTGGCAAAGGCAGTGGGGAAGCGTTCCCAGCTCCCAGGGACACGGCGGGGAGGCGGCACATGGAGACACAGAGTCGGGAGTGGGCGAGAGGCGCCGGCACAGCCGGGAGCAGCCTGGGAAGCGCGTGGGGAGCCCTGAGCTGCTGTCCCCACTCCGGCCCACGCTGCCGGGCCGTCCCTGTCCCCAGCGCCTGCCCGCGCCCTGCCCCGGGGACAGCCCCGGGCCCGGCGGGGGCGGACCGGCCTTGTCCCGCTCCGGGCCG
>VZRL01000641.1:24334-42695 GCA_013397895.1 Origma solitaria
GCCAAGTGGCTGCCAGCACCCCGATCCCTTCTGAGCCCAGATTCCTCCCAAGCTCTGAGCCCTTCGTGGGCCCTGTTCCCTTCCGAGCCCCTCCGAGCCCCCGTGTAGCATGCAGGTGTAATAGAGTTCTGCTTTGTCTTAATACCTGTTTCTTTTTTTTTTTCCTCATCTGGTTTATTTTAACACATCACGATGTGTAGGAATCTCTAAATATACCGCAAATATAAACAAAACAAAAGAAAAAAAAAAAGAGGAAAATATATAATATATAACAGTAGTCTAAAACATAAAGTGCACGGCAATGGCTTTGCACGACTCTACACGGCCGGGGGGGGCCCGGACGTAGAGTCGTGCANGGCCCGGCAGGGGGGAGGGGGAGGGTCCCACCCCCCCGACCCCTCATCCCACCCTTCCCATCGCAAAATTAAAAACAGAATCAGTGTCTTGATTGGCAAAGAGTGATTGGGGGGAGGGGGGCAGCGTCCTGGCAGCCGCAGAGTTCAACTTCCAGGTGTCCGGTGGGGGAGGTCCGGTCACTGCAGCTCGGTGTCCTGGCGCTGGCCGGAGCGGGGGGCGCGGAGAGGGAAGGGGGGCTCCTTGGTTGGTTTCCTCTGGTTTCCTTTTGGATTGCAAGCACAGTCCAGTCCCAGGAGAGAGGCAGAGCTGGGGCGAGGAGGGGGACGCAGGCTGGCCCGGGCCCGGGGATGCTGTGGGAACAGAGAAGGCATTAGGGAGGGCAGGGGGTGCCCAATTTGGGGTGCTGGTTCTGCTCCCGACTGGCACCCTGGGATGAGAGTGAGGGGCCCGGGGTCCCTGCAGAGGGAGGGGGGTCTGGGATCCCCGTGCTCTCCCTGGAAGGTTTTAGGGGCTCACACAGCACGTGGTCCCTCAGCCAGGTGAGCCCAGACCTACCCAAAGCAAAACTCCGAGGAGAAAACCAAGGAAAGTCATTGATGCCAAGGAGGGGAGCGTTCCCTTCCTTCAGAAGGTTTCTAGGCTAAGGTGGGGGAGAGTGACCCAGCCGGGCTCAGGCAGCCCGCAGGGACCTTCCTCTTCCAGCAGCATCGGGAAGGGGCAGGAGGAGCAGCAGGTCCTGGGGAGTCCCATCCCAGGCTCTGGCTGCACCGACTCCCCGCAGGTGACTCACTGCCCCCATGAATTAAAGATGGAGCTGCCACGGGCCTCTGACAGCTGCAGGGGGAGGATCCGGCTTTTATTTCGGGCTTTTTTCACACCACAAAGCTGGTCGTGATCCAGGAGATAACAGAGCTCAGCCCCAGCAGCGCCGTGACGAGCATGAGGCCGGGGGCGGATGAGGCTGAACATGAGTCACTGCTGGCTCCGTTATGAATGAGGGGTGGGAAGGAGGGGACAGGGCTTGGGGATGGGGAGGAAGGAGCCGGAAGGAGGGGGGGAAGCAGGGAGTGGGCTCAGCTTTCCCTGGAAGGGGCAGGGGCTTGGGCATGGCAGTGGCCTGGCCATGGGTGACACAGCCACCTCCTGGGCTGGGGGCAGGTCCCACGGGGGACTCTCTGGGGACATCCCAGAGCTCAGTGTCTCACTGCAGCCTAGCTCCTCTGTGCTCCCCAAATCTGGAGGGTGGTGAGGCTGGGAGCGGAGCAGGGGGTGCCAGGGGAAGGGGGTCATGACACAGCCCGGCCATGACAGCAGCTCTCACATGGCAGGGCAGCATCTTGCAAGGACAAGAGCCAGGTGGGCAGAGCAGGGCTTGGGGGGTCTCCCCTGGGCTCTGCACCCCCAGCACCACGGGGGATCCAGGCCTTGGGTACCAAGACTGCAGAGGGATGCTCAGATGTCTCCCCCTCCCTCGGGCAGCCCCCCAAGGTCCCCCAGCAGTACCTGGGCAGAGCTCACTGCTGCTTGCAGGTGGAGAGCTTGCGGATCTTGCTGCTGGCAGAGCAGGCCTTGCGGGAGGGGTTGGAGGAGGCGCTGGCCCGGCGCTCGCCCTTGGCCCTGGTGCTCAGCTGCCCCGGCTCTGTCCCGTTCATGCACACGGCCTTGGGCAGCCCCTTGCCGCGGCTCTGCCCGTTCTGCCCGGCCTCCTCCTCAGGCACCTGTCCTGCAAGGGAACAGCCACAGTGAGGGGGTGGCAGCAGCCCCCCAAGGAACATCCCCTACCCAGGGGCAAGGATGGATCCTGCTCCTGCAGGAACCCTGAACCTGTTCCTGTGCCTTCCAGGAGCACAGGGGAGGGATCCCGAACCGGGGATGTGCAAAGCTGAGAGCCTGAGACTGCAGCTTGGTCCCCGCTCTCCCTGAGGACTGGTTTGACCCTTGTTCCTCCAACACCTGGGCATGGCTGGTGCAGATCGTGAGGACGGTGTGTCCCTTCCTCCCTGACTCCTCAGGCAGCAGCCTGGCTCCTCCATCTCCTCCTGACTTCTCTGGAGGAGGGAATGCTCCAGGCACCAACTTTGGGCTACCCAGGGACTGGGTGTGTTTGCACTGAACTGCTTCGTGTGCAGCCCCTCCTGGCCGGGCCGAGGCTCAGATGTGTCACTGTCCCCTGAGGGGACACCCAGATGGGTGTCATCAGCCCCTCTCCCTCCTCAACCCCCTGTGACTCAGCAGAGCAGGTGAAGAGCCATTTCCAGAGGCATCTCCCGCTGCCTTGGCCGGAGCTTGGGTCACATCCCTTCACCCAGGGAGTGACGGAGGGATGTGGCTGCAGAGCATTCCAGGGTGCCCCCACTGGGAACAGCACAGCCCCCAGCCCAATGCAGGGCTGAGGAGAGGCTTTGTCAGGCTCCCCCCCACCGGATCCAGCCGAGGCAATTTCCTTCCAGCAGGAACGTCACGCTCCAGGGCCCTTCAGTTATGACTCAGAGGTTTGAGTGGAAGCAAAGGCTGTAAGACGATTATGTATAATTTTCTTTAAAGGATGCTCAATCCTTTCTCCGCCAAGGCCGGGCGGGACGTCAGCTCCGCTTGCGCCAACGATCACCCCACTGCTGGGAGCTGAGGGGGAACACACAAGAGTGGTGGGAGAGCTGCTTCTTCTCTGGGGCAGCACAGCGGGGATCCCATCTCAGACCCCTGGGCATTGCCACATCCCCCCTGGCACTGCTGTGGGTCTGCCAGAGATGGGGAGGGAGGAAAGGAGGAATGTATCCTGTGTTACACACGCAATCGATTCCCTCCTGGATCTCCCCTCGCATCCCTCCTGATGGGAGTGTTGCCACAGTTCCCAGTCACAGACTTGTGGCCACTTACCTGAGAGCTCTTGCCACAAAAAGGGACAGGGACTGAGTGCTGAGGGACAGCTCCTGGCTCTGGGCACCCAACCCTGGCACTGCTGGAGCAGGTGGCACCCTCAGTGCCGACACCCCAGAGCAGCACAGCTCCTGGCCCAGCTGCCCACAAGAGTGGGGGTGCCCTGGCCCCCGAAGGGACAGAGAGGGTGCCCCAGGCATGTGGCAGCGCCTGGAGCACTCAGGCAGTGACAGGCACAGCGGGAGGCTCAGGAGAACAAAGCTCATGGCCCTGCTGTCGATCCCACCAGAGCTCAACCCCTCTGGAGGGGCGATGGCTGCAAAGGGCTCACGAGCTTACGCTGGCCCTAGAGCCCCCAGGGATGGGTGGGGCTCCCTTGGGGGCTGGCATGGCTCAGGCTGCAGCCCCAGCCCAGCCCAGCCTGGCTGCAGCATCCCCAGAGCTCCTGGTTTTTCCTCCCATCCCTCCATCCCACCAGCACGACTGCAGAGCCTCAAACAACCCCATTCAGAGCAAAGCTGAACACTTCTCCCTCCCCTCCCTCGGCTGAACTCGGGCCAAGTCAATTAACATTTCTGACTGGGGAGGGAAAAAAGAATCTATCCAAACAGCTCATTTGTCTTTTGTGTGACTCTTCCCTCCTCCCCTCCTTCCCTGCTTCAAAAGCACAGTCCCGGGAGTCTATTATGGATACCAAGGAGGGAGGTGAATCGTGAGCTAATTTTACCTCCTTCACCAATGACAGTTGCTGACGTTCAAATTAATGAAAATAAAAATTCAGCATGGGCTGAAGTCTTGGCAACTGCTGCCCCCGCGGAACCGCTGACCCAGCGCTGAGTCTGCCCGAGCAGCTCCTGCCCACCTCACCCTCACCACGAGCGGGGCTAAAAATAAAATAAATAAAGGGAGGGCTGAGAGAGGAACCAGGAACGTGGCTGCTCATCCCTGCTCATCTCTGCCACCCCTCACATTCTTAATGGCTCCGCATCCAGCTCATTCAGGCACCAAAAAAGGTTTCAAAATAACACCGCAAAGAGGCTTTGAATCGCTGTTTGTCAGACTGAGCACACAGGCATCATGAGCAGCCAGGAATGCACCTTCCCGAGCACCAGCCTCGGCTCACAAGCTCCAGCCCTGGCTGTATTTTCCAGCCTCAGACTGAAAAACCCAGGAGCAGGCGCTGCAGGACGGGGCTGCAGCAGAGCAGGGGTTAACGCAGGACAGGAAAGAGCAGAGCTCGGCCTCAAGACCTGAGGCAGCACAAAAGCACCGAGCAGGATGCTCACATCTCTTCACTGCACGCAGAGTGGGGAGAGGATTCTGCCTCCAGGCCACAGCCATCCTCTCCCTCCATCCTCTCCTCCATCCTTCCCTCGGATGGGATGTTTAACACCGATTGAACCACGGGCTTGGAACATTTACATCTCCCCACAGAGCTGCATAAATCTTTAAATAACCCTTTAAAAATGAAAGCACTTCCTCAAAGCCCCTTCTTCCTCTGAAGAACACAGGATTTAATGAGGTTTCCTCTTTCCCCCCCCCCNTGCTCTGGCTGCCCAGCAGAGCCACAGCTGAACTGATCCCCCATGTACAAGGGGGCTTTTCATTTATATTTTAATACAGGATCACTGCTAGAAATGTAACACTGAGCAGGTTCAAAGGGATGCTGCAGGAAGGCTTGGGTGGAGAAATTCACATTTATTCCCTCTGCAGCTGCCCCCACCTCTGCAATGCCTCACAAATCCACCCAGGGCCTGTGCTGGGACCCTTCTCACTCTGCTCCTCTCAGAAGTGTGTTCCCAGTGCTGAGGGGATTCCTGCCCACCACAAACACAGCACATCCCACCTCACCAGCCCCTCTCAGCCTTTAGGTCTCTAATCCCTCTGAAACAGCACAAATTACATAGAGAACATGGAAGATCTCCCAGTAATCTGCCTGTCATCTGCCATGACAGCTGATTTGGGTTTAAACTCTGTTGTTTGCATGAGGAGGGTGAAATTCCTGGCATCACTGCTCTGGAGGGGATCTCCAGCCTGTATGGGGCTGATCCTGCTCAGCTGGGCTGGACACAGAGCTAGGGAGCACTGTCATGGGTCAGGCTGGGACCAGGCTCCCAGCACACAAAGGATCCCCCAGGTGTGCAATGCACCCTGAAGACAGAGTCATTTCAGGGCTCTGCTCCCAAAGAACTCATTCCAGCAAAACTGGTCCAGAGAATTAAGTGTGCTGAACAGCAGAGTCCAGCAGCAGCTGTTCCTGGGAGAAGGGAGGAAGCTGGCACAGGGGCAGCACTGGGAGGGGCATCCTGGTTCACCAAATCAAGGGCTGAGGAAATCTGGAGCACCATGGCTCACTCACATCATTCCAGAATCAAGAGTCTCCTACACTGAAAGGATTATTCAGACCTCGAGGCCTTTCCTAAAAAGCTTTAAAAAGACAAAAAAAACCCCAACCACTTATCCCCTACCTGGTACTGTGAAATCCTGAGTGTAGATGATATCATCTTCAATGTCATACAAGTCATCATCCTCTTCCTCATTGTAGCCATGCAGATCTTCCAGGTAAGGCACCGCCGTCATGCTCCTCCACCTGTCCTTCGTCTCGGGGCTGGGAGGGATGGGCACCAGCGCCTCTGCCTGAGCGTGTTTCTTCCTAAACCAGCTGCAAAGAGCCCAAGGGCAGAGCTGGGTCACTGCACAAGGCATGCAGGAGTCCTCCATGCCAAGATGGCCCCAGTCCTCCCCAATATTCTGAACTGGGAGCTCCACCCGCAGCAGGACAGGAGAAACCAAAAGGTCTGGCCAGGTGTCAAGAGTCTGCTGTAGGACACACTGGGAACACGACAGGAACAGAGGGACAGGCAGAGAGGGCAGCTCAGGGCCTGGACACGCAGCTCAGGAATACTGCCCCCATCACCAACTCCAACCCAAATTTCCTGGAAGTCAAAACACATCAGCAGAGCTGCCAGAGCTCCTGAGTTTTATTATCCAAGCAAGCAGGGCAGAAGAAACTTCTCCTATCCTGAAGCTGAGGCTGACCCAGCTCAACAGACACAAGTTTGCAGGATCCCAGCCTGAGGAGAGGAGCAGTTACTGCAGCAGTTTCCTCTAAAAGCCAGTTTACACCAAGGCCACGGCAGAAACTTCTACTTTATCTTTTTATCCCCGCTCTGTCTCAAGGGACTCCTATCACCACCAAAGCCCGTGCTGCCATCTGGCCAGGAAAGGATATCGGCTCCAAAAGCTGTTCTTAATCAGATCAGGAATCCAGCAGGCTGTTTCCCAGCAGCATCCCAGAGCCAGATGGGATAAACCTCTTAGATTTTCATCGTACTCCCATAGCAGAGCTCTGACTCCAGACTGTCTGGGACATCTCCCCGTGCTGCATGTGGGCACCCAAAGTTTCCTGGAAGTGCTGCTGGAGCCTGCACACTCCCAGTGACCCCCTAAATGTGGGTGGGAGCAGAGGTTCCTCCAGACCCAGGTGCCTCTAACACACCTTTCCAGCCCACACAAGCCTGATGGGACACAAGAGCATCCCACCCTGCAGTTGGCATCCAGAAACTCCTGGCCTCCAACCAATGAGGAGGGCCTGAGCCAGCCCAAGAGCTCTCACCAACCTGAGCCATCTGGTTTTTATCACCCCAGTTCCAAATTCCTTTCAGGAAGGAAGGCTGAAGGCACCTCCTGCGCAGAGCTGTAATTATCATTTTGTTCTAGTCTTACACTGCTTTGACAGTCGGCCTAAAAAAAAAGTGGGATTCTAACAAAACTATCAGGAAAAGCGAGGAGTGAGGAGATAAACAAATGGAAATGCAGCTACTGGGACAAATCAGGCAGGATTCAAGGGAGGGGTGAACTCTCATCCAGAAAATGCTTCACCATCAGCATCTTTAAACTGTTTTCTCTGCAGCAATGAGTTTTAGAGCAAGGCAGGCCCTTGTCTGCAGGGAGGATGGTGTTGTTGGGGGAGAGGGACAGAACTGCTGCAGCTCTCAGCTGGCAAATGTCACCTCTGGTCCCTGAAGTGGCACTACAGGAGTTAAGCAAAGCCCATCCCAGCTGCTGGAGCAGCAGGAAGGGAGCGGGAGCAGCGTAACTCGATTCTGGCCAAGGGCTCTTTGCAGATCCCATGGATGGCTTCCTCGGTGACGTGCGTGGCACACCGCTCCCCTAATCGGATCAATCCATTTCCCTTCCTCCGAGACTGCGTTCATCGAGGAAGCGACTGCCAAGACAGCAAATGCAGCCTGGGCTGATCCGGCCTGGCAGGATCAGCAGCACAGGGGCAGAGGAGCTACCAGCCACCAGCTGGTTTTGCCAGGGGCACTGGCGCTTGAGGGATCCAAACTCAACAGCAGAGAGCTCGGCAGAAGGGAATATCCAGGACAAATGAGATCAGAGTGACTGCTGTTAAAAGGAGAATTTTAAAGGGAAAAAGCCTGGAAGTCTACAGCAACTGGTGTTTTTATTTTGCTGTATTTCAGCTCTGCCTCACTCTTCCCTCCTGTCCTACTTACCAGGAGAGTAAAAATAGGTTTTTATTAGCAGCAGAAACCTGAATCACTGTACTCCAGTCATTATGCTTCCATCCTCCGGGAGGTGATTTCAAACACTTGCATATGCATATATGGTAATGAGGACAGAGAGTGAGAAGAGGAATCCATTGAAGTTCTAAGAAAAATCAAAGACCTCTTGGAAGGAGCCTCGAGCAATTCTGTACGGAGTAGTGGAGTATTTCTTGGCAAGGATTTTCCAGCAGGGACAGACAGTCCGCTTTCTGTGCTGCTGCTGGAGGTTGTCAGTGAAGATTTGCTCTTCAGCTGAGGACCACTGGCTCCAAGAACACCCTCATCTGCCTCAGGGAGCCATTGGCTGAGCCAAAAAGCAGCACCTCCTGGTCAGCGGTGGCAATGAAATAAAAGTCCCTCCTCACCCTTGCCCTCACCACCACCAAAAACACAGAGATGAGTGCTTTGTTCCACCAGTTATTCCCAGTTTCAGGAATGTTCTCTGAGCCAACTGCGCTGTCACACACACACACACACAGTTACCTGGTGCTTGTGGTGGCTGCTTCAACCCTGAGGGGAAAGAAAGTATTTTGGATATCTCAGAAGCACCCCTTGTGCAGAACATCCCCTGCAAGAGGCAGATTCCTCTCTGGTCTCTATTTCAAAGGGCTGGGAGTGGCTTAGAAACACTTCAGAGTGAAGGCAGCAGTAGTAAGGGATTATTTCTTCCTATTCCACAAGCTCATTGAGGCGCCTGCAAAGCTCAGAACCCCCGGCCAGCAGCAGCACAAGCGTTAATTGTGATCCTGCCAGGCAGAAGTGGTGCCCAGACGGCTGCTGTCAGCCACAGGGAGATAAGACACCAAGGGTCAAGGACTGAAGGGAAAGAGGAATCTGGGTTGCCCAGTGCTTAATGAGCCTGTCTAGTTCGCTGCTCCCAAGCTCAGATCTCTCATCACAAGTCCTCCCTCTGCTCTTTTCAAGTCCTGGTATAAGCAAGGTTAAAATAAGAATCTTGTAAGCACAGCTGCAGCTTTCCAACACTCCCAGCTATTCACTTCCCATTTGGGTCACAAACATTGCAGTTGGCTTGGTTTGCACAGGGATGGTTTTCTCTGAGAGCAAATGCCAAGCTGCAGATCCCTGCCCTGGCAGCCAGGGTCAGGACGAGTGATTCTCCACCTCCTGTGAAGCCATGTAAGGGCCTCGAGCTCCCTGGAAGGTCACTGTCACCACAAGCAGCAACTAACAGGGTTCCAGTTTAGCTCAGCTCCCTCACAGGCAATCGTGGAAGGCACACAATGTCCCAGGGAAAGGCAACACACGCCAGCAGTGTCCCTGCAATCACTGCTCCAGCTCTTGTTGGACCAAGAGATGTCCAAGCTCTTCAGTCAGGTTCAGAAAAAACAAAAGTATGAAAACAGCATTCTCCCTCAGCTGTTGGTGGGACCAAAGGTGACAGTGATGGATCAGACTCCTACAAGGAGTTCTGGAGATTCAGTCCTTTAATTCGCCATGTTACAAAACTGATTTTCAGAATGTGGGTAAAAGAAGGAAAGATCCCTTCCATATGCTGCCAGAGGACAGGAAGGCTGAGCCAGGTGCCTCAGGAAGGAAGAGGAATGCTTCTTTGTGTCCTGCTGAAAGGAGATCACTGCCTGGCACAATGGAAAAGGGATGGGGAAAATCCTTAAATGCACAGGCAGCAGCAGAGGCTCAGAGAAACCCCTCCTCCTCTCTCAAACACAGGCACAGAAGTCCAGGAGCAAAGTCCCTGCAAAGGAGCCCTCAGCGGCACCACATGCAGATTTCCGAGGGGTTTGGTACACAGTTTTGAACAGCATAGCATTCCAGAGCCATGCTCCAACCCCCACGGGTGCTGGTGAAGGCAGCACAGCAGCTCCACGAGGAGACCCCAGCCCTGCAGGTTAATTTGCACCTCCACTAATAAAAGGTGGAAGTGCCTCCCCTCTCGTGCTATGAACTCCTGCAATCGGATCTGCGCCTGAACAAATTAAGTGTGACACTTGTGGAGAGGGATGGGAAGATGGTTGCCTTGGAAACAAGGGACAGAGGTAGAATTCTGCATCCACTTCATCACTTTAAGTGCTGCAGCAGGTCAGTGAGTTAGTAACAAAATGCAGTGTATGAGCAGGAAGCCCTTCAGCAAAAGCACAGGGCAGAGGGGAGGTGGTGGATAATCCATACGGAGCAGGTTGGAACTCCCTGGCTCCTGGCAGCTTTTCCTCCCTGCCCTACAATCCCCATCCCAGGAGCACCAAATAGTCACAGAGTTGAGCTATGAGCACTAGTTTTCCACTGAACATCATCCCACTCGGCTCCTTCCAGGGAAAGCAGGTTTCCAGGATGTTCCACTGCTATTCAGGGGTCGGCTTCTGGCAGCTCCTAAGCTCTGAGGTGACAGGCTGGGAGAAGTTTAACTCATTTCTATTTCCAACTCCAGGTCTGCTCTGCACGGACCGGGTTGAACAGAGCAGCATTTTGCTTTGTCCTGCTCCAGGAAAAGTGCAGAGACAGGAGTTTGATGCAGTTCAGCTGCAGGAGTGAGGAGAGAGGAAGGCAGCTGGCAGGGATGAAACTCAGCAGCCTCTTCCTCCAGCATTCCTCTGCTGCTGCAGGGGGAAAAGCATTTGGAATAGCTGACAGAAATAATGGAAGGAATGGTTGGATTATCATTGCTGGGCTGCCTGGATGCCTTCCCTGCCTCCTGCAGCTCTGCTCCCTGTGGAGCTCTGTGCTCCCTTAGCGCTTTCTCAGCGCCCCTGAGCCACTGATTTTATCCCTGATCCCACTGCAAGGGCCTTCACACTTTATGGAAGGTGAAGAGGGGAAGGATGGACCCTGAGCACCCCACTCTGTTATGCTTCCCTCGGGATCACCCTTCCCACAGGACACAGGAACACGGCCCCTTCCAACCACCCTGACACGAGCCTGGTCCAGCAGCCTCAGTGCAAAACCCCTGCCTGGGGCCCAGGGGCTGCCCCTGCTGATTTCAGAGCACTTTGATGATCCTGACTGTCCATATGAGTGAGTCCCCAGGAACAGCAGCTCAAAGACATAAAAGGAGACTTCCAGCAGCACAGAAAGGCACAGGGTGATTCTGGTTTGAGCCAGGATCCATCCCAGCAGGGCAGCCCGGGGAAGTTGCTTGATGTTTCTCTGGTTTAGTTCCTGTCCTTAGCACATGCTTTGGAGGGGAGGAGTATAGAGAATCCCACAATCATTAATGACTTACTCCCCACAACACATGAAATCTAAGGATTCTAGAAAACAAACCTGTCCTTAATAAAATGCTTTCCCAAACCCCTCTGTCAATACCTGAATGGCTGCCTGCTGTCCTGACTGCTGTGTTCCATTTACCAAAAAAAAAAAAAAAAGAAAAAAAAAGACCAAAACAGGGTCAGGTTAAGCACCAGGGCTAAGCTTCTATTTAAAGAACAGGCAGGAGAATCAAGCTCTGGATTCTTTAGCACAAAAAGAAGCTGGACAGACACATCCAAGGCCCTGGCCGCAAGCTCTGCTGTGCTTGATGTAATTACTAGATGCCACAGCAGGAGGAAGGAGGCAATTACTAAGAGGGGAGAAAAGCCTGTTAAGAAGCACTGGCTAAGCTCACACAAAACTAATAAGAGCCTAAGCCTTGGAAATACTCCTGGGTTTGCAGGTAGAGCCTTTTCTCAGCCCCTCTTGGTGCTGTGGCACGAAAAGCCTCGGCACAGCAGCTGAGGAGCTCCGTGGCTGCCCCGTGCCAGAGGCGTGCTCCAGTTTCTCCAGCTTTCTAACTACAGGCAGGGTTCTCTGGAGACCCCTCTGCGCTTCCAGCTGGGCAACGCTGACACAAAAACTCACTGCCACGTGGGAGGAGGGCAAAATGGAGCATCTGGAGTTGGGGAACCAGCTCAATCACCTGGCAGTGACCCATGAGAGCCCAGGGCAGTGCCCCAGCTCAGAGGCAGCCTGAAGGAAGGAAAGTGCATTTAGTGCTTTTCTCAACACCTAATGACTCTGTAATTCCTGCTTCTTTCCAGTGCTTCCTGACAAAGCATGGCAAGCTGATCCCCTCTGTTCATGGCCACCAGTACTGGGAGGAATGTGCAGGGAAAGGCAGCCTCAAACAGCAAATGCCTACACCCATCAGCACCCAGAGTCCCTGAAACAACCCAGGCATGGGGCTTGGCTACTACCAAAGGAGTCAGCCTGACACTTCATTAATTGCCTGGGCAGCTCCATAAACCCTGCCCTGCCAGCCTTGCCTGCACCCCAAGGTCCCTCCAGTATCTGCTGGAGTCGCTCTCTGAGGAGGCCCAGTGCACCTCAAGCCTTTCAGGTTCTGGCTGTGGCTCCTTGGGCACCTCCCAGGGGCCATCACCCGACAGCACAGGGCTTTTCCAGAGAAACAAGAGGAAAGCAGCACCGTTTCTGCAGCATGGAGTGGGCTCAGCACCACCCTGGCTCACATCCTTGCTTTTACACAGCTCCCAGAAGGATCTGGGCAGGCTCACAGGCTGAGCAGCTGCAGTCCAGAGGCAGCTCTGCCTGTCCTCAGAAGCACTTCCCATTCCAAGAGGAGATAAGCTAATGCAGCCTCCGCGGTGAAGCAGCCTCATGATGCTTTTTGTTCTTGTACTTTTATCCGCCCAGGAAATCTCTGCTTGGAGCCAGCGTGTTCAAACAGATCCTTAAAAAAACCCCTCAGCGATAACGGGGCATTTCCCCCCTGACTATGGCATGGAAAATGGGGGAGGATATGGGGGAGGGAGAACTGAGATATTAAAGAGAAGGAAAACAAAAAATTTCCTATTGTCCTGGAACGCTTTTCCACATACTGACTCCATATGGAGCAAATACCAGGGGATATTTCTGTCCCCAGACTGGCCAGAACTAACACACGTTACTGAACAGTCCCACTTCAATAACACAGCCTTCAGGACCTCCTGTTCTGCTCCATTAGGACTTGCTGGCCTCTGGAAAAAATTATCCAGAACCCTTAATTATCCAGAAGCAGGCACACCACGAACAGACTTCCAACATATTCCTTATTTACTGGTTAGCAATTCCAGTGCTTCACCGGATGCTCTAATAGGAGGAAAAAAGCCAAGTGGAGGTTGCCAGAGCCCCAGCAGAGATGGAGGAAGGAGATCTAGTGACTTCCATGTGTCTGCTGTCAAAAAGAAACAGGAGGTGAGAGCAGGAGCACAGGTACAGGAGGAGCAGGAAGAGAAGGACTGGTAACACTCACTTGTGCTGCCTTATCTGCTGTATTGAGAACCTCTTGGCTGGGTCGTATTCAAGCATCCCTGAAAAGAAGGAAAAAAGTGCAGGTGTGATCACAGACACTCTCAGGAGTGAAGCCAGGAGGCACAAAGCTCTGCCCTTCCCTCCCTCTCCCTCCCCAAGAGCCAGGCTGTGTCCAGTCCTGGCAGTTCCAGGATTTGCTCTATCGCTCACAGGAAGCTCAGCATGAAATTCCAATCCCACTGCTGACCTGTTCCTTAGCTTCCCACCTGCAAAGCTGGTACAGCCCTTCCCTCCCTCCCAGTGAAGGGACTGAGGCTTGCCCAGCCCTCAGTCACAGCTCCAAGAAAGTCTCCAGGCAAAGAACATCAAGACTTTGCATTTCATAGATAATTCCATTGAATCTCCTCCATGGAAGAGCCAAAGCCTCAGGCACAGCACATGTCCAGTTGCTCAGTGCCCCAGATACTCTGGTCTAATGGAATTCTATTCAGAGGTGCAACTGGGGAGAACCAACAAAAAAAATCATCCTGCTGCACCATTTCTGTGCCTTGGCCAGGACTCGGATTTCTGGGATCATCTGCTGACGTAGCAGGGGTGGGTAGTGAGCGGAGTGGGGAGAGGAAAAGCAGCTCATCCCTATTCTCTCTGGGAGAGAGGGAGGTGGATTCCTTAAACAGCCTCCCGGGATGCCCACTCTGCTCCACTGCCTTTCAGAAGCTTCAAACTCAACAGAAGGGAAGGAGCAAATTTTGCTATATTCTTCAGAAAATAGCCAATGGAACCCTGGGAGTCTCATCCAGCAGCATCCAAGATATTCTCCAATGACTGTTCCAGGAATATATTCACCTAATGACCATTAGCAAAGCCTCAAGGCTGAACACTACCAGGAATTTTGCTTTTACTGGATGATCCCCTGTTGCTCCTGAAGTGCCTGCAATGTCAAGTCTTGTACAAGCTGCATGAAAAGTGAGGGTTTGAAGAGGGGTGGGAGCAGGAGGAGCCCATCTCCAGCAAGCAGAAAGTCTGGGAAGTAGCACTCACTGTCAAACAGGAATTCAAAAAGTTAGGACAGGACATCTGGGGGGACACTGGGGAAGGGAGGGCTGGAAAGACATATCCTAGTTCAACCAGGAAGCTGCAAGGGCCTTGCAGGTGAGATTCTGCAATTCAAAGGTCACTGAAGGGATAAATCACCACAGCACATGTGATATCAAAAGCTGCTCCAGAACATCTTCCTTGTCAGTCCATTTGCATCACATCAGATCAGGACATGGGTAAAGAGGGGGGATAGGATAGGGCAGTGGGCAAGGACTGAAGTTATTCTCCCCCCCAGAACCCAAAATACACTTTGCCCTGGCAATTTGGGAAGGTTTATCCATGCTGGTGACAGCACTAAGAGCTTTAGGGCAGATGGGATCACTACTGACCCACATGACAACTCACAAAGTAGGTTAAAGCAATCCAGGAAGAGCTCTCCAGGTCACAGGTCAGGTGCATCCCAAGCCCCCAAGCTCAGGAACTCAAGGCACTGGAGTCCTCAGAGCCCAATTCCTCAGCATTTTGGCTTGTTTGGACTGACTTTTAAAAGTCTCTGAGGATGAAAACTCTACAACCCACCCCCCCCCGCCACCAAGCAACCTGCTCCAGAGCTCAGCCCTGGCAGCAAAGGAGTTTTCTCACATTCAGATGGAATTTCTCCTCACCTTACAGAAAAAAGAGGTAAGTTCAGAGGAAAAAAAAAAATCCCACATCTAATTAGAGAACCTATTAATAAGATGATCAGACACTAGTTTCAAAGCTGAGCTGCCCAAATGAGTTGGCTTTTTCTTTTTTTTTTTTAAAGAAATAGGGTTGCAAAGAGATCTCACATTAAGTTTAGGGGACAAGAGCAAGTACTGGTTGGGTTCTCTTACTAATATAGTCAGAAACAGGAAAGTCAGGACACCACCCACTCCCCCCATTGATTTATTTAAAGACCACACTTCAAGGTGTTTTTGAAATTTACAGCATTTACCAGATAAAACCGGTACAAGCAGGGGAAGAAGTTTAAAGTAAATGATTAAAAGAGGCCCAAGAGCAGCAGTTACAAACAGCCACGGCACAGGGAGCTGTTGCTCTCAAGCCATAAAAAAGGCAGAAGGAAAATAATCGACTGAAAGGAATTTTTACTTCAATGAAAAATGACCGCATTTTGGGTAACATTTGAGAGAAAACGGAAAGTGTCCTCGCTGAAAATGTACATTCATACATTCAGCTCTGAGTCACTCGTGGCAGTTCTGTGGCTCAAGTCCTGCACTGAAGAGAGGCTTCAGCAAGACAAAACATCATGTTCTATTCACCAGGCAAGTCATCCCGGAGCGTCTGCCCGCAGGAGCCGCTGCTCGCGGCCATTTAGGGTAAAGACTTCCCTGGAGTTTATCTGCGAGCAGGGATGGGACAGGCTGTGCCAGGGAATGCTTCAGGAGGCCCAACTCCCACCTCTGCTCCCCGGTACTCGCAGAGGATTCGCTGTTCTTATAAAGGGGTGTCACAGAATCTCCGAGTCCAACCTGTGGCTGATCCCCAACTTGTCACCCAGAGCAGAGCATTGAGTGTCATATCCAGGTGTTCCTTGGACACCTCCAGGGATGGGGACTCCAAACCTCCCTAGGCAGCCCCTTCCAGTGCCTGACAACCCTTTCCATGAGGAAATTATTCCTAAAATATAAAGTCTTCTCATGGAGGATATATCAGGTATAAACTGATAAGAACAGACACTACACAGGCATGCCTAGACAGAGAGTATCGTGTCCTCTGCAGCACATCAACAGCTTCAAAACCTTTTCAAATCACATCAAGTGACAATCCAGAAACTGGAGATCATGGATCTGCCCTGAGGTCCTCACAGCCCCCAGCCCACACACTCAGTGATCCTGGACAGTGCTATGTCCCAGGGCAGAATTCCTGGAGTTCAAAACACAGCAGTTTCAGGTATGGGACTGCAGCAGCAGGAAGAAATCCAACAGCAAGGTTAATGAACTCATCTGGATTCCACTTCAGATCAACATTTAAACAAGCACTATAAAAGCAATGTGAGGTCAACCTGTAAATAAGGCAGGACCTTCTCTCTCTCCCTGCACTCAGCCGGGTGTTCTGGCCACAAACTCCCTCTGCAGGCAAATCCTGAGCCTGAGATCCAGGACAGGCCTCTGGATGGGCACAGACAGCGTGGGGGGGTTTGCCATGGCAGAATTAAAGCATCCCACTGTCACCAGGACATATATATTCTCACTGTCCCAGCAAGGAGAGGTCACAAAAGTGAGAAAACAAACTGCTGAGGATCCAACCACCATGTCCCAGGTCACAGGGCCTGGAAATCAATCCAGATGCTGATTAATGCAGAGCTGCAGCCTCAGAGCTTCCTCTTCCAGTAAAAGTCTATTATACCAGGAGGAGGAAAGCTGACCTTGTGCATTTTTCTGGTCCAGAAGCAAAGTGCACAGGAGTTGATAAGCCATGGGCAGACGCTGCCAGAAGAACCTTAAGGCTATTTATAAACTCTTCCACTCTGACACATCTCTCCTGACTGCACACACAAAACAGCACCAGCCCTTCTTCTTTCCATCCCTGAAGAGTATAAATAAAGCTTCATCCCTGATTAGGGAGACAAAATGAGGAGCAGCATCCCAACTAATCTGGAGGATATACTGTCATGAGAGTCTCTTTACAAGCCAAATACCACAGAAGCTTTAAGTCCTCTAAACTCTGCTCTTCTGGAAAACGGGAACAAAGATAAAAACAAGCTCAAGGGGAAGAAAAAGTGAAGACGCACTGCAAAAGTAGTCAACAGAAGAACAGAAAAACCTTACAAAGTGTTTGTGTTTGCTTCACAGCCTGGCTGTGGGGCCTGTGGTCAGCACAGCCCTGGCAGACAGAGGAAATGAGCACTTTGCTGCACTGAATTCTGCCTCACTCAAACCCAGACCAGGCGCTCGCATCCCTGCGAGGGCTTTCAGAGCCTTTCAAAGCAACACAAAGATGAGACAAAACCGCCAGAGTGACAGAGCTGAGCTGGGGGTGTCTGTGCTGCTCACACAAATACATCCATTGACAGTATCTAATCCACAGGCGATGGATTCAGCTCCAGCCTGCTGCAGGGCGAGTAGGCACCGACCAGGAAATGCTGATGTTCTGGAGGAAAAGCAGGAACTAAATAAAGCACCCAGGTTTGTCACCATAGCTACCTGGTGCCATCGCTGCACAGCTCAGCCCTGGGCCTTGGCAGATGCTGGGGAGCTGCTCAGGCCTCCAGAGTGGGCAGAATTGGGGCAATCCCACCCTGAAATTCATCCACCTCGAGGCCACTTGGCATGCTGACCACTGGAAAATGCATGTCAGACCAAGCAAGGGGAATATCAGAAGGTTTTGCCAGCTTTTACAGTGTAGCAGCTGTAAGATGAGGGGTGGGAGACTATTCTCAGGTGGGAGGGAGGACAGGAAAAAGGATCCTTAGGGCTTCCCACCGCCCTGAAAGAAAGGGGTGCACCCACCTCCTCCCAGGCAAGCTCCTCTCCCTGCCAAACCCACTCAACTCCCACCTCTGTGGTGCATAAGCACAAAAGGGATTCAGACAGACAGTAGTGAGGATGAAGGAGGAGAATCAGGCTCTAACAGATGGACAAAGGGCACCAGGTTTAAGGCTCCTTCATGTAAAATCCGGCAGAGGGAAGAATAGGAAATTCGGGCTCCAGATCTCACGCAGGGGTGGGAAGAGAACTAGGAGGGGAGTTGTTGTGCTAATGAAGCACAAGATTTTAAGCTGTCAATATTCTCAGCACAGGAAAAGAGAAAACTGCCACACTCCTTTTCCCTGGGGGAAGCACTAAGTGCAGCTGAGAGGCTGATCACAAACCTCCAAGGAGTTCTGCTGGATGCTGTAGGAGAGCTGCTGCGGGTCCAACAGGACTGAAGGATTTGCTCCGTTTGGGCAATTCCCAGCTCATTAAAAGGCCATGTTTGGAGTCAGCAGTTACAAGCCAAATGGCACACAGAGCTCAGGCCACTGTTCCCTGGTACAACCTGAAGCACATCAGGCCATGAGCAGCTGCCGTGTTGGGCTCAGCGGAGCAGCAGGATCCCGGCTGTGCCGAGCGCCATTGGAAGCGCTGCCTTATGTAACGCCTTCGGAAAGCTGCTAAAGCTGGCTAATGCTTTTGGAAACACATGGAAATAACTGATTTCATCATTGGCATGGAGCCAGGGAAGCTAAAATAGCCTCCGAGGGGGGCTGCGGGGGTCTGGCAGCTCCTTGGTGCCGGGAGGCCGGGGGAGCCCCGGTGGTGGCAGTGGAAGAGCTCGGACTGACAGCACCACCTGCC
>VZRL01000641.1:42906-56220 GCA_013397895.1 Origma solitaria
CCCTGCACCGAGCCCGGAGCCGTGTCCCTGCACCGAGCCAGGAGCCGGAGCCCTGCACCGAGCCAGGAGCCGGAGCCCTGCACCGAGCCCGGAGCCGTGTCCCTGCACCGAGCCAGGAGCCGGAGCCCTGCACCGAGCCTGGAGCCGTGTCCCTGCACTGAGCCAGGAGCTGTGTCTGTGCACTCAGCCTGGAGCTGTGTCCCTGCACCGAGCCAGGAGCCGGGGCCCTGCACCAAGCTTGCATCCCCACACTGAGCCCAGAGCCAGGGTCCTGCAGAGCTGACATGCTGCCAGGAGGGAGGGACTCAGTGGCCCCCATCCCATCACCAATGTCACAAAGCACAGGGACCAGGAAAACCAATGAGAAACAAGATAAACATCAACATTTGGGGGCTGATCCGTCACAAAGACCTGAAGAGAAAGCAGGGGATGAGCCCACGCTGAGGGCTGGGGAGCACAGCTGCACCCGGCTGTTCTGCTGCCGAGGAGGCACTGGGAATGCTGGTCAGGCTCCCCCAGGGGCTGGAATCGCATCCCACCTCCTGCCAAAGGGGCTCGCAGCACAGCTGCTGCCCTGCCTGAGCACTCAGCTTCCACAGGTAGAGACTGTTCAGCACTAAACCTCAAACTCTTTCAATACATGATGGGAACAAAAAAAGCCAAACAAACCCACAACTTTCTCCCAGTGAGTCACTCCTGGTTCTATAACAGCCCTGCTGTGAAACTGGGTACCTGTGCAATATCCTGCAGCTCTGAATTTGGGGGGAAGGAGACAATGAGACTGAGACAAGTAAGTCCAGAGCAGAGGTTGATGAGGAGGGACAGCAGACCCTGAGTACTCAGTGTTTCACATTAGGAAAACCTGGATAAGGCATTTGAGTGCTCTCACTATCCAAACCTGCATTAATACTGTGAGGCCATTTTAAATTCAGCCTCTTGTGGGCTTTGTCTTTAGATGTAAAAGCTTCTCAGAGCACAGGAAACAATTCAAGAACCCACCCTATGAAGTAGTGGCTGTGAGCTGTGCAGGGGTTAGAGGATCTCAGGAAAATACCAGTGCTGAAGATCTGCCAGAAACTTGTAAGGCTGTAAACATAATGCCCCTATCTAACAGGATCCTGTATCCCCACAGGACACTTGGAAGGAGGCTCTGGCACTGTTCAAGCTGAGCAGTTGTTGCTTCTATAAATGTTACCCTTTTGGAGTCAGGCGGGAAGACTCACCTCTCAATAAGTCTGAGAGTGGAGGACCACAATCCTCTGGAATTGTGTAGTCGCCTTTCCCGATGTTTTCAAACAATTTATAGATATTATCCCCTTCAAAAGGGTACAGACCCGTTGTGATGTTGTATCTGTGAAGGCAGAAGGAGAAAAGGGATGAGAAGCAGCACACAGGTACTCAGTTCTTACCCGACTACACAAGCCAAAAGCAGCCAAGAGGAAACCAAAAGAAGAATATCTGGCAGTATGTGGAAAGCCTCTTTAAGCTTAGCCTGCCTTCATCACAGCTTTTCATTCACAAGGGTCAAAACCACCAGGACATCTCCCTGACAGTCTGGGACAGCAAAAACTTAAAAATAAATACTGGAGATACTTGTGGTTTCTGTTATTGCCCTGGTTGTGCCTCTGGGGGCTGAGCAACAGCTGCAGAGTCACTCACGGAGAGCAAAGATCCCCTTGTGCAGAATTACAGGTACTTTGGGGAGCGTGAACCCACCCACAGGAGTGAGTAGCACTCCCCTCTCTGCTCCCCACCACACAAGAGCAGCGAGGACAGAGCTGGGCCAGGACTGAGCTATCTGAGCGTGTCATTAGTTGTGACGTTCCTGGGGGTTCCTGGGCACTCACAGCGTCACCCCCGCGGACCAGATGTCGACTTTAAAGCCTGAAAAGGTGTCAAGGCCATTGGCAATTTCTGGGGGCTGGAATGCTGGCGACCCTTGGCTCGTCCTGCACGTGTCGTCCTCCGCAAACGGATGCAATGCCTGCAGCAGGAGAGACCAAACAGTGTCAGGCTTCCAAGGAAAACAGTGACTGCTGGAAAAGTTTCCCTGGGAAACAAAAGGGGAAAACTCCTCTACTGAATATTTACACATAATGAGATCATGCTACTGCAACAGCCACATGCCACAGTGACAAGTCTTGCACCTCTCCTACCTAAGACAGTCTCTATATAAAACAAAGGTTAAGGTTATGTAGCTTATCCCCATTTCCCCCCAATTTTGGGCCTGTCCAAGATTGACATCTTCCTTCTCTGTGCTTCCTGAGTGGAGGTTTCATGCTGTTACCAAAAGAAGTGCTTTGCCAATTGCAATAAATATTTGGAGTCACTCAGAGCACTCTGCAAGTGCAACAGAACAAAAGCCTAAATGCACAATAAATCGATGACACCACAGAGGTGACCTCAATCCAGAATGTCCCACTCTGACTTTGCTGTGCTTCTCACATACCTCTGCTACGCCTAAATCGGATATTTTTAGTGTCCCATTGGTTGTTAGCAGGAGGTTCCCCGGTTTTATATCCTTGTGGACAATCCCTTGGCTGTGCAAGTATTCTAAGCCATCTATAAGCTGACAAAAGTACCTGCAGAGAGAGGCAGAGGGGAAAAATCAAACACTTTTAGCCAGTAGAAAGGAGCTTTTCGCTGTGGTCAGAAACTCCAGGCCATCATCTTAACCCACACGCAGCCTGGCGGTTGTACAGGCAAGCATTTAATCTCATAATACCTAGAAACAATATTAATGTGCCTGAATTTCACCTAGGCTGTCCGTAATCTCAGAGATCACTTAAAATAAAATGAAAATATGACCATAAAATTATGTAGCTGCCACAGATTTGCTGCTCTGCCCTGATTTGATCCTGACAATGTTCTTGTATCTATTCCCAGAATTCTCAGGTTTCTTTCCTTGCAGAGTGAAAGGGGCTCCAGCTTATCCCAGCTAACCACCCCAGCCACCAGATCATGCTGGATATTGCCAATCCCTAATCCATCCCAAGGCCTTTAAACTCTTTTTCGATGCTGAACTGTGGCTTGGCCTCCATTTAGGCAGGAGATTCCCCCCTCACACCCCTCCACACGGCAGGAGCACAGGGATCAGGGAAGGCTGTCAGGCAGCTCAGAAAGTAAAACAAAATTAACAGAAAAATCAACAGAAGGATGGTATTCCTTCCCAGAATTTAAGGGCAATCCCTGCTGCCACTTCAAGAGTTTTCATTCATTTGCAAGGGTGTAAAATATGAAGTTATTACACAAAGCCAGGCTTGCTTTCAAACGCAGCCTGAGCAGAGCAGAACGTGCTCTCCACTCCAGAGAACGTAGTGGAGAGAGGAACAGAACTTACCCGTGAGCCTGAAACACTGGAAACCTCTTTTCTGGGACACTGTCCAGCATTTCCTGCATCCCACACACACAGTACTCCATCACCATATACGTGAGGGTAGAGTTAAGGAAGCTCCAGGGTTAAGCACTTCTCAGTGTTAAACACTCCTCAGACGGGCAGCAGTCCCATCCCAGAGGGAATGGCTGCACTCCCCGAGTGTTGAGGGATATTCCTCCAGCTCCCACAGGACAGGAAAGCACCTACAGGAAAATCCTTCTGCCAAATGAGCAGCTGTGGCTCCGTGACCAGACCCAGAACAGGATGGGAATTCCTCAGAAAAGAAGCTGGAGATCTAATAGGCATGACAGAAAAACGGAAACACCCTGAAATGGGCACAGAAAGTTGGGAACTACCTGAAAGAAGAACTGTAGCACATTCCCCCAGTGCCCCAGGTGTTCTGCACTTGACATGACAGTGAGCTTCCATCACCTTCCCCAAAATTGGTTACTCCTCATTCCCTGTCCCAAACAACCCCTGCGTGCACTATGGAACAGCTGCTGCTCACCCCCAGCTCCATGAGGGTATTCCAGTAGAAGAAGGAAGGATCCCTGGAGAGCTGGGAAGCTTTTTGAAACCACGTGAATAAAAACAGTTACAAGAGAATGCCAAGAGCTGGTGGCACTTTGCAACATATTCCAGTTTTTCTCTCCGTAAGCTTTAATGCTGGGGCCAAAAAATGGGAATCAGATGACTGCCTGATGCTGTAATTACCTGTTTCCTCCTCTCCCTGGGCTTTTGAAGGCAAAGTATGGCTTGGAGGAGCCTGGAGGAGAGAGCCTGGGACATCAAGGGCTGTGCTCAGCGAGTGTCCTGACAGAGAAGAGGCTGCCAGGGCTCCCCAGAAACCCCAAGCATGGTCACTTATTCCTCCTGGTGCCTTCTTAACCTAAGCCCAAAACAGGTCACTTCTGCCCCAGGAAGTCACCTGAGGCAGGAGAAGCTGAAGGGAGATTTGTGCTCTGTGTGGGATCTGGGCTGAAGAATGTGCTGCCCCTTTCCAGCATGTTCCATTCAGCAGCTCCAAACACTGAAAACTCATTAGATTCCTGCTCTATTCCCCATGAGCTGCTCTTCAGAGAGACCCTAAAATACACTAAGTATACCCTAAAAAAGATTTTATGATGCGCTCAAAGACACTCAGTAAATCAATAAAAGCAAGAACAGAAGAAAGAGCTCCCAAAGTTCATTCCTACCCTTTCTTACCCTGGAAGAAATATGTGAACTACTTTGTGGAAGACATCAACTCTCCCACTGTCGAGAGAATAACAGCGACAGTAGATAATCCACACCAGCTCCCAGGGAGCAAACAGGCTCAAGGACAGCCTGGCTGGGTGCCATTAACTGCCAGGCTGCTCTTCAGCCCTCCCTGGTCACTGATCCACTTCAGGCTGATCGAACAGATTAGAGAACAGACTTCCAGGCTGGAGCAGATCTGTTACAGGTGCCCCAAGCTCTCAGTCCTCCTCCTCAAGGGGTTCTGCTCTCACCCTCAGCTGTACACGCTGGTAACGGGATCCCTGGGATGCTGCTGTGAACTGGGCTCATTTTCTGCCTGGATGAGCTCTCCATTCACCACCAGCTCTGCACTCCCAGCAACAGCAGGCCAGCAAACAGCCCGTTAAATACTAAAAGGCGTTGATATTTTTAATCCAGTCACCACAGCTTTCCCTTTCCCACAGAAAATCACTGAAGGTTTTGATTAGGTGAGTTGCTCAGTCTTAACCTGAAAGGAGCCTACAAGAAAGATGGAGAGGGAATTTTTACAAGAGCAAGTAGTGACAGAACAAGGGGGAATGGCTTCACACTGCCAGAGGGCAGGGTTAGATGGGAGATTAGGAAAAAAATCTTCCTGTGAGCATGGTGAGGCTCTGGCACAGGTTACCCAGAAAAGCTGTGGCTGCCCCATCCCTGGAAGCATTCAAAGCCAGGCTGGATGGGGCATGGAGCAACCTGGGGTAGTGCAAGGTATCTCTGTCCACGGTAGAGGGTGGAATGGGATGAGTTTTAATATCCTTTTAACCCAAACAATTCTGTGACAAACAGCTCAAGCCTGCAGTGCACTTTCACCAGCAACAGAACACTCAGGTGGGAACAGAATCCCTCCTTCCACAGTCCCAATTTCCAATCCCATAATGCTTGATCTGCAAATGAGGATTTTCTTTTCATCACCAATGGGGAAGTTGACATCTCTCTCCTAAATCCTAACTCTGCTTTCTGCAAGAGTCCTGTGCATGACTGAGGGCCCTGCCCCCACGGCAGCCTCAGGGAGACAGTCCTTTTTCTGCTGGATCCATTCCCAAACCTGTTCCCCATGTGGCTGCTCAAGGTCTGCTCTGTCACGGCCTTGGACACACAGCACAGGCACTGCCAGCCAGGAGCTGGGGAAAGGTTTGACCAAGATCATGGATCAATTCCATGCTCCCAGCTCCACAGAAAACAAATCTCCCCAGTTATTGCCACTCACACACAGAATCAGCACAGGGAGGAACAAACTTTGTCAGAGTGTAGGAGCAGATAAAGATAAAAATAGCAAAGTCAACCTGTCCTTGCAGGGGGAGAGTACTGCAAACCAACTTTGTGCACCAGCACCGCTCAGGAAGTCCAGCAAGGAGCATCCTTGGAGAGATCCCATTTTCCAGAGATGGTTTTGGGTTGTCATCACCTGGTACCGACACACGATGTCTCTCTCGGGCTCCTTTTCCCCACACTGCCTCCTCCCTTCTCCCTAATTAAACGAGATCTCTCTCTCTATCAGTAATTGACTTGCAGTCCCCCTGCTCTGTCGAGGCCACAGCTCAAGCAGAAGTTGTCACACTGCTTTATCCTAATGATCTGGTGGCAGAGTGTTTGATCTAATTAACGCACACAATTAAATTACTCCTTTTCTGGAGTACTGTAATAAGAAGACAATAGTTAGAAAACACTGTCAAAAATAAAAGCGTCCATTTATAACACGTGCTACAAGGGATCAGCTCCAGGAACTTTCACACTGGTTCCAGGCAAAGTTCTCTCAGTGTGGCAGAGTCACACAAAATCCAGCAAGGTGAGGATAAAATTGCCCTGATCAGTGCCTGGGTGAATTTGTAGTTGTGTCTCCCAGGCAGGCAGGACGGTTAAAAGCCGTGATAGCAATGTAGTTGCAAAAATTTGAACTTAAGAAACATCCAAGAGGGCCTTCTCAAAAGCAGAACTACAGGAGGGAACAGTGGGAATTCAAACCTGATCACCAGCCCTGTGCAAAAGGATATATTTTCTGCTTCTCCTCATTGTACAACACATCTACCAGCTGGATGACGTTTTTGTGCCGTAACCGCCGCAGGAGCTGGATTTCCCTGCAGGAAGAGACAAGGAAAAAGTTCTGTTTAAAAAGCTTATTTCCAACTCCATTTCTTCCAAAATTTCACCCAAACTTAACCTGACTGAATGGCTCAGAGACCTGAACTGAATCCTGTGTTTGTGGGGAATAAATAAAGTAAAACAGTGAGAAGCCACCTTCCCTTGGCTCAGGGAACAGCCCCTCATATGTCACCTCCTGTCAGCTGCTCTGATCTTTGTCTCCGGGGATCTTGTATCTGCCACAAACCACAGTTTAGTCTCTTTTGCATTAAACTCAGCCTGCAAAATCCCACTGGATGCCAGCTGTGGAGAAACAGGCAGAGCAGGACAGTCAGGTCAGGGTGGTTCTGTTGCTGTCTGGCAGTGCAGGTCCTGCTCTTCACTTTGTACTGCTGCTGCTCCATCCTGGGCTGTGCTGAGCTCCCAAATTCTCCTCCCCAGCTCCCTTCCCGTGCCATTTGGCGAGTGCTTTAAGCAGTGTGGTCACACTTCATCAGCTTGGCCTCTGGGAAGCAGCATTACAAGGACTTCTGAGCGCAGCTTTGGAAGTGAGAGCCCCTGCCCAACGCCAGCTCAGAGCCCCTCAAGGGCAGCAGCTCCGGTAATGAGCTGGGGACAGCACAAAGGCTGAGCAGCAACCAGGAGCTGCTCCTTAGAAAGGCTTCTCCAATGCAGGAGTGCAAGGAGAACCCTTACAGACCTTTTAAAAATGCCAATGCGCTATGAATTATTTCACTAGCAAAGTTTAGGTCAGAGACTCTTCCTTTTCCAGCTCTGGATTTAGAAAAAGCCACTGAGAGCTAAGTAGAGACCCGGAATACCACAGCAAAGCTCCCAAGTGTTCTGTGGACATGGCAGACAGGTCTAATTATAGGAATGACCAAAGGGCTAAAGTGGATTAAATTAGCACAGGAACTGCAGCCAGTGTCAGTGTAGGGCTGAGGAGATCCTGCAGCACGAAGGGAGAGGGCCGAGAGCTCCAACCAGGGCTGCCAGAGGGGAGCAAACACACTCAAACACAACTGCTTTAAGGCCCAAATGTTGGCAAGACATTTAAAATCCTGATCCCAACAGCTCATTCCCTGTAATACAGCTCGGAAGCACAAACGCGAATTCCTCCCACCTTCAACGGACTAATAAATATCTCATATTGCTGTAATGACTTCCCCCCCACCAGGAGGACTTTGCGAACCAATCCAAAATGCCAGGGCAGTGCCCCCGTGCCTGGGGCAGAGGCCAAGCAGCCCTTTTCCCAGAGGAAAGATTACTTCTATTTTTAGCCCCTCTTTCACTCTGGAATGCCTGAGGAGCAGGGACAGCCAGCCCAGTCACCTCCGATCCCGTTTCGCTTTGCAAACCCCTCGAGTAGAGGAACACAAGTTCTCACCTCCTCAGAACGGGCCTAAATTTGACTTTTTCTTTCAAAATTAACACCCAAACCCCAGCTGAGCCCACTGCAAGTGTGTGACCAGACAGACTGCCAGAGGGCAGGGCCTGCTTCCAAGTACAATCCCCGTGGAGGAAGACGAGGAGGGAAAAAACCTTAACTCGAGCTCTGTCACATCCAAGCTCATCCTGGTGGATTAAGACTTATCCCCTGCAAGGTACCTGCTCTAGCAAATAACAGGGGGTGTTGTTGTTGCACAGAACTGTAAATAGCAAAGCTGCCTCCTTGCTCCATGTGCCACATCATTTTGGAAGATGCCAAAGGCAGCCTGGGAAGCAGACGTTCCTTCCTGGACATCTCCACTCTGAGATCCAGGATTCTTCCTACAGCTTGTTCCCAGCCATTCCTGCCTAAACAAAAATCAGCAACATAGCCAAAAGATTCATTCCCTTCCTCTGGTTCACAAGGTTCTTCCAATAGCATCCTGAAAGCTTAGGAAATGCAGCACCTGCTGCAGGACTGTGTGAGTCCAAGGGCTGTTAACGGCCAGGAAGATCCTGGTGTCACTTTTCCTCTTTCCTAGTCCCAGGGCTCCATCCACATCCTGCTCCTGCAGGGATGTCTGGCATTCCAAGCTTTATATCCATCACAACCTGTGCTCTTCCATGGATTGCAGCTCCCTGCACTTCACCTCTCAACCCAAGAAAATACTCAGCTCAGCAGAGGAAGCCTTTGAGACATGCAGCTCAGTAGGGAAAACGTGTCAGGGGAGAAGGAATTAGCCCATTCCCACCTGAGCCCACATCTCTAGGGCTTCCAGCAAGTCCTTCCCCAGCAGAGCTGTCCCTCTTTGGAGGTTCCAGATTGGGACATGCAGACCCCAGGAACAAACTGTCACAGCACAGCCCCATGGCCCAGGTTAACCCTCCGAGGAATTCCAAGGAGCACAGATTCCAACCTGAGCAATCGCCGAGGTGGTAAGTACAGCACAGGGCACTTGGGATCCCACAGAGCCCCAAACACTTAATTAACGTGTGAGGCTATTAGCACACGGCGTTATTAAATCTCTGCTGTTGCAGCCACAGGCTGTCAGGTTTCCCTGCCTCTTTTCAGCAATCCCACTAAACTCCTTTTTTGCAGGGGTGAGCTCCAGCAGTGTCTGCCTGACTGAGAAACCTCCACCTGCTCTAAAGAGAAATGAAGAGTCTCCCAATGAATTTAAGGAAACTGTGTCTTACAAGTTTAAGGTCTCAACATCCTCCCCAGGATTTGCACATCCCTTCAGGGCTCATTTTCTCAGGGCAGAAGTGGAGTGTTTTGGGGTAAAGAAAAATCATTTGATTTGATATAAGCCCCAAACACATTTTAGTCATAATTTCTGGGTCTTCAGAACACCAGGAGCCAGGCCTGGGGCAGGTATGAGGCTGTGGCCTGAGATATCAGCAAGCAGTGACCCAAGGACGACATCATCCTATTAACATCCTATTTCCAGCGCAACATGCCCAGGTGCCAAAGGCCCAGCTCAGACCTGTATGATCCTCCACAGCTCATTACTGCACTCTCATTACTCCCTGTGTGTTACTGCTCATGGAAATACCCGAGGGCCACAGTCTAGGAACTGTTTTCCAGGGAATTCCTTGCATGACACGCTATCAGCACAGCAGAAGCAGTACTGAGGTGCAGTGAGGGGGCAGAGGCACAAGCCCACCACAGTAACTCAATCACCTCTGCCCAACACCCCAAGCCTCATGTGCAGCTTTTTGCTGATTGGCAGGAAACACTGGAAACCACTTCAGTGATCAGATTCCAAGAGAGAAAGGAGAACCTGACTGTGATCCAGCTCACAACCTGATTTTCTGCACTTCTGTGACACGGGAGCAGTTTCTGGGCATAAACTCCTCAAAGCTGCTCCAACACAGCTGCCCAAAATGAGACTCCAGTACAGTCGGGCCAAGTTGGCATTAAAACACTGATGTCAGGGTCCAGTCCAGCACCACCTGGAGACCCCACACCACTTTGTTCCTTCCACACTGACCACTCAGACACCTGGGTTTGCTCACGTATCTCCACACTCAGAGCAGATACAGCTTTCATTCCCTGTTGCAGCAGTGGTGAAGGGTTCTGATAAGCTCAGAGTGCCACGGGCCCAGGGGACCACAAAATACAACAGTTTGACTTAAAATTCCCCACTGAAGCAGCAGCTAAAGCTCACAGATAACATGGGCAGAGAAAAAAGGACGAGGGGACAGAAACAGTAACTTGAACTAAAGTAAACCCTGGGTACAAGACAAGGCCTAAAATCTGCCTTGGTGTTTTGGAGCAGGTGGGGCTGAGTCAAGAAATACCCACAGAAAACCCATCTTATTAACTCCCTTAATGACCCATCTGATACTCACAGCCCCACTCTGGGCATTAACAAAACTTCCACAGAGTTCACGTCAGGACACTGGAGCATTCCCATGGCTCTGAGAGCAGGGAACTCTCCTGATGTGGGCAAGGTCTTTTAATCTAATTTACATTAAAAGCTCCCCTAAGGAGGAAACTATCTCCACATTCCTCAGTGGCAGCTCTGGATGTGCCTGTGGAGGGACGCAGGGAAGGGGCACTCGGCCTCTACCAGAAAAACAAGAAACATTTTATTACACATTAACCAAGTTTGCTGGATCCTGAACCTGAGCCAGGAAGGGAGAGACAGGGAGGTCCCAGCCTTGGGATGTGACTGTTCCACAGCCAAGGCTGTCAAGAAAGGTTGGAAGGCAAAGTGAGAAAGCTCCCTGACAGCAGTGCTGGGACAGGATGTGAAATATCCCACAGCTAAACTGGGAAATCAAACTGAAGGACAGACACAGGACTCTCCAGGTCAGGGCTCACTCACAGCTGAACACCACAAGAGTTTCCTCGACCTCTCAAAGTTCTCCCTCCCAGCCCAGATAAACCCTCCTGGGTTGTTTGGGCTGCAGAGGCTCCTGCACGGCTGATAAACAGCTCCTGGCAGGGCTGGGACGCAGCTGCTGCGAGGTCCTGGGAAGGGAAAGGTCCCACATGAGCCCCATAGATCCAGCCCCACATCCGGCTTCTCCTGGGGTTCGCTTCCATGAGGGCTTTGTGCCCTGAGTAACCAGGTGTGTCGGAGGCACAGAGAGCTGACAACCCTTGGCCCCATTTTACAGCCACAGAAATCAGCTGGGGAGAGCTTTGAGTTACCTCCCAAGCACATCAGAAATGAAGCCAAGTTAAAAACCCAAAATGTCCTGTGCCCATGGGGTGCTCCATATATTGGATCCTGTTCCAGGCACTTTCCACATGGCTGGGAGCAGGAACTGCCACCCCAGAGAGCTCCAGGGCCTTTGGAACACACCTGGGCAGGTACATGAAAAACCTTATGACGACACCAGGTGTGTTTGTGTCCCCTCACCTTTCCCAGCCAGCAGCACCTGGGCAAGGTGAGACCTTACAGAGGGACTTGCTTAAGGAAAAACTATTTTATCCATTAAACAACCCCAAAGTGGTGTGTTCCAGACTGTCCCAGCCCTCGGGAACCTGTCACTTCCCTGTGCCCAGCCTCACCCAGAGCGCTGGCAGCTGTTCAGAGGAAAGAGATTCCTAAATACCTGTGGATTAGGAAGCACTTCCACACCAGAGCCACACTGTCAGCTAAAATAACACAGGAGCTCAGCTGGAAAACAAGGACCAAGTTCACCCCCTCAGCTCCCAGAACTCTTTACTCACTTTTTCACGTTGGCCTCCCCGTTGGGGATCCGGCGCAGCTTCTTCTTCTTCAGGATCTTCACAGCTCTCCTGCACAGGGTCTCTGAGTCCAGCATCTCCTTGACTTTGCCGTAGGAGCCCTCTCCCAGCAGGTCTCCCATGAGGTACTTGCCGATGAGCTTGGCCCGTTTGCGCCGGGGCTGGTAAATGACCTCGGTGGAGTCGATGCGGTGGATGAACGTGTCCATCCCCACCGACATCAGCTCGCTCTCCGCAAACATTCCCAGCTGCTGGGGCTCCTGCAGATCCATCCTGGATTAAGTTCCTTAACCTGTTTTTTCCTTAAGCGCTCAGGGCTTTAATCCTGTTTGTTAGTTTCCAACACTCCCTTTTACTCCTTCTTGGAAAAAAAATATCCAGAAGATTGTACAAACATGAATTAAAAAAAAAAACCAACCAAAATAAGAAGAAAAAAAAAAAAAGAAAACCAAACCTAAGAGCTGCTTCCAGGTCAGTTGGATGCCAAAAGATTCCGGCCTGGCTCCAGAATGTCTTTGAAAAAGAACATAAATCTGTGACGGGACACACTCAGTTTGGGACTCGCTTTGCTTCCGACCCGGTCCCGCTGCCGGGGGCTCTTCCCAGTCAACTGGCCTTGACTGGGCCCAGTTTGATCCTGCAGGGTTAGGTCATCTCCGGGCCGTCAGGCCACCCCGTGGAACCAGAGCAGCTCCCAGTCCCTCTCGTGACTTTCCATCCCTAGGAGCTCATGATTCCCAGCCGGGGTGGGAAGGTGTGTTCCCGCCGCCCTCCCGGGAGCACGGGGCGGAGGGGAGAGGAGTTCAGCCGTTGGGGAGCTGGAAGCAAGTTTCCTTGAAGGAGTTTTCCGAAACAATTCTCGCGTCTTCGCTTTCGCCTACAAAAGTTTGAGGCCTTCGGTACCTACCGAGAGCTCCCGGGGGCATCCTTCATCCACCGGGATTCCGCCTGGCACATGATGTGTCACCACCTCTGCTCCGGGTGTCAGCGGTGCAGGACAACACAACCCACCCCGGCCCCGCCGACCCCGGAAGGGTCAGGGGATCGCTCTGCCCGGTGCCCCGACCGCCGGATCCTCCCGGGGGCTCCGGGGCACCCTCTGCCCGCTGCCCGGCCCCTCACGGAGAGAGGTCAGGAATGCCCACCTGGCCCGGGCAGTCCCTCCCGCACCTCCCACAGGTGTCACCGGGGCAGGGAGAACACAGCGGGAGGGCAGGGAGGGGCGACAGGGGACAGGACACTTTTAGTGCGACAAAATCGGCGCCGGAGCCGGGACGGGACGGACTCCCGGCGGAGGTTCGGTGACCTCAGGGCCCTTCCCGGCCCGCGCCGGACCCTTCCCCGCAGGCAGATCTGGCCGCTCCCGGCGGCCCGGAGGGTGAATTGGGGGAGGGGGGCAGGCGGCCGAGTCCCCCCTCCCCACCGCCGGGTGGGGAACCGGGCCGGGCCCCGGCGCCGCGCTCCG
>VZRL01000641.1:56340-130262 GCA_013397895.1 Origma solitaria
AGCGCTCGAGCGCTGATTAGCTGCGGCTGCACCACGTCGGGTTTCGGTTGGTTCGTTACGAGCATCCCGCCCACCCACTCCGGCCGGCGGCGGGGCTCTATGATAGGGCGACAGAACTGTCTATCACCAATGAAGGCGGGGTTAGAGGTGGAATGGCGATATGATAGGTTTTAGGAGATGTCCGTCATTGGCAGCGGCGGGGCTGGCAGCGGCGGAGCGCTATGATAGGCTGCGGGAGCTGTCCGTTACCGCTCGGACGGGGGCGGTGGGTGGTGAAGGGCGAAGGGCAAAGGGCACGCGAGTGTCATGGAGACGGGGCCCGGCCCGGAGCCGGCCCTGCCCCGCCGGGGACCGGCCCTAACCCGCCCCCCTCGGGGTCCGCCCGCCGCGCTTGGGCCGCGCTGCAGCAGCTCCGCGGTTGGGGTGAACCCGCTCCCCTCGCGGTGTCCTCCGGCCCGCGGTGCTGCGCTCGGCTCCGGCTGCGCCTCATCCCCTCCTGTGCCTCATCCCCTCCTGTGCCTCATCCCCTCCTGCCTGGCGCGGCCGTGTAAGTCCAGCCAAGCAGCTGCGAGGGCATCCCCAAAATAACCAGCGGCCTGGCCACACACCGGCACGACCTGAGGGAACGGGCTGCTCTCTCGCCTGCCCCGCACGGCCCTGGCCACGGCAGAGACGCTTCTCTTGCGGGGATTGTCCCTCCACCAGCTCGTAAGGGTTGGGCTGCACAACGCTCCTGCAGGGTCTCCTCCCGGTTTCACCGGACACCGGAGCCCCCTGCCCAGCCGGGGGGTTGCGATACGACAGCTCCAGGCTGTGCCGTGCCTGCTCCCGCTGGGAACACTGGGGCACGCCGTGTTTGTGCAGTGCCAGCTCAGAGGAACCACGATGCACCTGCGGCCACCTCCAGCCACACTGCGCTGGAGGGTCAAACCCTTTAGCAAAGGGATGGAGCCAGGCTCGGCTGGGATCTCACGTGGAGCACCAGCTCTGACAGCTGAGCAGTTATTTTGAGGCAGGATAGGACAAATCCACAAGTTCTGCCTTTCTACGAGAGCTGCTGGCACTGCATGTGTCCCAAAGCACAGGTGGGAGAGCCCCGAGTCCATTTTCGGGGCCTGAGCAAGGTCACAGCCCCCTGGATCCCAAAGGGTCAGAGCACAGCGATGCTCCAGGGCTGGTCTGTCCAAGGGATTTGAGCCTGTGAAGGGTCGGGAGGAGGTGCCAAGTGCTCCGAAGACAGGGTGCAGAGGAGGGGGCTGCCCCACTGAGCCCCCGCTCATGCCAGTGCCGCCTTTCCCTCCTCCCTCAATGGCTTCTGTCACGACAGCACCTGACCCCGGGTGATTTACTCCAGTCTTGGCACTGAGTCCAGAGTGCTGGAACCTGTCCCCCAAATTCTGGTAAGTGCTGTGCATCCCCTTCCCGAGGTGTTCCCAGCAGAGGGAGGGCAGGATTGGCTTGAGGAGTGCCTGGCACTCCACACTCTGCTCCCTGCCCATCCCACTGCCTGTCCTGCTCCTTGTCCCACCAGTGTGGCAGGAGGACAATCCCCCCCAAAGGCAAAATCCTGCTTGACCCCCCCCCTGGAGTGGGGCGAGCCAGGGCTCACATGGGGTGGGTGTCCCCAGGAACCCCCAAGCACCCCAACTCTGTCCCCCATTGGGGCTGTGGGTGCATCAGTTAAAGCCAGAGGCTCTTGGGCTTTTCCACGTATTTGCACCAGTATTGTCCCCTCCAGTGGGAAGGTCGCAAGCCAGGGGAACTGGCTGAGACCTGCCAAGCTTGTGGCACTACAGGAGCATAGCCCCTGCTGTCCCTTCACCCTCCACAGCCCCACAACCTGGCTGAGGGGGCACAGAACGGTCTGTTCAGACATAGGATGGTTTTGTGGGACCCTGGCACCCTGGGATGGCCTCTGCCAGGTCCCATCCCTGCCACCTACACACCCCCAGCCCTGGCCCAGCACTACTGGGACCCTGCACAGGACAGGATCTGTCCCCTGGCTGCCTCTTCCCGCAGCTCCAGGGCCCGGAGCCAGCTGGGGGCAGGGCTCCGCACCCCTCACCCCATGGAAAGTCAGGGGATTTCCAGGCTCTGGGAAAAAACAGGAACTGGCAGCAGACGACACCAGCTAGCACACCCCGATGTGGAGCTGCTCTGCAACAGAGCTCATGAGATCAGGGCCCCAAAACTTCAGTCTTTGACCCCATTTCCTGAGACTGGGTGTCTTGCAGGGACCAGCTGCCTGGGAAGGGCTGTTCCTGGAGAAGCCAGGCTGTTTTCCAGGGACATTGGTCCCATACAGGGGCAAACACATCAGGGCACAGCTCAGCCATGTCCCTGCACCTCCCACCACTGCAGGCACAGGACAGCCCCAGTGCTACTAGTCCCACCAGCCCAGACCATCATCACTTCTGCTTCATCACCTTCTCGGGCTTCCCTGTGTGAATTGGGATCCAGGCTGGGATGGGAGGAAGAGGAGATCCTGGTAAGGGAGATCCAGGGTTGGTGGTTCTGGGAGCAGGCTGCTCCAATGCTGGATGGATACATGTATGTTCTCCCACTGTATTAATTTATTTGTATTTGTATCACAGCAAATAAAGAGCTGGGGGGATTTAAAATCCTGTAAGAAGGGTATGTTGGAAAGTGTGACAGGATTGACTTGATTAAATACTGTGTGCAAATGAATGAAGCCTGGGAGCAGTGGGATTTGCAGTGGGAGAAAGGGATTGAACCCCTCTTGACTGTCACAAACCTTCCTGGTTTTCCCTTTGCCTCTGGCATGAACCCAGTATTCCCGAGGACCCAGTGTTAATGTGGTTCCCATCTGCCAGCACTTCCCTTCTTCAGGATGAATCAGTTCCCTCCGGCTGCCACTGTGCTGGTGTAAAAACAGACCCATCTGGGAGGCTTTTGCATGACCCCTCAGGATTTTGTTCATGTCCTGGGACTGCAAAGGTGGCATGAATCCAATGAAAGCAACAGGAAATTAAAAATATTACAAGACTGGGTGTGGGGAAAGTGAGTGAGGAGCCTGGGGTGGCCAGAGCAGGTCATTCTCCATCCCTGTTAAATTTCATTTAATTCCTACATAGGACTCATGGGATGGCAGTGGGCAGAATCCTTGGAAGCTGCTCAGGGTTTAAAGTGTTTCCAGCTCTCCTGTGCCCTCCGAGGGTTGAGCTGCTGCAGGGAGGAAAAGTGTGGAATATTCTTTCCTTTTGAGAGGAAAAGGACTGGACAGACCCTGCTCAGGCTATGGGCAGGTGCTGACAGTGTGCGCAGCCAAGGCTGTTCCAGGACTTCAAGGATGGATGGATGGATGGATGGAGGGAGGGATGGAGGGATGGACGGATGGATGGATGGATGGAGGGAGGGATGGAGGGATGGATGGACGGATGGATGGATGGATGGATGGAGGGAGGGATGGAGGGATGGATGGANGATGGAGGGATGGATGGCTGGAGGGATGGATGGAGGGATGGATGGATGGATCCATGCAGGACGCAAAGCGAGCGCTCCGGATCCGCACCGGTGCAAAGGCTGCGGGGCTGGGCCGTGCCGGGACCCACAGGAGCCCCCGGGAGCCCCCGAGCCAGGTCTGGGCCAGGACCCCTGGCTCCGGGGGCAGCGCCCTCTCCTGAACGGGGCGGGACACGGGGCGGGGGAGCGGCGGGCCCGGGCTCTCCCTCGGCCCCAGGGGTTCCCTCGGCCCAGGGCCTTTCCCGGTCCCGGAGCCGCTCCCCGGCTCCGCGGGCCTCGCTGCCCGTTCACCACACGGGGTCGCCCTGGCGGCTCCTACCGAGCCCGAGTCCCGAGCCCTGCCTCTCCTGCTTCCCGCTCCGCGGCCCGGCCCGGTTCCCCGGGCGCGGTTCTCCCGTTCCCCCGCTGTCCACCGCCGCTTTTCTCTCGGTGGCCGCCGCCCCTTTTCCCGGAAGTTCTGTGTGGCCTCTCCCCAACATGGCGGACCCGGAAGCGGGGCCAGGCGGCGGCGGCCGGGCGGGAGCCTGAGCCCCGGAGCCCGTGGGACCCCCCGACACCCCCTGCGACCCCCGGACACAGGTAAGGGCGGCCCTCTCGCTCCCTCCGGGGCCCGCGGGCTCCTTCCCACCGGCGCGGTCCCTCCGTGGGCGGGGGCAGCGGACCCGCTCGGGCCGGGCTAGGGGTTCTGTGGGGACGCGGCCCCCGGCCCGGCCTGACCGAGAGCGGTCGGTCGGTGCCGCGGGGTGCCCGGGGGCTGCGGGGCTCGGGCCGGGCCCGGAGCAGCGTGTGGAGGCGGCAGCGCCGGACCCGCTCTTCCCACGCTTTGGCTGGCCGTATTCCCCACTCGTGTCCGTCCTGCGTGTGGAGCGGGGCCGGGGGGCTCGGCAGGGACCGCTCGGGGCTGTGCCGGCACCGGCAGCGCGTGTCTGCATCGCAGAGAGCCAGAGATGCTGCGGAGTCTCTGTGACCCCGATCCTAGTAAATCCCAGACCCCTCCAACCCTGCCCGAGCCGGGTCCGGACAAGGAATTGGCCCGGCACAGCCGGGGTGGCCACAGCCAGCGAACCCTCGTGTTTCTGGCTCTCTCTTCAGCTCTTTTTCCATGGAGTGCTGAAAAAAGTACACAGCGATCACAGAATTATTGGAAGGGTTTGGGCTGGAAGGACCTCAAAGCTCATGCAGTTCCACCCCCTGCCATGGGCAGGGACACCTTCCACTATCCCAAATTCCCCCAAGTCCTGTCCAAACTATCCTTGGGCACTTGCAGGGATGGGGCAGCTGCAGTTTCTCTGGGCAATCTGTGCCAGGATTTCACTACCCTCACAGGGAAGGATTTCCTCATATCTGATCCAAACTTCCTCTCTGTCAGTGTGAAATCATGAATTCATCAGGCACCGAGCTCCTGCTGTGGTGCAGCCCATGCTGGCTCAATCCAGAGCCTCTGCAGTATGGAACTGGTGCTCTCAGACCATTAACTGGGCTGGTACCAAAGGCTTCACCTCATTAAACACTGGAGCTGAGTCTGAAACTTCTCAGAGTAACCTTAAATTCCACTGTAAGAATTGCAGCTCCCCCTCACGAGGCTTGATTTACAGTGAAAATGAGATGGGCTGGGCAGGGCAGGTCCTGCAGGTTCAGCACTGGCATCCCAATGCCGGGATCCAAACCCCCAGAGGGTTTTCTGGTCCATGCAATGTCCCTGGGGTGAGTCTGGAGGGTGGGAGGGTGTCGGCTCTGCCTCTTTGGGGCTGTTCCTGCTGCGCATCATCCTCACGTCATCGGAGCTTTGAGCTTGTCTTGAGCCAGGCAGCAATGGCTGAACAAAGAGCAGCTGGTAGTGGGAATATTTAAGTGGAAAATGATGTGCTGATAGTGTTGCTGTGGGGTTTGGGAGTGCTGTGTGTCCCATGTAGCACTGCCGGTTTTGTAGAGCTCCATGAAGTGCCGACTGGAGCTCTGTTATCTCTGCCACTTGCTCTTTACTTGATGGGGGTCTGTTTGTTGGCTGTTTACACTTTCATTTTCCGAAAATAAGCCTGTACCTGTCTCGTTCCAACGTTGCTGGGAGGTCTCTGCACAGCAGAAAACCACGCTGTGACTTGTCACTGTGAGAGTCCAGATCCCTCAGGAAACCCTTCCAGGCCTGACTGGGAGGTTTATACTCTCCTGAGACATTTTTCTGTTTAAAACTCTTCAGTGTTTTTTGGTAACACGGTCAAGGTCTGCACAAGTGTAGGTGTGATCAAGGTGAACACACGCCTCTCACGGAGCAGGTGCACACTGAGCCTGCCTTAAGGCTGCGCTGATCTATAGAAAAATTGGCTTTGATGTCTTGGAGTGGTTTTTCCACCATGAGTGGCTGCGTGTGAAACAGAACGTTGGGACCTGCTCGGGTGCAGAGGGTTTCTCCCAAATGTCTCTTGGGACTGAGAGTGGGGAAAAAGTGTAAAGAATTTGGGATCTGCATTTTCCTGGCTCCTGACCTCGCTTAGCCAAGTTCTTTGTGGAGGGGAGCAGTCCCAATGCTCTGCCCCATGCCAAGAAGTGTCCAAGCCCCTGTTTTTGGGAACAATCCATTTACCCGCTGTCTGAACCACTGTCTCAGCCCTGGCTCTGCCTTGCAGGGATGTGTTTGTGTTTTGGGAATATCAGCGCTGGATGTGTGAGGGTGATCCTCGCAGGGCTGTGTGTGCTGTGGGAATGTCGGTGCTGGATGTGTGACGGTGATCTTGGCTGGATTTGCACAGGAACATGCTGAGTTCCTTGGCAGAGTGCAGGTGGTGTCTGGGGAGGCATTTTTGCCCTGTCCAGAAATAGTCCTGTATGTTCTCCCAGGTGGAAGAGCAGTGACAGGTGGAATCTACCTGTGTGGGACAGTAAATATTTTCTCATAAAGGGGTCTTTTCCCTCCAAAAAGCTGTACCTGATTGTTTTCCCCCGTATGGTCTGAGTGTCAAATGAGGAGCAGCGAGCACTGCTTAAAGGCTCAAGCTTTTCCTTTTCTCTCTCTAAACTCTGCTGTCCTTGGAGGGCAGGTTTGTTCTTTTGCCTGCACTGCCACAGCTCTCACAAGAAGCTCTGGAATGACCCCTATTTTTCTTCCCTTTCTTTACAGACTAATTCCCACAATTAACGGGTCTCACGGATTGTTCCACACTGCAGTTTTGCATTGACTTGTGATACCCAGGTGATGTCAGGGTTTGCCCTGGAGCCTGGCAGTGCTGTGCCCAGCTCCAGGACTGCAGTGCCTGTGTCCCAGCAGCCTTTTCCATGCCGAAAGCATTCAGGAGATCAGGGTGGCTCAAAGTTCTGGCTTAGGATGCCCTGAAGCAATTCTGTTTTCATCACCCTTAATAAGTGTTTTCCGCTCTGGTGTTCTCCTTTGCGCTTGTGACGGGACTGAGTCCTATTCCCATCTGCTTGTTTGGTCTAAACTTCCCAAAAATACGGCAAGGAGAAGCATGAAAGAGGAACTTGAAGGTGCCCGGGTGCTTGAGATGTAAAACTGGCTGTTCAGAGTTCTGTAGTGTTGAGTTCCCATTTCTTCGGGGCCGTTACATTCTGACTGTATCCCGCAGAATTCCCTCCAGCTGCGGCTCCAGTGGGTGCCCACGCTGGGGGGCTCATGAGTGGGTGGAGCAGGGTGGGGACACCTTGGGGCTCCCCCTCTGCTCCACGGGGGTGGGCAGGGCGAGGGGAGCTGATCCCTGAGCGGGAGGAGGAACAGGATCACGTTCCCAAGGTGTTTTTGTTGTTCCCGGTGTGTGGTAATTCACGATCAGCAGGTTTAGCTCCGGCTGCTCCGGGCATGCCTGTGGGTTCCTGGCTGTCTTCTTTAATGGAGGCAGTTTAAAATACACCAACAAAGGCTAGAACACAACAGGAGGAAGTGCTGGTTGCATTTACTGGGCTGTTTTCACCTCTCTTGATCGCAGTTATCAGTAATCTGACCCTCACCCCCAGCTCTGTTCATCCTGATTATTGCGCAGCAGTTCTTTGTGTGTTCCCAACTGGAATTTTCCTGCTGGAGTGCTGGTCTGAGAAATGGCTAAAAATCTCAAGCTGTTAAAAGTTGAAATTTGTGCTCTGTAACTTCTAGGCATGATGAATTCCTGAGGAATTCCAGGCTGGAGCTGCCCGTTAGTGTCTGTGCCGACAGCAAACCTTTAAGCAAAGTCTGGAATATTGAAACTGTTCTTGGAGCTGAGTGATAGGATGAAATCACTCAGGGGCTTTGTCATCCCGAAGCTGCTTTCACTTTCAAACCTGGGCTGCTCGGCCAGGAAGGAACATACCGGTGGGATTTTTAGGGTTGTGCCCTCCCTGTGGATCTGGGGGAGTGCTGCTGCAAGAAAACGTGACTGAAGTTGGGAACGGTCTCCGTGTGCTGTTGGTGCTGCTCTGGGCTGGGCTTTCCTCTCCCAGCCCTCTCCCGATGTGAGTGCTGGGACCGGGAGCCTCCTCTCCGGGGATTTGCCGTAACAGCGGAAGCTGCTGCTCTGTCGGAGCGTGTTTGGTAAGAGAAGTGGTGGAAAAACACTTAAAACGTTTGCTGTAGCAGTCCCCTCGCGTGTGTGGGCCTCTGTGTTATCAGTGTTTGCTGTCACAGCAGCAGGATGGGACATGGAAGTGGAAGCACTTTGGAACTTGCTGATTTTCATGGTTTTGTGATGTGGCTGCCTTGGAGCATGGTGGGACAGACACCAACTGAGGGCTGTTCCCACTTCTCTGTTCTCATGCCGGGTGCTGTCCTGCCATCCTCGGGCTCACGCAAATCTCTGACGCTGGATTTAATGAGTTTTTTATTTAGATTTTTCTTGGAATTTGGGTGTGTAAGCTGGACAGCAGCCCCTGGCACCGGAGCGTGAGCTCAGAGTGGGAGCTGGGCCAGCCTCCGCATTCACCACCCGGAGCCTGATGTCTCTGCTCTTACAGGTGCTCATTTTGCAGCACAAAGCTCTGGCGGGGGCAGGTTGGATTTTGGGGTGTCCAGCAAGTGCTGATGCTGTTCTCCTGAGATAAGGAGTGCCCTCAGCATCCTCCAGGATCGAGGCATGGCTGGAATGGTCCTGGCTGCAGAGTGAATTCTTGCTACCTCTTTTTTCCCCCTTCTTCTCCATGCTTGGATGTGTTTTGCAGTTGCACTACAGCCCCCCACAAACTAAGGCCTGAAGCATTCCAAGTTTCTTGCTAAGCAATTTTCCTTCATTTTGCCAGTGGGGTGTGATCTGTTGTGCAGGAGTTTTCCTAAGGAACTGGTGCTGCTTTTAGAGACAGGCTCTGCTTTGCAGGGTCCACCAGTGAGGAAATCTGGTGGTGTGTGACACAGGCTAATGCAGAGTGGGCACGGAGGGATTATGGTATTGATTTTAGCCTTCCTAAGTTCCCTTGGATGTGTAAGTAAAGCTGTATATTTGCTACAGCTCTTACGGGAATCACTGCTGCTGATTTCCTCTCAAAAGCTGTTACAAATAGGGGGGAAAAAGAAAAGAAAAGCAGCAAAACCCCTGAAGTCTGGTGAAAGGAAGTCACAGGCACCAGAGCAGTTGGTGACATTGACCCTGTGATCAGCAAACCTCAGTCCTGCATGGATACAGCTGAGCAGGAGTTGAAGGGGACATTTACAAAATAGAAAAGGGAGACCTTCCCCCCAAAAAAACCTACCCAAACAATCCCTTTGGGAGCTCCACACAGCATTTCATATGCAAGATGTGAATATTGGTCTCTGCTCTTCACCCAGAAGGTCCTCAGAGTGTGAGGACTTTGCCTGTGGCTCCACCACAGGATCGGTGTCCAGGCTTGGGGGTCCTGGCTGTCCCTGTGGAGCCTAGAACCCCCACACGAGCCCTGCCCAGAGGGCACTGCTGGCACAGCTGTGGCACCATGGGAAGGCAGAAAGAGTCACTTTAATTTCACTTTCCATTGCAAGTGCCGCAGTCATTTTGTCCACCGCAAGGTCACTTATTTTGAAAGGGCCTCGGAGTCAGGAATGGCTTTTCAAAAATATTCCTTGTAGGAAACGGTGTCTCCTGAATGATCTCTTTTAAATTACGGCTTTGGTCTGTGCTCTGTAGGTGTTGTGTGTGGCTGGATTGCTCCATCTGAAGGTTTTGGCCACTTTGATTTACTCCGCATTTTTGGAGGGCCAGGGAAGGCAGAAAGGGGCAAAGAAAGGAGGTAAAGACATCACAGATGCTTTTCTCTGCTCCCCTGGTTGTATAGGTTGCTTTCACCATCTCTTTTTTATTTTAATCCATTAAATCCAGTTGGAAATTGGTTTTCTTTGGGATTATGGAGAATTTAGAAGAAAATTAATCAGTTTGGAGGTTTTGACTGACAAGCTGCTCTGGAGGCAGCATGTTACTGTGGGGTTAATCCTGCTCGGACAATACTCCTGCATTGGATCCCCTTTTGCTGGCAAAAGGGAAAGTGCCAGAAGCTGATAAATTCAGGAATTTGTAGCATTAGTACTACTAATTTCAAAAGTGTCACAGGGTACTGTCTGGCTTGACTGGTGTGGGAAAGGTCTTGGTGCACAGAAACATCTGCCTTGGAATTTGGGAGACCTCAGTGTGCCACAGGGTGGGAGTTGAGGGTTCACTGCTGGCTCAGCCGTGTCCCACCTCCAGAGCGTATTTTCGGGCAAACAAGTGATTTGGGGGAATTGATTGCCATGAGTTTGCAGAGTCTTTTTGTACCTTAGATAAGAAAATTCCTCAGGCTGAGCCGAGCTGTGTGTGCAGTGACCCAGGCGATGGTGGGGACCTGCGGGGCTCCTGTGGTGTGAAAGGCAGGAGAGGTGTGTTCCAGTTCTGTTCTGGGTGAATTCCAGGTGTGGTGGTAATGGAGAGCTCAGTTTCCCATAAAACCCTCTCTCTTCTGAAGAGGCAGCAGCATTTCACAGGCTGGTGGCTGTTTGCTCATATCTCAGCTATGTTTAAGCTTACAAGTGTTTTTTTTTCTCCCCACCTCCCCTTTCACAAAATCTAAACGTGCCTTTCTTTCCCAGCCCAGGACATGGTGCAGGGTGAAGAGCACAGATAAAGACCCTCCCACCACTCACTCCACAGCCTGTCCCACCCTCCTGAGGACTCCATGAGGCAGGACAAGGGCTGATGCCCTCAGCTCACCCCGCCATGGATGGGGGGAACAGCTTCCCACAGCACCAGCAGCCAGGCGATGCCCTCTGCGGCATCCCCGGCCTTCGCTCCCAGCTCGCCGTGCCGGACGTGGAGGTGAGACCCTGCAGATCCTGGGGAGGGGGAGGCTGTCCCCAGGAGGGGTTTGGGCAGAGCAGTCCGGCCTGGTAGATCCTGGCAATCCTGGTGCATGTTTTCAGCACTGATTTCCCAGGCAGCTGTGCAGGGTGTGCAGGATTGATCGGAGAGGTTGAGGTTGAACTGGGGAGGGAAAAGCAGGGCTGTGATTAAAACAAGGACTCTCTGAAAGCTGCAGGGTGCCAGCTCCTTGAGGAAGGACTGAAGAGTGGGTCCAGGATTGCAAACCTTGTTCCTACCCCAACACATCTCCGAGATGTGTGAATCTGTGCCCGGGTCCAGCTGTTCCTGTTTCCAGAGCAGCAGACATAAATAAGTTGTATTTGTTACAGCTGCTAAAACCAGACCAGGTCCCTGATGCACTTGTCCAGCAGGGCAAAAAGCAAACCCTGTCCCAAAATAGCTGACGTGTTCCTGGAGCTTTCTCTTTCCGTTTCAAACTCTGGAATGTGTCACATAAAGGGATGCAGAGGTTCAAGCGAGGCCCAAGTGCCTGTTGCTTCAAGTACAAGGTTTCATTGCTTTGGGCACAGAAAGAACAGATTAAAGGCTGCTGTGGAGCTGAGTAAGGAGATACTGTGTTCCCTCTCTGATTTTATTGGTATGAGCTGAACTAAGAGCTTCCCGTTAACTGGAGGCTGTTCAGGGAAGTGGGAATACAAAAGGCACAGAAGGACATTTTTGGGTGTGACCTCTGCCAGCCGATTTCAGGTTATTGAGTTGGTGCTGACATCCCACAGAGACTGAATCATAGAACCATGGAATGATTGAGGTTGGAAAAGAGCTCCAGGGTCATCGAGTCCAACCTGAGAGTGATCCCCACCTTGTCACCTGACCAGAGCACTGAGTGCCATGTCCAGTCCTTCCTTGGACACCTCTGGGGATGGGGACTCCACCACCTCCATGGGTCAGGGGTAAGGGAGATAGGTTCCAAAGCTGAAACTGGAGTCCTACTCGAGAGATCAGGAGCCACCTCTGCCTGTGGGAAGTGCTGAGGGAGGGAAGCCACGGGCCTGCCCTCAGATCTGTAGCCCCAGGTAACGGTTCCAGGCCTCTGCTGCTCTAACTGTTGTGCCTTCTCCTTGCAGAATTCCATGCTGGCCGCCGACTCATGGAGTAGCTGCTACCCAGTCTCTTTCCCAACCTCGTCTTTCCCAAGTGAAAACCAGTGAGTGCTGTTCTCCTTTGTCTAATCCCCTCTGCTCTTGCACACCCTGTGATTCAACTGTTTCTTTACTGCTTTCCATGTTTACTTTATTTCACGATCTGATGGGGAAATAATTGCATCATTCGCTGATCCTGTGGCATTTCAGACACTGATGCAGCTTGGAAACAGCAGCAAACAGCTTTTTGTTTTTCAAAACGAGAGAAAACCTTTGTTTTCTGATAAACCTGAAGGCTGCAGTAAGGGAGGAACAACCTTGATTTAGCCTGGATTTGTTACACAAATGGAATTCTTGACAGATCTGGCTGAGCAAATACGCTGTGGGCAGTCTCGAGGTTTGTACTGATGTGGAGGAAGGTATTACTTGTACCAGGTGTCAGGTTTTGGGTGAAGTGAAGTTAAAATCCTTTGCCATATCACTGACATATGACTGACACTAACAGCTGTGTCATGTCTGTACTGAAAAAAATTTGTTTCCCATTTTCCGTCTTTACAATGAACCTCCATCCTGAATCACGAGATGGGATATGACAAATGTTTGGACAACATAAAATGGCCTTGTGCCACCAGTGAGTGACTTGGATGGGGACTCTCTTGGGGATGAGGGTTCGGAGCTTCAGGCTCTGTGAACCCAGGGAGTGGCATGGATACACAGGATGTGTTCTTTATCTAGGTCAGAGGTGGGAGGAAGGAGAATTGAAAGAAGCAGAACTTGATGTCCTGAGCTAGCTAACTGTGTTCCAGGTGCCTGGAACTAAACTGGGGATTTACTGTAACTTCCTTTCTAAAGGGATTTTGGCATCTCCGTGGTGGCATCCCTCCCTGCGAGGGTGTGAGTTCCAGGCAGGTGCGAGCAGTGAGGATCAGCTCCTCTGTCAGGTCTTGTGTCCCTGTGTTGGTTCTGGTGGCCCTGGTCCCCTCTGGCCACAGCAGGAGCTGCTCAGCAGCACTGGACTGATGGACAGGGTGGTTCCCCACGAGGGGATACCAGAAACTGCCCCACAGGTGCTGAGGGAGGTGGGCTGTGCCAGCTCCTCCCCACAGGAGAACAGGAGAATTCTCAGATCCATTCGGGCCCTTTGCTCTCGGCCAGCCTGGCTGATTGGAAGGGGCTGTGCTTTTTGAGCAGGATTCCTGTAAATTACACGTTGTGAATCCTCTGGAGAGCTATAACAGAATTTCTGTTTTGCTGCATTGAACCACAAGATTAGATTGTGTTTATCTACTGCGTTGGGGTTTTTTTTTTTTTTTTTTTTTTTTTTGACCATTTGTTCTGGTTTTGCCCCTCACTCTCTTCCTGTTCGGTGCCGCTCGTGTCAGCGCTGCCGGGAACATTACAGCCCCGATCCTGCAAGGACATGCCTGTGTCTGACACAAACCTGGACTTGCTGCCTTTGCTGGAGTTACTTCTGGAAATGAGGCCCATTGTAGTAATGATTTGCTAGGGAATGATTTAGCCAAGGCTGCACCTTTAGCTTCCTGTTCTTCATACCCCGGGAGCTGTAAAAATCACCTTTCAGGTGAGATTTTCCATATCTGCATTTCACATTAAAAAAAGTCTGTGCTTTTTGTATTTGAAAACTGCACTGACTCTTTTAGATGGATTTAGAGTGATGGGGTTACAGGTAGGAATCCTGAAAGGAATGGAAACATTGAAAAGTGTGATTTTAAAGGCAGTTGTAATTGTAGCCCATGCTGTAACACAGAAAAATGCAGCTGGCATTAGAGGTGGTGCACATTTCTATTCAGAATCTTTACAGAGAAATCTCATTTGCAAGTGGCTGTGTTTGGACAGGGCTTATTCTCGTAGCAACACCTTTATCCTGAAGCAGGTTTTTCCTGTTTCTTTTCAGGAGTTCACTTTCATGCTAGGGAATTTCTTTAGAAGACCCCAAACGTGGCCTCTTTGGTTCAGATTTTCTTAACCTGACAAATGTCAACAATGTATTAAACCTCCCTGAAAGAACCAGGGAGGTTCAGGGCTCTGAAAAGCAGCAGCTCAGCTCTTTTCTGAGGAAATTATCACTGCAGAGCTCATCTTCCCCTGCTGCTGGAGGCTCAGCACATTCCTGGCTGGTGGGGATCTGGGACAGCCCAGTTGTGCTGTTGGATGAGGCATCACATGGCTGCAACAAAACTTTGTCCCCGGTTTCCAAAACACAGGACCCTTTTTCTTGCTGTTTTCATGCCCTTTTCCACCTCTCCATGAAGCATGGCTTGCTGAAATAGTAAAGCAGGCTCTGAAAAACGTGGATTGGTGTCTGATGTGGAGGGAAAGTGCCAGGCTGGTGCTGAGGCAGCCGTGGCCTCTCAACTCTCCCTTAACTTCCAGTGGCCTGAGATGTGAGGTTTCTGTCTCTGAGTGGAGGACAGAGGATGGAGCCTGGCCAAAGCACACGCGGGAGGTCTCAGAGAAGTGGCACCGTGGGCCCAGAAGGGTTTTGGATGTGTTGGGTCATGGATGAGCAGCTGGAATGCAGCGGAATTGCAACGGAGCGTTCCTCTTCGGGCGGCTGGTGTGATTAAACCAGCATAAATTTCCTTTCTGGAACAGTTTTTGGCTGTCCAGTGAACCCCCTTGGCCTCTGAGGGAAGCTGCTGACCCACAGTAGCTTCCATGGAGCAGTTTGCCAGGAGCTAAGCCCTGGAGAGGTTCAGCAAGTGGACATGGGGCAGTTTGCTGCCGGCTGTGTTCACACCTTGGCTGTGACAGGGTCACTGACCTGATTCTTCCAGTTAAAGCGTTTTTGTCAGTTTGATTCAAGTGAGCTTGTCAATGGCTCTGTGCCAGCCTTGCAAATGAGGGGGAACAGCTTTGAGTTCTGACTCAAGGGAAGGTAAAGCCAAGCTCCAAAAGGTCCTGAAAGGACTCAATGGCTTTCCAAGGAGGATCTCAGAGTGGTGTCCAGAGCTGTTGTGGGCTCTCCCTGCAAACTGTAGGAACCTGGATTTGTTACACAAATGGAATTCTTGACAGATCTGGCTGAGCAAATACGCTGTGGGCAGTCTCGAGGTTTGTACTGATGTGGAGGAAGGTATTACTTGTACCAGGTGTCAGGTTTTGGGTGAAGTGAAGTTAAAATCCTTTGCCATATCACTGGAAGTGACTGACACTAACAGCCATGTCATGTCTGTACTGAAAAAATTTGTTTCCCATTTTCCCTTTTTACAATGAGCCTCCATCCTGAATCACAAGATGGGATATGTGCATTTCTTTTGGACAGGTTAGAAGACCAAGATTAAGGGAAGCAAAATCCCAACCCGAGCTGGTCATTCCACAGCAGGCCAGGGAGGTTGGGGCTCTCTTGGTTTCCTTCCCGTTACCTTGACTGACCCTTGTCCAGGCCACAGAGTGCCAGGGAAACAGGAGGGGGTGTTCACTTTTCCAGTAAAAATAGTTTTCCTATTCCTTGGTTAGTTCCTTGATGCTGGCCAAGCTCTGTCCTCATGTGAGAGACGGCGAGACCACAGCGGCCTCGACTTGAAAGCGTTTTAAACCAGCCTTTTCCTGTGTGGAAATACATTCATTCCCAGAATTTATGCCCAGATTTTAATTTCCTTGGATGGATTAGGAGGAGCTGGCAGGGCTGGACTGTGGGAGCTGTGATGTGCAGGTGTGTTCTCACAGTGTCTCAGGTGTTTCTGCAGCAGGTGAAGCCATGGCAGCACAGAGAAGAAGAAAAAATGGAAAGGAGGAAGGAGCTGTTAATTTTTGAGGATATTACCTTTAGTGATGGGAAATGAGCAGGAAAAATGTATTTATTAGAGGAGATAACTGTGTTTGCACATAAATCCACCTGTAAATGTTCACCGGGTGTGTTAATGAGCTGCTGGCCACACGTGGCACTTTAATTGCTTAATAATCCTTTGGCAGCTCAGCATTCCCAGCTCCTGGGCAGTTCTGTTCAAACTCCTTTTCTCCCTCCCCCAGTGCCCCGTTCAAGTTTCTGTCACTCTGGCATGGGTGAGAAGGTACATCTCCCCACAAGAGGAAACCGTGGAGCCGGGGTGGACGTTCCGTGGTGGCGATTGCCCAAGCAGGAGCACGGCCCCTTACGGGAAGGATTACGAAGCACATTCCTTGCTCCTGCAGGAGAGGGAAAGGGCTTGTGCCTGTAATAGCAAGCCAGGAGGTGGTGTGGAGCAGAGGCCAGCGGTTGCCCCTGGGCAGGAGGAAGGAAATTGGCTGCTCTTGTGCAGTTTTTGCTGCTGGCTGCCCAGAGGAAGCAAGTGCTGGGCACAAGGAGCAGGAGGAAGCTGGCATGGCCCTGCCCAGGAGGAGCAGGCAGGATCTTTGCTTTGTTCCCTTGTTAGCCGAGCAGAGATCTTGCCTTTGAACTCACACCAGTCACATCCCTGCTTCCTCTCTCTGGGTAACAGTTCTGTCTGTGTTTCTCTGTCCCCAGCCCTTCCGTTCTGACCTGCCCTTGGGGTCTGTGAGCAGTGAACCCCCTGTCCAGGTGGTCTAACAGGGATGTTTCTCTGTCAGAGCTGGTTTGTGGGGCTGTTTTGGGGTTTTGTGCCCCAAACTGGCATTCAGGTGTGATGTTTCCTTGTACCTTGTGTCCTTACATGGTGTGACTGGCGGATTCCACCACACCCATCACCCTAGGATATCCCAGGGGCTTCATTCTGCTTTATCATCAGGGCTGAAATATTGAGTACTGCAGACCATTGTTACCTATTAAATCCTAAAGTTTACACAAATTGCCAAGAATTATATTCTTAATACAGATTTCTTACGCTGCTAAGTTTGAGAGTGGAATAGAACTGGTAGAGGTATTATTTTGCCACCTCTCTTCTGGATAATATCCATAATAATATCCCTCTCCTGTATGTGACATCCCAGAGTTGCAGCTACACTGCTGCCACAGGCTGAAGTGACCTGAGAAGTGCTGGGGACTGACGGGGAGTAACTGCTTCTCCCATTTCCTTACAGGCAATATTTTAACCCTCCTCAGGATTTTTATACGGATTCCATCAGCAGACCACATTTCTTGGATACAAACTATGCAACTGTGGACCCCACTGACTTCTTACCAAAAAATGGGGATTTTCCTCAGGTAAGTGCAGAGTTCCTGATGTCTTTGGGGGGAAATGAGGCTTTGGAGTGCTGGAGGTTATTTTTCAGTGTTGCTTTATTGAGGGGAAAGGAAGAGATGGGCAATAAAGTTGTGGAATTGTGTGCAATTGGGATCAATCCTCTGACTCCAGAAATTTGAAAGGTGTCCATGGTTTCGTAGGAGCTTTTCTGTGGTAAAACTGCTTCTATCTTTTAAAGGGGTGTTTGGTGTAAACACTGGTAGTGCTGGGGGTGGTCTTGGCTACAGGAGGGTCCCAAAGTGTGAATTAAATGCCCTTCAGACACTTCAGTTGTTTCCCTCCCAAAATGCTCTTGTGCTGCACGTGCTTCCTCACTGGTTACAAGTGGTGGATTCCTGAATAGTGAATATTTAGGGATTACATCAACTCAGTGCCCAGCATTCCAAGAGTGGAGCCAGGTCATTTTTTGCAGAACTGAAGTGTGGGAGGAATGAACAGTGACCCTAGGTCACTCAGCATCTCTGGGGACCCAAAGCTCCCTCACCTCGGGGATCTCTGGGTGGGAAAGAGCTCTTTCCATGGAGGTTTTGGAATGTTGCACTGGCTCTTGGCAACATCTTATGGTTAGAATAGTCAGTAAAGACTGCAAGTAATTGATAGGACAGAGCTGACTTTGGAATAAAGAAGGGACTGGCTATATCCTTTTTGGAATTAATATAGACATTGCTGTCTGCCTGTGTATGTGTTAATTCCTCCTCATTGTGTTTTGGTTTCTTGGTGTGGCTAAAGAGAGGTTTCAACCCTCCTGGGGCTTGGATGTGGACATGCTGGGGTTTGTGCTTTTTGAAGTGGCCACTGGTATGATCCCCCCATCCAGCTCCCCATGCCTCCCATCAGGGACCCAGGAACTGCTGGTCGGGGTCTTGTGGCTGGATTAAACCAGATAAATAATTGAATCACAGCAGCATTGATCTCTGCCTCCTGCAGAATTAATTGTGGGAGGAACGAGGCAGAAAGGTGATCTCATCAACTTGTGAGACCATTTACCGGGCAGCAATGGGAAAGGGAGAGGGGTCCCCACCATAGGTCTCACCTCCAGGTCTGGTGGTGTTTGGCTGACGGGAAAAGTGCTTAATTATTTCTTTAACTTATGTATTTTCTAGCATCTCAGTGGTCAGTCAGCTTCCTTCCCTGCTGCATCACAGAAATTGATCTCAGCCGGCTTGGAGGAGCAGATTTTTGGAGGAGATGCTTTGTGTGGGCTGGGTGAGAAAAGAGTAGGAGGCTCTGAGACAAACCAGGTGTGAATGACCTCAAATGATTCCTAGAGCAAGGAGTAATTCTTGTGCTGCTCTCCTCCTTTGGGAGAGGAAGCCACACATGGGAGCAAGATGATTTTAGGCACTTGGGCTTTTGTTCGGACTCTTTCTTTCTAGAGTGAGAATGCACTGACATGGAAGTCATGGATAAACCCCAGGGCTCTCTGAGCCACCGGACATTTCTCATCCAGAGAAAATCCTGCAGATTTGCTTCCAGGAGCCAGAGTTGGAGCCTGGCTCTGGTAGAACAGCAGGCCCTAAACTGGAGGCAGTGGCATCAGTCTAGAGCCATCCGGGAGTGTCCTGAAGCTTTTCCAGCCCTTTCTATTGCAGTGTTTTCCACTTTACTGATTTCTCATTGTCCCAGAAGCCAAATTGTTAAATATTAACATTCATCTTGGGAAGCTGAAACATGCCATCGGGAGGGGTGGGAGCAGCTGGGTGGTTCCATCTTTCCAGGTGGCTGTACAGGAAAGTACCTGTCTTTTCCAAACTCCTGCTGCCATGGTGGGAGTGGCGAGTGCTGGTCCAACTGTGCCAGACAGAGCAGTGGAGCCAAAGGGGGAGCACGAGGAGTCTGCCTCAGGTGCTGGTGAGAGATTCCTGATCCAATCTGTTATCCTTGGGCAGACAGGATGGACCAGGTGCTTGTGAGAGGACTTGTGCCATATCCATGTGCCTGCCTCTACACATGGATGCAGGCTCTTGGCTTTGCTCCGGTAGCAAAATCCAGAATTTTGAGGAGTAATGAAGAAGGATTTAAAAAGTGCAAAGAGCAAATGATTGACTGAGGCATTTGTGTAGCAAACACTTTCTGTTGATGGTAGTGATTCTCCGTGCACCATAGGGTTTGGAGAGCAGGAATTCAGGTGTTTTTCCTCTGGCGTTGGCATTTCCTCCCCTCATCCTTCCACGTTTTGTTTTGGGGATCCTCAGCTGGACCTGCAGAGTCTTTGCTGAGAGTGGGAATTACCACATTTTCTGATGGCTCTGGGAGTTTCTCTCTAGTTGAACCATTCACCTCGCTGAGCGGGGAAGGTGCTTTGCTGCATGGCCAGAACAGCCTGATGTGAACTTGAACTTGTTTCCTCCACAATATTTTTGGGTTCTGGCTTGCTCCTGGGTGATTCATCCTTGCCGATCTGTTGGCATTTTTTATATAAACAAGTGGCTTGAGCAGAGGTTCAGAAAATAGTTCTGGGAGGCCACGTTGGGTCTGACAGCGTTTCTGGTCTTGGGAACTGTTGTCTTCAGCCAAAGTCTCATCCCAACCACATGGTGCCATCTCCTTATGGAAAAGTCTACAGACTGCCCACGTGTCCTTAGAAATCACAGTCCTGAGAGAAGCAGGGTTTGGTTTCTGTTGCTTCCCTCCCTTCCTGCTGGTTATTCCTGCAGTCTCAGGTAGTGCTGAGTTGGGATCTGGCACTCGTGGGCAGTAGTTCTGCAAAGGCACTGTGGCCGTGGCAGTGCTGTCTTGTGACACTGATGGTAAGAGCTGTGAATTGCCACAGTAAAACACTGACTCCAGGAGGGTTTAACTTATCCTCTTGATGCCTAAGAATTTCTAGTTTTTACTCTTCATGTACCTGTAACTTTGGTGTAGTATAAAAATGCTAAAATGTCTGTTCCCAGCACCTTTAGCCAAAACAATTTCTTTGAATAGAAATCCAAGGACCCATTCGTTGCCCTAGAGCCCAAAAATATGTAAACACTGGATTGGGGAGGAGCAGGCCTGGGGTGGTTAACATCATCACCTAAAGGTGTGGTTGAAGAATTAAGGGCCAATATGCTAATATGACAGAACTTATAAAAGGTGAAGAACTCGTGACCGGTTGTCCATTTTTGGGTGCAGCCTCACGAGGGGGCTTCATTTGCCCTGAATGTACCATAAAGGCCTTTAATAAATTTGTCCGCTTTTACTCTCCTAACTTAGTCTCTGTTACAGGTAGCCCTGTTTTAGGCATCGCTCTGGCCTGTGCTGTCCCTGTGAGCTGTGTTTGTCTCCAGAGCCTCAGAAAGGCAGAGCACCCTTCTCTAGGAGAGCATTCCTGCCATGGAATACCTGCTGCTCTTGGCCTCCACAGATTTCTCTTCAACTTCACTGCCCTGGTCAGTTTAGAATTAGTTGAAGCACAGACCTTGCCCAGTTCCTCTGAGCCTTCTGTTATCTCTGATAGCCCTGCCTGTTGCTGGCAGTCTGTGTTCCCTTTGCTTAATTTTTTGTGACTTGTGGTTCCAGAACAGGACCTTGCTGAGCACACAGAAACCTCCTCTGCTGACTCCATGTGCCCTGAGGTGCACTGAGAAATAAATCTGTGAGGGGGAGCAGGAGAGGGAGCAGCTCCAGGTGGAGGAGAGCAGCTCCGGGTGGAGTAGAGCAGCTCCAGGGGAAGGAGAGCAGCTCCAGGGGAAGGAGAGCAGCTCCAGGGGAAGGAGAGCAGCTCCAGGTGGAGGAGAGCAGCTCCAAGGGAAGGAGAGCAGCTCCAGGTGGAGGAGAGCAGCTCCGGGTGGAGTAGAGCAGCTCCAGGGGAAGGAGAGCAGCTCCAGGGGAAGGAGAGCAGCTCCAGGGGAAGGAGAGCAGCTCCAAGGGAAGGAGAGCAGCTCCAGGTGGAGGAGAGCAGCTCCAGCGGAACATGCAGCAGGGGACATGGTGTACAGGGGACACTGCAGATCCTCTTTCTCCCCTCAGTGAAACAGCTCTGGGGGTAAACGCTTTGGGAGGAACTCTGGTCGCCTTCTTAAAACGTGGGTTGTGCTTGGGCTGGAGGGAGGAGGTCAGGCCAGTTGGATTTATCCTGTGGGCCAGGAGGAATTGGCTGCTCCCGGGCAGAGTCACCTTCAGTAACACTGTAAAGATGCAGTTACAGCCTTGTTTGATCTCCTGTGCTGGATGGGGGCTCCTGACCACACGTGTTAATCATAAACCAGCCCTCTCCTCACCACCAGCCCCTTGCAATCTCCTGTTAATCTTCCTTGTTAAAGCAGGAGGAAAAATTAACCTGCTCTTAAAAAAAGTATTAATTTTTAGAAGTGCTTTGGTGCACAGAGCTGTGATGATTTAGGAGAAATCAATGCAGCAGTTATTAAATTATACAGAACACTTGGTTGTGGCTGAAACAAAGGGTTTCCTGGAATAAGAAACGTCCTGGAACTTCTGTTGCTGTCCTGGAGTTATGTCTACAGGGAACACAAGGCATTAAAATCCATTTGCAGGCAGTTACCTGGCTCCGAGGCCTTGGGAGAGCGAGTGGCTTTGCGTGCTCGTGTCTTTGTTTCTGCACTGCAGTTTTGGGGTTTGGGCTGATGTGGTAACACTTTATATCTCACCTCTGGGTGAGATACCTGACACTTCCTGCAGGCCTGGGGTAAGGAAAGTGAAGGCTGTGGTTGTAACAACTCACCATGCCCTGACCAAGGGCTTGGGGTGCTCCAATTTAGGCACCCTGAGCTGGTTCCCAGGAAGAGGGGAACCAGCTCGGGGTAAAGAGCCAAATAATTTGACTTTCGAAGTATAATTTATTGTCACTGGATTGCAGGAGCTCCCCAGGATCCCTGTGGCCCTGGGGAAGGGGTACAAGGGCCTGGGGGGCTCAGATCTCCCCCCCCATTCCAGCCTTGACAGTTTTCATATGTGCTGCTGCCTTCAAGCAGTGATGTCCACTCTGGGCAGGAGGGGATGGAGATCTGTCTTCTGAGGTTCTTGGCAGGCGCCATTCCCTGCCTCCTCCCTTCCCAAAGCCAACAAAAGCGGGAAAAGCCGGTTTGAAACGCTCAGTGCTCTTAAAAGTGCTAGTAATAGAATCCAATAGCAGACCATGGGGACATGGTTTAAAATAGATGCTTTAATTCAAAGCAGAGTTGGTCTGAGGCAGGGGGTGCAGAAGGTTCCCCAGCCCAGCATCTCTCTGGGCTTGGCTGGAAGGGGATAAGTCAGATGTGAGTGCTGGAATAACCCTGCTTTCCCTCGTCCCAGCTCTGTCAGCACACGTGTTCTTGGATGAATTGTGGGAGCAGGATTGCCTCTCCCCTCGGACAGGCTGGGAATATTCCAGGTGGTGGTTCCACAGTGGTTTATCTTTCCTGTGGTGATTACACTGCTGTGGTCTTGAAAAATCAATGCAGCAGCCCTGGGTGTCTGCGCCGTGTTCCTGCTGCCTTTGGCACCACAGGTCTCTTGTGTCTGCATTTTGCCCCGCTGTGATGGAAAAGGAAGAGGAAATAATCCACCTGCTCTTCCAAAGGTTCCGTGAATTGCGAGACCTCAGTTGGCTCAGGCAGGACATAGTGGTTCAGTCAACGTCACACAGCAAGTCACTAATTAAGACATTTCAGAAATTAATTCGGCCTCTTCACTCCACACGTGTCGTTAAAGCACCTGCCCCACGGGCCAGCTTTAACGTGGCCCATTATATACAACAAATTTGGAGAAAAGCAGCTATGAGAACCCTCAGCCTTTCTCCACCCCGAGCCTGCTGGCACAGAAATCAAATTCTGTTGTCACCGTGGTCCCTGCAGGGTGTTCTGCTGGAGCAGGTGACTGCTGGCTCTCAGGGAAATGCTGGCTCTTAGGGAAGTGCTGCTTGCAGCCTCCACTGTGGGGTGAGAGGGGTCCTGGGAACAGGGAGAGCCCAGCAGATGCTCCAGCTCCTCCTGGGAGCCCCGTCTGTGACCACAGACCCTTCCATGGCTGCAGTCCTGCCAGGAAAGAGATGTTTTTCTTTCCCATTTGCTTATTGAAAAAGCCTCCTGGACTAGGTGTGTTGAGGGTGGAATGTGGATCCTCACTGTTCGTGTCTCAGTCCCTGCGGAGTTGTGGTGCTGCAGAGGGTTCTGCCCTTGGAAATGAGCCCTGCTGCAGATTTTTGCCCTGTGGGTGGTTTTCCAGTCCCAGTACCTGGCGTGTTTTCCTTGGAGGGGCCCATCCTCCCTCCTCATCCTATGCCATAAAGCAGAATTCCCTCACTCTGCTCTGTCTCCCTGGAGGGCTTTGCCTGCTTGCCTCTCTTGCAGGCTTGCTGGGTCTTTGTGCCTTCTTTCACTCCAAGGCTCTGGTTTTTTGAGACATGCCTCGTAAACATGGGATTTTCCAGCTGTTCCCGGCACAAGGCCCCGGGAGGAGTTGCCTCAGCAGGGACAGCCACAGCAGCAGGCACCAAATGCTGGCTCAAACATGGGACAGTGATGAGCTGCATTCCTGTGAAGCCACGCCATAGGTGCCTGGAAGGACTGGGAGCAGGGATGGAGACCCTGGGAGCAGTCAGGGATCCTCTCCCTCCCCGATGGAGACCCTGGGAGCAGTCAGGGATCCTTTCCCTCCCCGGTGGAGACCCTGGGAGCAGTCAGGGATCCTCTCCCTCCCCGATGGAGACCCTGGGAGCAGTCAGGGATCCTCTCGCTCCCCATTCCCAGCACGTGCACTGCTGGGTTCATGTGCTGCTGCATTTGTTGGGCAAACTGGAAGTGACCCCGCGGGCAGAGCCCAACTCTGGGGCTGCCACCAGCCCTGCCAGGGAAGAGCAAACAGGAGCCTCTTGCACCCAAAGCAAACACGACAGTTCCCAGGGATTTCCCGGCAGGTGGGGGGTTCGCTGGATGATTCCCTTCATCTCCAGTGGTGTTGGAGCAGACCTTCCTTAAGCTTACATCCCTTTCAGATGTTCCTTTTTGTGCCTTTTTCTCTTCCCTGCTAGAAATTTTGCTTATTTCTGTTACCAAAACTGTTAAAAGGGACCACCGCCTTGGAAAGAGAAGGCAACGGTCCCTGGGAAATAACAGTGATCCAAGGAGGATAGGGAAGAGAATGGACCACTCCTTTGGATTTTTAAAGACACGATTTGGGGTGGGGCAGACACCAAAGACAAAGAGAGCACATGGCTCTTGGGGGGACACCAACGTGGGAATGAGCTTGGCCACTTCAAGCACTTCATCTGAGCCCTGAAATCGAGCGGGGCAGGAGAGCAAAACCCCCAGCCCAGAGCAGGGGCTGCCACGGGGGGCAAAGTCTGGCTTTGGGTGGCTGGGGAGGGGAGCGGAGGGAACCCAGAGCCCTCTGGCTCTGCGGAGCCCGGCGCTGTTTACTGTGCTCTGTGGTTGGATTACACCACATACAGTAATTCTCCTCGCACTGCCAGTAATTTCACTGACTTACCAAGCAGGCATCATTTCCTGAAAGTCAGCCCTGGACTTAGAGGAAGTAAGAGCCCTCTCGTCGTGACTAAACAGTCTATGCAAATCTCCGGGCGCAGGACGGCAGCTCTGCCGGGCCCTGAGTCTCCATTTTCCCTCCTCTGACTGCTGCATGTTGGCTTTTAAAGCCCCCCGATGAGCCCCGGCCGTGAATGGACCTTTCTCCACTTTCCGCTGAGCACCCTCCCCCTGCTGCTGCCTCCCACGCCGACAGCCCCCCGAATGCTGCTCTAAAATGTCCCAAATGCACTTCTGGCTAAAGTTTCCATCTCTCTACAAGGTAAAGCCTCATTTTTCCTGCGTTTTTCCTCCTCCTCCGTGGAATTCCTTGTGCGTTTTGTCACCAGGGCAGCTGCTCCCCGGTGGGTGTCCCCGGGAGTTCTGCAGTGACTGCAGAGTTTTGGGAGTGACACCGCTCCACGCTGGGTACTGGAAATAGATTTTTTTGTCCCAAAGATGTGATTTCTGTATGCTGGAACCTGTGGTCCTGGGTGCTGTTCTGTCAGTCAGAACTCAGTCGCTGGCTGTGGATTTTGGAGAGAAGGAGCTGTGTGAGGATTGATCTGTGTGTCTGTGTAGGTGTGATGGCTTTGAGGGGTTTTATTTCCAAAGTTGATGCAGGCTGCAGGAAGCGAGGGGAACATGGTCCAGCCCCAGAGCTAAACCCTCCACACTGCCAGTTTATTGCCCCAAATTTAGGAAGATTTTGGGGTTTGGCAGCTAAAAGATTTTATAGTGATCGTTTGCAGCTGCTGGTTCGGTCACTCCTGAACAATAATTTGCTTAATCTGTGCCTTTTGAGGTGCCGAATCTCTCCTGGCTGGCAGTGTGGCTGTGGTTGTGGGTGTGTATTTGGGTATATAGATAGAGTTTTGGGTTTTTAATAAAACCCTGTCTCACCCGGGTGCTGTGCAGTGCAGTCATCCAGAGCTGCTCTGCAGACAGTTTCCTCAGTGTCTGGATTATGAGAAAATAAACCATTTCTATTGATGGCTTGATGGAAAAAGAAATATTTTTAGGATGCCTGTTCTGTCTGTATTTAGACTTCACCTGTTCTTTCATTATTTTTAACACTTTGTTTTGACTGGGGGAGCTGAGCTGTTCCCAGGGGCTTGGAGAAAGATTGAGTGTCTGGGCTGGTTTACCTTGATTTTTTCCTGATCTTTTCTAGGAAGATAATTGCTTGATAATCTCAATTTTGGGATAATGACAGGAGTACCGCGTGCCACTGTAGCATTGGGTCGTCCTCTGCTCTGAGACCCACCTGCAGCTCTGCCTCCAACTCTGGGTCCTCAGCCCAGGAGGGGCCTGGATCTGCAGGGGCCAGTCCAGAGGATGCCACAGAGATGCTGAATTCCAGGAATGAGATTTATGTGAACAACAGTTGCAGAAAAGTATCAGAAATAAAGATCCTGTCTGTCAGGAGAACTTCCATCTGCTGCAGAAATTCAACTTCCACTGAAACAGAAGTGCTGTTACTGTAGAACCTCATGTTTCCAATGAGGAAAACTTAAAATTCTGATTAATCCATCTGAAACAGGGCCAGAATTACGTTTCAAACCCCAATGCCTGAGCTGATCCTGATCATGAGCTCTTGGTTGAGGTGATGGTCCTTCCTTTTCCCTGAGGTCACCCAGGCAGCTACTCCTGTTTGCAGCAGATAAACCAGTGGTGTGATTAGTCCAGGCATGGTTTGTACTGGTTGTGGTTACCTGTGGCCTTGTGTTAAACAATTACCCAGGGTTTCATAAATTTACGGTGGTGGTGGTGGCGGAAGTTCTCGGGGCAGGGAATCTGGCAGGTGATTAACTCTAGTGCTCTTTAGATAATGCAATTAGTTAAGACAAATGGGAGACTCTGGAAGTTCATGACTAATGCCTGGCAATGCTGGCAGAGAATGGGATCATTGCATCACTTCCAGGAGTATTGTCCTCCCTCTGCCTTGGAGGTTGGTTTCCTCTCCCCAGTTCAGCCCAGTGGTGGGGCTGGAGCCTTCCCTGGGGATGGGTGATACTCGCTGGGATGTCTTGGGTTGTGTCATGAGGCTTTCCCATATCCCGTTGCTATTCCAGCCCAGCCTTTGCCTATTGTTGGGATGGGCACTCTGTGCTGCCCCACAGCCTCCCCTGCCATGACAAGGGTGTGCAGATGTTTCCTCCTGCCCCAACCTCTGTCAGTGCCCTTTGCAGGTGAAAAAACCCTGCTTGGGTGGGATCTGGGACCATCCAACTCCTGCACAGGCCACAGCCAGACCCACCCAACTGTTTTTCTGCTTTCTCAAGTGTGACAAGGAGTCCAGAGATCCCTTAATTCCAAGGTGATAAATCAGGGTGCCTGTTCAGTCTCTGGATGCCTTGATTTCTGGGTAATCCTAAAACAGCCACAGAAATATCAATAGCAAGAGCTGCCCAGGAGGTGCTGCCCTTGCTCCCTGAGTCTTTGGAGCCACCAGTGGGTAATTTAGGAATCCAAACTCCCCACATCACACCTGCCATTGCTGGAGTGCTTCCAGCACCTGCACTGATGGCTTCAGGGCACACGCTCGCCAAACGAGCCATCCCTGGGAAGAAGGGGAAGGGAACGTGTCCCGGTGGTTTAAACACTCCAAGCCCATAACTTTTGATAGCAGTCGGGGGGAGTCTGACCCAGCTCTTGGCCCGAAGCCCTTGAGAACAGCAGAGCCAGGCTCAGCTGCTCGTAGGTTTATGTCAGGCAGGGCTAAGTGACTTTTAAGAGTATTTGGCTGCCTTTCTGCCTGTAGTGGGAAATTGGCTCTTTACTGGAAGTGAGCAGCGAGTCCTCCTGTACCAGCCCCTGGCTCCACTGGCAGCACCATGCTGGGTGACCCTGGCGCTCTGGCTGGGCTGTGCTGACACAGCTGTGAGGAACCACGGACCCACCTGTGTTGGCAGAGTCTGTGGGGCCACCAAGACAGACCGAGTTTGTCTGTCTGTCCTTGCCTATGGGATGGACGGAGTGCTGGAGTTTGGTGCTGGAAGTACATTGCTCTTAATTAACAGCAAAGTTTTTCTGCTTTGACAGAGTTTGAAAATGCTGTTTGCTGTAGGAGGAGGGCTGAGGTGATGGGATGGAGTCAGGGAAGGGGTAGGAATCTGTGCCATAGCAAAGGATGCAGAGCGAGAGTTTATCAGCTCTTGGTTCTTGCCACCTGAAATAGGAAAACCAGACCAGGGCTTGATGTTAGGGAGGGGATCGATGGCTCTTTCTGAGCTAGAGTCGGTGTGACTCAAACCAACACCATCACTGGGCTGGCACCAAATAAAACAGTTGCAAACCATCTCAGCCCAGTCACCAGAAAAAGAGAAAGGGCAGAGCCTGGTCCCTGTTGCTGAAGGACGTTCCTTGTCTCTGCCAGGGCTGGCCTTCGGGAGGATTGGTAGATCTGCCTGGATTTACTGAGATGCAAATCCCAGTGACACCAGCACTCCTTCCTCTGCTCCTGGCAGCCTCATGTGTGCAGAACCTGCCAGGAAGAGAGGAATGCTTCCCGCAGGCTCCAGGTAGTGCCTTGTTGGAAATTACAGTGAAACAGCCACGTTGTGATTGGGTGTAGCTGGGTCTCAGTGGGCCTCTGCACGTGATTGAAATCCTCGAGTCCTTTGGGGTCAGGCTGAAGCCTTTGCACCCCTCAGCGGCATTTTTAATCAAACACAAAGTGGAGTTGAGCGATGCCTTGTTGGATGCTTCTCTCTATCCCACTCTGTGTGCAGTGATGTGCACAGCCCGAGTCAGCCTTGACTGTGTACCCACACTCCTGGCCAGAGCTTTTCCTGCTTTTTCAAGAAAGAGATTTTCAAACAGCACCTCAGAGCATGTCCTCAGTTCCAGGTTAATTTCTGAGGTTTGTGGAGCGTGAAGTAAGTGAGCCACACATTAAACAGCAAGAAATTAGAACTTGCTGGCTGAGTGAGGAAGGAGCTCATCCTCCCTCCTCCAACCATGACCATGTCTCTGTTCCAGGATTCTTCATACCTCGATGAGCTCTCCAACAACAACTCCCTCTTCTCGTCCCCCGCGGATTCCCTCTCGGACATCGCGGATCCCAAGGACTTCCTGCCCGCCGACAGCCTGAACCACGTGCCAACACTATGGGATGTGAACACGCCACAGCAGAACCAGATCGAGGTAGGGGCTGCTCCTTTCCCATCCTCCCAGCAGGCAGGAGGTACCTCGGGCTTCATCCCACGGGGGTTTCACCAAGGAATTAAGAAACCAACTCTGTTCCTTTGGGTGCAGTTTGAGGTGTGATGATGTTATTTTGCTGTTACCAACTTCACTGGAGGAGGGAGGGAAGGGGTGAAGTGGTGACACGTGTTTAATCTCCTGGAAGCAGGAAGGAATCCCCTCTCAGAGGAATTCATGCACTCTTCCAGAGTGCAGTGCAGGCACTAGTTCTTTCTCCTGGCAGCTGTGGCAGGTAGGTGTATCTGAGGAGGATTTATCCCTAAAACATTCAACAAGTCCAGGGTGCGTGGGAGTGCCGAAAGGATGGACTTCATGAAAACCACCCTGATGTCGATCATTAACTGCCCCCTGCAGCAGCAGCAGCACCTTTTGTTTGATCTCCAGGGCAAATATTTCAGTTACAATGACTAAAAAACTGTCTCAACTTAAGACTCACCATTTGTGTTTACTTTGTGAGTCCAAGTCCCTGCAAGCTTCTACATCCCGGAATTTTCCAGGGTGTGGGATCTCCCTGCAGTCCTGCAGCAGCACCTGGTTGTGGGCATTTTTTGGAATTCTCCATCCCTCTGCCCTCTGCTGTGCCTCAGCTGAGGGACTGATATGGGCACCACAGGCACCACCTGGCTTTGGGGATTGTTGGAGCCGCATCATCCTCATCCGGGTCTCGGCTCTCGCAGCACCTGCCCTGCTGTGCCTCACATTTCCATTGTAGGTCACTCTCTTAGGAAGAATGAGGGAAAAACACTCAAAGTGGCCACCCCAGGAGGCAACTGGGGTAGTCACTACTGGGTTTTGAGGCTCTCCTGTGCTCAGTGTCTCTGACTGTGCTTCCATGAGCAGTCTGCAAGCCTTGGACCAGTTGGAACTTGCAGCTTGAGGCAGCAGGAAGAGAGCTGAGCTATTGGAACACAAGAAATGGCTGCAGGCATCCCAGGCTTGCAAACTGGATGGTTAAAAAGGCTGGAAAGCAGATACATCCCCCAGGACAGAGAAGCCACATTGCTCCTGTTCTTATATAATTGCTGGGTTTTTATATAGTAGCCCAAATCCCTACAGAAATGGTTCTGTGGTGGTCTGATTCCAAACGTGTGAACTCTGGTTGAGACATTCAGTGCCTTAGAAAAGCCTGAAGAGTTTTATGTCTGTGGAGTGCACAACAAAAACTTACTGGGAAATGCTGTTCTAAATCCAGCATGAAGGAAACAAGGGAGAAATAAACATTGTGTAAGTGTGAGAGCACAGCAGCATCTCCAGTAGAGTCGCTGTCCCTGTGCTGTTCCTTGTCCCTGTCCCATGCTGTTCCTCACGTCCTGCCCTCGCCCCTTGTGTCCTACTGAGTGCTCGGGCTCAGATAAGGCCAATTAACTCCTTGGAATTCCATTTATAAACTGCTTCCTTCGGAAAGGAATCTCCAGCTAATTTTAAATGTTGTCTTATCTGTGTTTTCCGAGGCAGTTGGGGCGAAGTTGTTGCTTTTTGGGCTCCTTTTTAACTGAGTGACATTTCCTGAGGTGGTGTCAGTGAGGTGCAGCCTGGACAGGAGATTTTGATTTTATTTTTGCACAGAAGTGGCACCACGGATTGGGACACTGAGTGACAGGGTTGTCAAATTGACTCATTATTGGGCCCTGCACATTGGTATGCAATAGGAGCAGTTTAGATAATTTCTGTCCGTCCCCACATCATCATACCATTGTAGTTTTCCATAGAATTGCAGGAATTTTGGCTTTTGAGCAGCCAGAGCAGTCACTAAGCTGCAGTGATGGAACATCAGTCATGTTACATCCCAATCCCTGTGATCCAGGACATCCCTCAGCTGTGGCTGTGCAGCCAGCTCTGACCCACAGCCTGGTGCTGCGTTATCAGGAGTGTAGTTTTTCCAGAACTTTTGTCTCAAAGATCCAGGCAGAGCGGGAACATCACAGTCCTAATGCATGGGACATTCCAGGAACCAAGCTGGATGCATCCTGTGGGAGACCCACCTGTGGATCCCAGGTACAGGAACAGCCCTGTGCTTTGTCCTCTTTAAAAATAAACATTCCCAGCTCGCTGAGAATCCCTGGACTGAGGTGTCCAGCGCTGAGGCTGGAGGTGGTTTGGGATCAAAGTGGAAAGGGCTGCCCCCATGTGCCTGTGGGGAGAGCTGTTATCCAAGAAAAGGAGCTGTATCCAAGATGTTGGCTCTGTTTATCACTCAGGAATGGGCAGACGGGGAAGAGCTGCCACCCTGTGAAATATTTGCAGGAGCAGCAGACAAAACAGCTTTGATTGTAATGGAGTTGTGAAATAACCTTTTAAAAATAGTCCCTGTCATACATTGTGTTTTCTGTCATCCATCTCACACATTCCCAGCGTTTTTAAGGCTGGGAAGCACAGCCCTGCCTGGGAAGCCTGTGACTGGAATTTGTGAGCTGCTGATGCAGTTTTCTGTAGCTCATTCACTGTGTGTTTGAGATGTGAGCACCCTTCTCCCAGCTCAGAACGCAGGGAAGGGACTTACACAGAGCAGGGTTGGCTTGGCAGCCACAGAAATCACAGCAAGGTGGGACAAAATGGAGAGTTAATGCAGAGATGAAAAAAGTGGAGTAAGACCGAGGCTGTGATTGTGCAATTGTCAGTCTCTCTCCCATTTCCAGCCCCGTGCTTTCACAGATCTGTGTTCCTCTTGTCTGGATGTCCTTAGCACAGAGGGAAGAGAAAAATCAAACCAGGAGAGGGTAGGAAAAGGGCAGGAATTGTACAGGTGATGATGCATCTCCCACTTCAGCTCCCTGTGCCGCCTGCTTTGGCCCTCACAGCACATTCTCACCTGTGTGGGTGGATTTCAAACGCTCTGAACAAACCAATGTTCCTGCTGCTTCCCCTCCAATTCCCGAGGTGGAATGCTGAGTGCTAAAGCTGGGTCAGGATAGCAGAGGTTTGTACTTTGGGAATTGTGTGATGCAAACTCAGCCTTGCATTCACTTCCATCTCCTGGAGCTGTGAGAACACATCCTGCTCGTCCAGTAGCTCCAGGCTCTTCTCCTGTCCGAGACCAAACTGAGCTTGGATTTGTAGGTGGGGATGTTTCACCTGCTCTCCAGATTTGCTGGCACTGAAAACAGTTCTTCTGTCCAGCTTCCTTCTGGTAATTCTGACTCAGGCTTCCAGGAATGGAGGGTGGGTTTTTTCTTTCTTCTTCTTTTTATTTTTTTAAAATTTTATTTAAAAATAGGAGTGTTTATGCCTAAGAACTTCCCATCTTTCTCTGCTGCTGGTGGAGCATGGCTCTGTCTTTGAGCCTGGCACTCTGCACAGGCTGTAAACTTGGAGTAGAGCTACTCCTGGAGTTGCTGATTGCTTTGGATGCCACGAGCTGCTGGCCTGACCTTGCTCTCTGTCGGGAAATTCCAGGGTGAATTTGTTTGTGTGGGAGCAGACAAAGGATCTCCTCAGCCCGGAGTGTCTTGGGAGCTCACTCTCCTCATGGAGTGTCTTGGGAGCTCTCTCCTGGCCGCCTGCATGCTCCAGGGATCACAGAGTCCAAGGATCTTTGTTGGTGTATTTCCACGTTTGCCCTTCCTCACCTGCACCCTTTGTGTTCCAGCTGTTCTCCCCCAGCACACCATTCCCTGGCCTGAACAGCTCCAGTGACCACGTTCCTGCTGTCCCCAGCACCCCACTCCTCATCAGCTACCAGGTGAGAGCCATGGTGGCCTCAGTGGGACACTCCTGTGCCAGGGGGAGCAGTTCTCACCTTTTTCCCTTCAGAGGGAGTGAGGCAAGAAACTCCGACAGGCACAAATCCCTGCCCTTTCCCAGAAGTGTGTTTTATTTCCCAGAGGGGAGCCTCGCTGTGTTAAAGGACACTTTGGGCTCTCAGGACTTTGCTCTCTGCTGCGGGCACCGTGCTGGGTGTAAAGCTGGGTCAGGTGCCTGCTCAGGGAAGGTGAGGGCACGGCTGGGCAGGGTTCACATGACCCCACAGCCCATCCCAAAAGTGGTGCAAACGTCTTTCCCCAGTTTGGTGAGGGCCAAGCATTGAGCAGCTCTTTCAGCCCCTGGGGTGGGCTCCCACTGATGGCTTTCCTTAGTCTGAGAATGAGAGGGATTATGTTTAGGAGGGTTGTGGCTTTTGGGGATGGTTTCAGTGGCAGTTTGTGACAGGGCACAGCCCCACGTGTGTCCATAGCTCGGCAAGAACATTGACATTGGGTCAATGCTGTTTTTCTCCAGTCTCAGGCTCCTGCAGAGGAGGAGGATGAAGGTGAGGAGGAAGAAACAGAAGAGTTGGGACACACGGAGACCTATGCAGAATATATCCCTTCAAAGTGTGAGTACTGCCTTGGGAAGTTCTCTTCACTCCATTGTGGACCAACCTAATTTAATTGTATGTTTGCCAGAGCACCTCCCAGGCTTGTGGTTTTCTAGAAAAACTCTACAGTGCCGTGGGCTCCAGCTGACTGATGAGCTCTGAGGTGCCCCCGCGAGTCAAAACCTCGACTTACCTGTGTTCTCTTGTATTTAGCCAAGATTGGGAAGCACCACCCTGACCTGGTGGTTGAGACGAGCACCCTGTCCAGCGTCCCCCCACCTGACATCACCTACAGCCTTTCCCTCCCGCACTCTGTGGCCGACAAAGGCTCCCTGTCTGCACTACAGCTGGAAGCCATCATCTATGCCTGCCAGGTACCTCCTGCACCTCAGGTGTCTCACAGCTGAAGGAAGCTGCCTCTTGAAGGGACAGGTGTTCACATGTGCTTTAAAATAACTGTAATTCGGGTGATGGAACTCCTTTGGTATTTTAAATCCATTTTGAAGAATTGTTTGAAGCCAGGGACTTCTGTGGGGTCTTTTTTCCCAAAGAGGCAAGAACCTTGGACTTTTATTGCAGAAGGCTTTACATTTTGGGGGCCCTTCCCATGAACTGCCACTTGTGAGCTTGGCCATGACCCCTGACCTTTCCTGCTGTTGTTTGGCTCAGTAGTGCATGTGCATCCATAGGATGTGTGAAAGGGTTAACTGACGCACACATCAAAGCACTTAGCAAAGGCAAATCTAGTTTAATCCTCTGTTCTGTTCTTGATTTTGCAGCAACATGAAGTTTTATTGCCCAATGGGCAGCGAGCTGGGTTCCTCATTGGGGACGGTGCCGGAGTTGGAAAGGGCAGGACCGTTGCAGGCATCATCTTTGAAAATTATCTTAAAGGGAGGAAAAAAGCTCTGTGGTAAGTTGTTGGTTTTTTTCCCCCCTCTTTTCCGGTAAGACTGTGGAATTAGTTTGGATCTAGAAGTAAGGAATTCCTTAGTGCTGATGTTGGCTTTAGAGTTGAGTCATGCTGTGGCCTTGGGTAAGTCGTTTCCACCTCTTGCTGCCTGACTGCTGCCTGTGAAATGGGAATATTACCCCTGCAGCAGGGATGGAGAGTGAGTCACTGTGAAATAGCAGCTTTTGTGCTCCTTGGGGTGAGAAGTCGGGCCTGGCCCTGCTCTCCCTGGAGTCACGGAGGGTTGTTCCTGGGCTTCCAGGGTGCACAACCAGGAATATGGGGCTCTGCTGCAGATCACAGCCTGTGCCGCGGGGCAGACGGGCTGTCGGATCTCACATTGGGGTGCGTGGGCAGTGGGAGATGTGACAGCTCTGCACAGCTCCTCCTGCTTTAGTCAGAGCTGTTAATCACCAGAGCTGTTAATCACTGTGTGCCCCGACCTCCCCGGGGCCATTCTCAGCCCAGACTCCCTGGGGACATACCCAGCCCCAACTGCTTGGGGGAGATAACCATCCCCAGGAGGAGATAACCACCCCACGTCTCCCTCGGCAGGTTCAGCGTCTCCAACGATCTCAAGTACGATGCTGAGAGAGACCTGAAGGACATCGAGGCCTCCCACATTCCTGTGCATGCTCTGAACAAGGTAGGAGAGGAGCTGCACTGCCGCTCTGGGGATCAGCCCCTGGGAGCAGTTGGAGGCTCTGCCCCAGCATGTGGAGCAGTGTCACCTCTGCCCGTGCAGGACAAGGTTCAGCAGAGCCTCTGTTCCCTCCTCCCAGCCAGCTCTTCCCACTCAGCCTGTTCCCTCCTCCCAGCCAGTTCTTCCCACTCGGAGCTCCAGCTATTTTTATTGTGGAGCTGCACAGGGAGCACTCCCTGTTGCATGCAGGGAGTGGGAAGTGTCTCCAGGCAAGTGCAGGTAGAGCAGAGCTGGAACTTTCTTCACCATTCCTGAGGAGTCCTGTGGAGAGAACAGCTCTGTGAGATGTGCTCTGCTCTCCTGGGCCAGCCTTTCCCAGTGCTGGTCCATGGAATCATTTCTCAGAGCATGTAGGGAGCACAGAGATGTCCAGACTGGTGTCTGTCATGGCCTGTGGTTGTGTCTCTGCCCAGTGTCTCCCAGTTCACTTAAAGCCCCTCCTCTGGTTTTAATGGTATTGAACAACCAGCTCTTACAAAGTCCATAGAAACCACAGGTGTTTGACACCTCTGAATGTGCTCCACTAAGAGAGTGAAAGGGATTTTGTTTTCAGTCCCAAAAGACTTTAAATGGAGCTTTCTTCAGCTTGGGACCAGGGTTTTTCCGCCTACCTTGTATTTCATTACATGTGGGATCCACGGCAGTGAGACGGGCAACAATCTCACCTGGCCAAAGACAAAATGATTTTCTAGAAGGATTTAAAACAGACAGGAGGGGTCAAAGCAATGACAAACTCTAAACTGTTGCTTAAAAAAAGGAAGCCCTTTTTTTGCCAGAAAATCGATGTCCTCGCGCGGTCCCCACAGTTCTCTGCAGGCGTCCAGATGTGCTGACACATTGGCTGGGGCACTTCTCCAGGCATTTACAGTCCCTGTCATCACCGTGTCTCAGTGCCAAACACAAATGCTGAAGACATCAGCTACCAACAGCTTTTTGCCTGTTCTGGACTCAGACTGGGATTTGTTCTCGGGAGCAGGAATGTGTGTCCGGCACAGCCATGTGGACATGGAGGGGTGTGACATGCTGGGGACAGCGATCACAGTTTTTGTGTGTGCTCCTGCTCCTCTTCCTGCAGATTAAATATGGTGACACAGCTACCTCGGAAGGAGTCCTCTTTGCCACCTACTCGGCGCTGATCGGCGAAAGCCAGGCTGGGGGACAGCACAGGACACGTTTAAAACAGATTTTGGAGTGGTGCAGGGAAAACTTTGAGGGAGTTGTATCCTTAAAAAAAACCCCAAAACAAATAACAGCCAAGAGAGAGAGGAACCGCTGCTTGTGATTGTGCTTCAGCAGGGAACAAAGAGCTTGGGGCCATGTGAAGTCACAAGTCACGGGGAACAGCTGTGGGAGCAGCCCAGTGCCTTCGGGAGACAGGAATCCCCCACACTCGAGCTCCTCCTCCTCCCAGGATGCAGTTAAGGGGAGGAGGGGAAGAAGCAGCTGGGATTAACCTTTTCAGCATTCCTCTCCCTCAGTACTGCAAGACAAGACAGACACACCTTGGAGGTGAAGGGCGAGGGAGGGGAGGATGACTTTGAGTCTGAAGAGCACAGGGCTGGGCAAACCCAGCAGATTCCATGTGTGGGCCATGAGTCAGTCCTGTTGATACGGGGACAGGTTGTTCAGTTCTTTGGAGGAGACTGGGCTGTCTTTTCTGTCTGCTCCCATCCTCGGGATGAAAATAGATCCTTTCTCCTTAACTGACACTCCCCTCCAGATTGTGTTTGATGAATGCCACAAAGCCAAAAATGCCAGCTCTACCAAAATGGGCAAAGCAGTGCTGGACCTGCAGAACAAGCTGCCTCGAGCAAGGGTTGTCTATGCCAGTGCCACAGGTGAGCTGCTGTGCCCACGGTGTGGGTGTGAGAGTGTCAGATCCCCTCTGACCTGAAGGGACACCCTGAGGTGTGAGTGTGTGTGACATTCTAGTATGTAAGGAGAGGCCAGTGGTGCTGCTGGGCTAGAGAGGAGCTCAAAGTGCTGAGATCTGCCCCAAGCCCCATCACTGATGTTTCTTGTGACTTTTTGGGAGGTCTGATGAATTTCTCTCCAGTTTAACTTGTTCCTGGCCAGCTGTTCCAGCTGTTTGGTGATGTTTGCTCACGCTGTGTAGGGAGGGCAATGTTTGGGAAGGTCTCCAAAGGCACAGTGGCAAAAGACAACCTCTTCAGGATTCTCTTCGCTTGAGTCACAACAATTCCCATGTGCTGTGGGTTTGCTGACAGTGAATTCTGTCCCAACAGGTGCCTCGGAGCCAAAAAACATGATTTACATGAGCCGCCTGGGGATCTGGGGGGAGGGAACGCCGTTCCGAGCCTTTGATGAGTTCCTGAGCGCCATTGAGAAGAGGTGAGTGCTGGCCAGCCCTGCACAGGTGAGGGCCTTGTGTGGGAAGTGAGTGCAGTGGCCAAGGGTGGTGTGGGCAGCGTGAGCCAGGGGAGGGCTGGTTCTGCAGAGGCACCTGCCCAGTGCTGTCCTGGGGCAGAGGGAGGGTCCCACAGCTGGGGGTTCACAGCTGGAGATTCACGTCTGGGGTTCAGAACTGGGGTTCACAGCTGGGGTTCAGAACTGGGGCTCAGAGCTGGGGTTTTACAGCTGGGGTGCCAAGCTGGGGTTTACAGCTGGGGTTCAGAGCTGGAGTTCCAAACTGGTGCTCACAGCTGGGGTTCACAACTGGGGTTCCAAGCTGGGGTTTGCAGCTGGGGTTCAGAACTGGTTCTCAGAGCTGGGGTTTTACAGCTGGGGTGTCAAGCTGGGGTTCACAGCTGGGGTTCAGAACTGGGGTTCCAGATTGGTGCTCACAGCTGGTGCTCACGGCTGGTGCTCACAGCTGGGGTTCAGAGCTGGAGTTTACAGCTGGGGTTCAGAGCTAGGGTTCCATGGCTGGGGTTCAGAACTGAGGTTCACAGCTGGAGAGCAGAGCTGGCTCCAACAACTGTTGTCCTCTCGCAGGGGAGTTGGTGCGATGGAGATCGTGGCCATGGACATGAAGGTCAGTGGGATGTACATCGCTCGGCAGCTCAGCTTCACCGGAGTGACCTTCAGGATTGAGGAGATCCCTCTGGACGAGCAGTACAAGGCTGTCTATGACAAGGCAGCCAAGCTGGTGAGCTGGGAGTGGGAGGCTGAGGTCTGACCATGCTTTGGGCAAGGCCTGTGGTGTGTGGGAGGGCTTGGGGCCCCTAAATGTGACCATGACCTCAAACATAAGAAGGAAAAGAGGTACCCAACACCAAGTTGATGTAAAAGAAAACTTCCACTTTTTTTCTTCCATTCTGAAGTTCCACGTTTGCAAACCAGAGCATTGTGCTGGTGGAGAGAATGACCAGTGTTCATTCAGCGCAGTGCACACTGATCCTAAATCAGATTATAAACCCTCAAACTGTTCCGATCACCTCCCGCACGGCAGGAATGACAATGGAAATTATATTAACTCATTCTTCTTGGTATCATCTGCAGTGGGCAGAGGCCTTGATGGTGTTCCAGCAGGCAGCTGACTACATTGGGCTGGAGTCTCGGAAATCTCTGTGGGGTCAGTTCTGGTCGGCTCACCAGCGCTTCTTCAAGTACCTCTGCATCGCTGCCAAGGTGCGGCGGCTTGTGGAGCTGGCCCGGGAGGAGCTGGCCAGGAACAAGGTATGGGAGCAGCACCCACCAGCCTGACCTGGGCTTTTGTGTAGTGTGCAACCAAAGGGAGTTAATTATTGCTCGGCTTGGCAGCCAGTCCAGACCTCTTTAAGACTGGATTTCTCTCTGGAGTGTGTAGGTTTCTGAGAATATTCCCAGTGAATGATACTGGGGAGTTAAGGTGGTCTTGTCTCCTGAGGTGTTACCTGCTGTTTGTGTGGGCAGGCTGGGCTGGGAGGGGATTCTGGCTCATGTTCAAGCTGGAAGTGTTCAAGGCCAGGTTGGATGGGGCTTGGAGCAACCTGGTCTAGTGAAGGTGTCCCTGCCTGTTGCGGGAGTTTGAAACAAGATGAACTTTTAAGGTTCTTCCAGCCCAAACCAGTCTGGAATTCTGTGATTGTGCAACTCTAGAAGAGGTACCAAACCCTTCACCTCAAGTACAGCTCTGTCCTTTCTTCCATCTGAGTACACCTTGGAAAATTTAGACAGAAACTTCCTGGCACAATCAGTGAGGTCTGTACTCAGAGTCACACTCTGTGGGGCTGGATGCTGAAAGATTTGAGAGATGGCTCTTCCTCAGGAGCCCTGCTATGGGCCCAGCACAGATTTACCTGAAACAGGGGCCAAGGGGAGGTACCTGGGCCTGGGAAATGCCTTGAACCTGGCCTGACACCTCACTGTGCCACCCTCATGTCCCACATCCCTCGTGTCTCCACAGTGCATCGTCATCGGCCTGCAGTCCACTGGGGAGGCTCGCACCAGAGAGGTCCTGGATGAGAACGATGGGCATCTCAACTGCTTTGTCTCTGCTGCAGAGTGAGTTAAAATCCCTGTCTTCCTTTGTGGGAGGATGGAGCGGTGGGAGGAAAGCCCTGCCCTGGGGCACGGAGCACTGGCAGGTTTTGAAATGCAGTTTGATGTCACCTCCCCCTGTACCGTGGAGGGGACACTCAGGTGGGTCGTGGAGGCTCTGTATCTTCAGTGGGACTGTATGAGCTATATTCTGGATTTTGAAGTCTCCTGTGGTCCAGACTTAACAGGAAGAGCCTGATCCTACTCTCTAGACACGTAAAAGGATTGGCAGAAAGAGAGCCAGGAATGTATCTTGGAGGTAGTTTGTGTGGGTCTGACTCTGGAAAATGAGGCTTTTGACACAGAAGAAATGAGAAAGAGAATTCCCTGTGGCAGAGGCTGGGATGATGCTGTGGGGGGGCATCAGTGGAGCAGGGGGAGGGAGGAGTGCTCTGAGGAGTTTAGATTGACTAGTGTTGGCTTTTAGCTCATAGATGAGGCAGGATCAGTGTCTTGGTTTTGTAGCTGTCATTCCCAGCCAGCAGGAGATCTGTCTGAGCCAGGAGTGAGCCAGGAGCAGGATTTGTGCTACCCATTCAGCAGAGAGTGATGCTCCTGCTCCCCATCCCTCCTGCAGCTTCTAAAACCCCAGCCCGTCTCTGAATGCAGCTGTTCCTGCATGCCAGGGGGCAAAAACCCGGGAAATGGGTTGTGTTTCCTCTGTTCTGCAGAGCTGTTTTCTTCTGAAGTGACTTTTGCTGCAGGTGGGAGCAGTGAGAGATGCCTGAGGCAGTGCAAGGCTGGGTTAGGCTGAGCTTTTCTCCCCCGTTGGTGGGAGTTTGGGTTGATCTGTGTCACTCCTCTGCCTCCAGCCCTTTCCTGAAAACCAAATACAGTTTGGTGACGGTGCACAGGGCAGATCTGGCAGCTCCCTGGCCCCGTGGATTGGTTTCCATGTGACAGAACTCCAGTCCAGAGGATGGTGTGGTCCTTGGCTGAGTGGTGCAGGAAGAGGGGGGTGTCAGGGGTCCCGCTCTGTGTGACTGTCACCACTCCCAGAGACAGGAGCTCTGTGTTCCACAGCCCTGGCCAGATCACTGAGTGTCTCCTGGCATCTGCTCAGCCTCCAAATGTGTGTCCTGATGTTCCGGCACTTCAGGGGATTTCTGGAGGGGGAGTGTGCTGGGAAGGAGCAGTTTAAAGATGCCGAGAAATGGGGTTAAAAATAAACATGGTCCTGTGAGTGGATTCCAGCCCAGGGCTCTGTTTGCAGGGAGATGGGGAGGGCGAGTGTGGGAAATGAGTGGAATTTCACAGCTGGGAGGCTCCAGAGTGAGTGATCATTGGGTCTCCCCAGCACACAGGACAAGAGGCCATTGCTGGTATCACATAACTGCAGTCACAGAGCTCTGTCCCTCTGGGGAGCAGCATGGTCCCTGTCCCCTTCAGCCCCTCACACCAAGGGTCCTGGAGCTCCCTCCCCGGTTCCCAAGTCTCCCTTTTCTCACTGAGGGGAGTTGTCATGTCCATCTTCTCACCTGTTTCTTGCAATGTTTGGGTTTTGGGGGTTTTTTGTTGGTTTTTTTTTTTCAAGCAGAGCTCAATCAGCACCACCCCATTGCCCTAGGGGTTCATCCACACAGTCAGCATTTAAACATTTGCTCTTTGATTCACAGAGCATCCCACAGAAACCTTTGGTTTTCACCTTTTCTGATTTTTTTTTTCTTCCATTGACTTTGAACCACTATAGATCCATGTTCTATCCCTTGGTTTTGTGGGAAGCAGGTCCACAGCCGTGGAATTGGAGGGCTTGGTGGAGCATTTGGTGAATTTTTGGTGTAACAGCTTCCGAATGTATTGTTTCCCATTTAAAACTCCCTCTTGGTTGCTGTGTAAAGGACCTGCAGGTCCAAGAGCCACCTTGTACCGAGGGCTTGTTGAGCCTGAGCTGGTGGCCATGGATGGGGCGGATTGACCTCTCTTCCTTGGAACGTGGGGCTAATCCCAAACACACACATTGGTGCGTGATAACCAGCACACGTTGCTGCTAGCTGGAATAAATTCTGCATCTTACTTTCAGAGGCGTCTTTCTATCACTAATTCAGAAGCACTTTCCTTCAACCAAAAGAAAGAGAGAAAAAGGAACTGGCATTAAAAGAAAAAGTAAGAGCTCCCTCACTCCCAGCCCAGCCCCTGCCTCCTGCCCTGCTGCTCCTCCCCAGCCACTCAGCTTCTCTGCCTTTTGTCCTGCTCCTCACTTCATGTTTTTTGCTGCTCTGCCTGATTTTGGTTTGCCCTCCTGCACATCTTCCATTGCTCCCTTATCCAAAGGACAGCAGCTCTGGGTCATTCCCCCTTTTCCTCCCCCTGCCCCACTGCCCTTGTCCTGCCCTTTCCCCTCGACCCATGCTGGGTGCAGATGGCACAAGCTCTGGCTGGTGTCTGAGCCCCTCCTGCAGCGAGGAGGGTCCTCCACAACCCCTTTCTTAGAGTGTCCTGGGGGAAAAATTCACTTCCCTGCCTAATTATTTGTTGTGGCTGTGGGTAAGAAGAGTTTTGGGATTTCTCCTCCAGTGGGTTGTGGGAGAGGGGGAAGCAGCAGCACTGGCAGGTTGTGGAGCAGCCTGTGTGAGCTGATCCATGAACCCTCTCATGTAGCAGGGGCACTTTGTGCTGTGCTTGGAAGCAATGTCCCAAAACACCAGCACGTTTCCATGTCCTGCACACTCCTCTGGAGGCAATCCCCTGGGATTCCTCCCCTGAGGAGCTGGCACTGCTGGCATGCACATGTGTCTATGCTGATGTGCGCAGCCAACTTCAGCCCTGCTCAGGAGGGCTTTATTCTTCCTTTCTCTCTCTTCCTTTTCTTTCCTGCTCTCCCTCCCTCCCTAACTGCCACTGTCACCCCAGAGGCTCTGTCTTTCCGAGGTCAGCCTGTCATTTAGAGCAGCCTCAGCTCTTTTGGGATTTCTCCTCCTCCTCTCTCTGAGCTGTCCCTCTCTGTCCTGCGCCGGTGCCCTGCCAGGGCTGGTGCGGTGACACCGCTCACTCCCGCTGCAGGACGGCCGAGGGGCCGCTGCCCCAAGGCTCTGCGGGGCCCCTGTGACCCAGGAGTCATCATCAAGATCAGCGATGACAGCAGCACCGACTCGGACATGGGGCTGGACAGCGACCTCACCTCCTCCCCGGAGTCCCTGTTAGAGACGGACGATGTCATCTTCGTGGATCACACGTTCAGTGGCTGCACTGCCGAGGAGAGGGGTGAGCGGGGCAGTGACACGGGGACAGTGCACTGGGTGCTGCAGGAACCCCTCTGGGCTTGGGACAGCCTTGTGATCTTGGCTGGATTTTATCCTGATGGTCACACTCGGGATCCACATTCGCCCTCTGTGATCAGCGAGCTGGAGGGATTTGCTCTGTGTGCTCCTTCCCTCAGCAGAAAGGGGAAGCCCAGAGGGAATTCACTCCGTGCCCAGCATTTACTGCAGGTCATGCTGCCTTTGTCCATCAACAGTGCCCCCAGAAACCCTCTGAGACAACTTGTTCCCCCTCCCTGGTGTCCAGTAACCAGGTAACTCTAAACTTTTGCCTTTTATGTTGCAGGTAGTTTGCACATGCTGCCTTCCCAGAAAGAGCTGCACGGTCTGAGAGAGCTGAAGGTCGAAAAGATGAAGCAGGACCTCCTAGCAAAAGTGAAAGCACTGGGCAAAGAGCTACCTCTCAACACCTTGGATGAACTGATCGATTACTTTGGGGGCCCGGAGAATGTGGCTGAGGTACTTCCCATAGTGTATTTTGGTGGCACTGGGGGACAGGGAAAGGGGCCAGCGAAGAATCACAGAATCATGGAATGGTTTGGGTGGAAAGGGACCTTAAAGATCATCTCGTTCCACCCCTCTGCCGTGGGCAAAGACACCTTGCACTATCCCAAGTTGCTCCAAGCCCCCTCCAAGCTGGCCTTGGACACTTCCAGGGATAGGGCAACCACAGCTTCTCTGCACAACCCGTGCCCACAGGGGGAAAAATTTCTTCTATTAAAAAAAAGAAGTTTCCTGCTGGCAGAGGGTTTCCTCTCCCTGGCAATGTGAAAAAGCTGTTGGGAATGGACTGGATGGCCCTGCTGGGCTGTGTGGGTGCCCCTCTGTAGCAGCCCCTCTCCTGTGTGCAGATGACAGGACGAAAGGGACGGGTGGTTCGCAGGCCCGATGGCTCCGTTGTGTTCGAGTCCCGTGCAGAGCAAGGGCTCTCCATAGACCACGTCAACCTGAAGGAGAAGGAGCGTTTCATGCAGGGGGAAAAGGTGAGCTGGGATCGAGCTCCAAAAACCTGCATGGGACTGAGTGTGCTGAGAGGAGGAGGGAAGGGAAGGTGTATGTGCTTCCCTGTGCCCTGCCAGCCTCAGTAGGTTTGACCTGCTGGGAGGTGACAAAGCTTCCCAGGTCCCTTTCGTGGGCTGGGGCTGCTGTAGTGCCCGGGGCTGTTTCTTGGAGTGGTTTCACACACGTCCAGGAGCTTCACTCTGTTGTCACTTGTCTCTCCTGTAGCTCGTAGCGATAATCTCGGAGGCCTCCAGCTCAGGGATCTCCCTGCAAGCAGACAGACGGGTGAAGAACCAGAAGCGCCGGGTGCACATGACCCTGGAGCTGCCCTGGAGCGCTGACCGGGCCATCCAGCAGTTTGGTGAGGGCTGCGTGTCCCTGGGCATTGTCACCTCCCCTGAGCATGGGCCAGGCTGTGGGATGGGCCCTGCGAGGGTCAGGTGTGCTGGCAACCCAAGGTGCATTTAGGAGATGTCTCTGGGGGGAAAAGGACAGAGCCACTGGTGCTGCTGAGACTTGGCAGAGTTGGATTTATAACCCTGAGCTCTGGGGCAGAGGATGGACTCCCCAGGGTGAGCCAGATGGGCATTATGTGGCTTTTCTGGTTACATTCCTATTCCAGACAGGCCATCCCAACCTCCCATTCCACCCCTGTTCCCATGTAGGCCGAACGCACCGATCCAACCAGGTCTCTGCTCCTGAGTACGTGTTCCTCATCTCAGAGCTGGCAGGGGAGAGGAGGTTTGCATCCATCGTGGCAAAACGCCTGGAGAGCCTGGTGAGTGCCCACAGCAGAGATCAGCTGTGATCCCAACAGGGCTGCGGTTCCCTCTGAGGAGATTCCGGGTCAGAGCTCCCCCCGGCATGGCCACTGACCCTAGGGGGATTGTGTCACCCCTGGCTGAAGGCACTGCAGTTGTGGAATGCAAAAGGCTTTTAGCATCCTGGGATTTGGGAAAGGAAGTGATGAAGTGAGGCATTGGGAAGAATTCAGGGAAGCAAAAACCCACTTCCAGATGCTGGAATTCCCCCACTTATTACTGGAGCATACACCCGTATTTTTCCCAAAAAGCTGGCAAAATAATTAATGGAATAATTAGTTTGCCTCTGTTGCATTTTCTTCACTATTGATAAATCCCCAAATCCTTTGGTAAAGTCTCAGTATTCCAGAGGAACACTGCCTCCCCATGGCACATTCCCGAACGTGCCTTTCGCCATCCTTCCCTGATGTTTTGCAACAGCTCAGAGTACAAACCTTTTGCTCCCTCTGCCTTCCCAGGGTGCCTTAACTCACGGGGACAGACGGGCCACCGAGTCCCGGGACCTCAGCAAGTACAACTTCGAGAACAAGGTGAGAGAGCCGGGATGGGGCAGTGTGGCTGAGGCGGGGTTGGAGGAGCTGGAAGGGAGCTGGAGCCAGAGCCAGGAGGATCATTGCTGGCATCTGCAGGCAGGGCCCAGCCTAGCACCCAGCTCCAGGCTCCCATGGGCTGGGAGTCATGGTCAGACTGAGGACTCTGCTCCCACCAGGAGCTGCGAAAGGCGAGCTGGGAAGGGCACCCTGTCCTCTGCCCCAGGGAGGGACCTGTTCTGTGTTCCCCTGTGGACACAGGAGGCACTGATAGTTTCCTCTGTGCCTTGTCCATGGCCTTCCTGGGGTGACAATGTTCTCTGTAGCGCTCAGCAGTGTGTGACACCCTCAGTTTGTGTGACATCCTCAGCAGTGTATGACACCCTCAGCAGTGACACCCCCAGCAGTGTGTGACACCCCCAGCAGTGTGTGTTCCCTCAGCTGTGTGTGACACCCTCAGCAGTGACACCCTCAGCAGTGTGTGTGTCCCCTCAGCAGTGTGTGTCCCCTCAGCAGTGTGTATGTCCCCTCAGCAGTGTGTGACACCCTCAGCAGTGTGTGACACCCCCAGCAATGTATGACACCCTCAAAAGTGACACCCACAGCAGTGACACCCCCAGCAGTGTGTGACACCCCCAGCAGTGTATGACACCCTCAACAGTGACACCCTCAGCAGTGTGTGACACCCTCAGCAGTGTGTGACACCCTCAGCAGTGTGTGACACACTCAGCAGTGTGTGTGTCCCTTCAGTGGTGTCCCCTCAGCAGTGTGTGACACCCTCAGCAGTGTCTGTGTCCCCTCAGCAGTGTCCCCTCAGCAGTGTATGACACTCTCAGCAGTGTGTGTCACCCTCAGCAGTGTGTGTGTCCCCTCAGCAGTGTCCCCTCAGCAATGTGTGACACTCTCAGCAGTGTCCCCAGCAGTGTGTGACACCCTCAGCCCCAAGCTGGGCTGCCCATGTTAATTCCTCCCGTGTGTGACTCTGCTCTCCTCCCGCAGTATGGGGCCAAAGCCCTGCTCAGGGTGCTGTCCACGATCCTCAGCCATACGGAGAACAGGGTTCCTGTGCCCAGGAGCTACGAGAGAGGGGAGGATGCCTTTTTCCATGGTAAGAACATTACCAGCTCCAGGATGGGTTGGTCTCACGTTTGGGATGCTGGAAAAACCAAGCAGGAGGTCAGAGGGAGAAAACAGAGAGGGGAAAGTGCCACTGGCTTATGATGTCACCCTGCCAGGCACGGGGAGGGGCTGAGCTGGAGGGGAAGCAGTCCTGCAAAAATGCTGATGGGAGGCTTAACCCCAAAATGCAAAAGATGTCTTCCACCATTCCAGAAATGAAGCAAGGGCTCATCTCCGTGGGGATCTGCTGCAGCCAGATGAAGTACGGCACTGTCTCTGTGGAGAAGGGTACGTGTGGAGCTGTTCCTGCCCCAGGGCAGGGGGCAGATGGAAGAGACAGGGGTGTCATGGCCCATCCGACGTCATGGGGTTTGCTGGGCACCTGGGGAGGATGTTTGCCTTGAGGGGAAGGTTCTGTGGGAACAGCCTGTGCTGCAGATCCTGGGGTCCTGCAGACCCCATGGCCCCCCAGGTGCTCCCAGCCCACAGGAACAGCCCTTGGACTGGGCTGCTGTCAGAAGGGACATGGTGGGCTCCTTGGGGGGCTCTTTGGGAGGGGGCTGGTGGCTTCCTTGTCCAGCAGCACCACGTTCCCTGACCCACTGTGCTCTTGCAGACTGCTCCATCACCAAATTCCTGAACCGCATCCTGGGCCTGGAGGTGGACAAGCAGAACATGCTCTTCCAATATTTTTCCGACACCTTTGACTACCTGATTGAGAAGGACAAGAAGGAGGGCAAATACGACATGGGCATCCTTGGTATGGAGAAGGAAAGGTGGCCACAGCTCTGCCTCCTGCACCCCTGGGGTTCCTGTTGCTCCCAGTGCAGTGTCCCCACCCAGCGCAGATCCTGAGACCCAAGGAGGTGTTTTTGGGAGGATGTTCCTTACATCAGCTTTTTCTCCTTCCACAGATTTAGCCCCAGGAGTGGATGAGATCTACGAGGAGAGCAAGGAGGTCTTCCTGACCCCGGGGCACCCGCAGGATGGGCAAGTTGTGTTCTACAAGGTGGGCACCTGTCTCTGCCTGGTTCTAGGATACAGCAGCACCAAGGCTGTGCTCAGGGGAGATTTGTAAGGCACTTGTCCTGCCCCTGGAGTTACAAATCCCTCTGTGTGTCCCTGTTCAGATCAGCGTTGACAGAGGCTTAAAGTGGGAGGAAGCTTATGAGAAGTCTCTCAAACTGACAGGAACCTTCGATGGGTTCTACCTCTCCTACAAGGTATGTCCTCGGGCTCTGCCAGGGCGGTACCTTGGCTCAGGGGTGTTTCCAGGGGAGATCTGCACGAGGTCCTTCTTCTGAGGATTGGGAAATGCCTCCAAGTGCCTTCATCCTGGAAGGAAGGAGTTTATAGAAGTCTGGGCTTGGGGAGAGAGGCTGTGCCTGTGACCATCAGCTGTGCCCCACAGGTGCGAGGCAGCAAATACACCTGCCTGCTGGCAGAGCAGAGCCATGGGAAGAACTTCATCCTCTACAAGCCAAATATTGGGAAGCAAAGCCAGCCTGAGAGCCTGGACAGTCTGCAGAAGAAATACCGGCGGGTAGGTGGGACCTGCAGCCTCCGGTGTGGGAGCTGGGCGAGGTTGGAAGGACATTCACTGTAACGCTGTCACAGCTCCTCGTGGCTCTGTTGTGCATGGGCAGGGATGGTGGTGGTACCAGGTGTCCTGACTCCAGCCCTGGATTTCACATCTCTGCGTCCTGGACAGTGGAAAATTCCTAATGCTGTGTTCTGCTGCAGGTGCTGCCTGAGGAAGCCAAGGAGCACTGGGAGAGCAGCTACCACTTCTCCTTGAAGAACTGTAACCATGCCATGTGGTAAGGCAGCTGCAGTCCCAGCCTGCCATAGAATCCCAGGGTGGTTTGGGTTGGAAGGGACTTAAAAGAAAGTTCATCCAGTTCCATGGATGGGCAGGAACACCTTCCACTAGCCCAGGTTGCTCCATCCAACTTGGCCTCGAACACAGGAATGGGGCAGCCACAGCTTCTCGGAGCAGCCTGTGCCAGGCCCTCACCACCTTCACAAGGAGGAATTTCTTCCCAATATCCGATTTAAATCTCCCCTCTTTTAGCTTAAAGCCATTAAGCCACATCCTCCCTCCCTAGGCAGGGCCCTGTACCCTGGGGGTCCCTGACTGTGGCAGTGGGAGAATCCTGCTCGGCTCCAGGAACCTGTGCTAATTCCCATGGTTTTCTTCCATGGCCCCCGAAGGAACAAGAGCTGCAAGCTGATCCAGGAGGGGAAGGAATGCTTCCAGGGCATGCGCCTGAGGCACTATTACATGCTGTGCGGGGCCCTGCTGCGCGTGTGGAGCAGGATCGCCGGCGTCATGGCAGACATCACCAGCAGCAGCTACCTGCAGATCGTCCGCCTCAAGACCAAGGAGAAGAGGAAACAAGTCGGTGGGTGAAGTGCTGGGAAGGGGAAGGGGAGAAGGGAAGGGGTCCAGGGTGCCAAGATTCCCTTCCTAAAAGGGGTGTGTTCCACCCTGAGGTGATCCTGTGGGAAGGAGGGGATCTGGATGTGTTGGGGGAGAGGGGTTGAGCCATGCCCACGTGAACACACCTAGGACTGATGTCCATTCCTTCCCCCAGGGATAAAGATCCCCGAGAGCTGCGTCCGCAGGGTGCGGGAGGAGCTGAAGCAGATGGACGAGGACGTGAAGAGGAAGCACAGCCGAATGCTCCAGGCTCAGGAGCAAAGCTCACCCTTCTCCCTGCCACTGCACCTCCTGCCAGGGCCTGGGCTGCCCCTACCCCGGCACTCCCTGTGCCAGGATGAGATCCTGGACTTGACCTACAGCCCTCCCAGCAACAGCATTCCCGACGTGGTGTTGAACCCAGAGACCAGAGCGCTCTGCTTCTCCTCGGAGCCCACCCTGCAGCCCCAGCAGCAGCAGCACAGATTGTCCTTTGGCTTTGGCCACGCTCCCCGCCTGGAGGGCAGTGCAGCCCCCGGCCCCTCGCTGCACGAGCCCCCCACCCTGCCCCCGCCAGCCCCCCTGCAGCAGCCACAGGAGGATTTTCTCCAGCAAGATGGGAATATCAATTTTAGAGAGATCCTGGAGGACATGCTGAGGACGTTCAACGGGCCCTCCCAGGAGAACCTGCTCCCCCCGGAGCGCCAGAGTGTGATCCAGTTCAGTGGGCCTTTCCCAGACTTCTGAGTGTCAGCTGGGACTGCCACTGTGGATCTGTGTCCTCTGGTGCAGAGGTGAGAGCCGAGGAGCCCTGACTTTTCTACTGGTTTGAACTGACAGTGCTCTGGTTTTGAGGGAAGAAAAAGCCTGTAGTTGCTTAAAGCGAATTTTATTTATATATAATACTCAGTCAGGCATGTACAGGTTTGTATGGAACGTGTCCAGGGGGAGCTGAGCAGGTCCCCCTGGGCCGAGGGGCTCTGCTGGGTCAAGTCCTGCTCACAGGTCAGTGCCCAAGTGGGATTGAGGGGAGACCCCTCCTCTGCCCACCCCCTGCAGACTACTGAGTGTCCGAGCCTTCCCCAGCCCTCCAGCCCAGCAGGGCCATGGCCAGGCTCTGGAATGACCTGCTGACCACGTGCTGGTCAGTTAGGGAAGGGTGGGAGCCCAGCCCCCAGCTTGGGCTGCCCCAGCCCTGCTGTGGACCCTGAGGCTGTGCTGGCAGGCTGGGATGATGGGGGAAGGGAATGAAGTCCCAGAGGAGCTGGGATATGCTGAGCTCAGGTGTCCTCTGGCAGGGCTGAGCAGATGTAGTGAGAGACCCAAAACTGCCTGCGCTGCCCTTCCCAGGAAGGGACCTTGGGCTGCCTGAGCTCCGTGGGAGTGGCCAGAGCTGGCTGCACCCCCACGGTGACAGAGCTCAGCCACACCAGGACCAGCAGGATTCCCCAGAGAAGGGCCACATGTCCCCTGTCCTGCACTTTAACCTCACCGGGTCGCTGTGACCAGATGTGCTTTGGCCAGTTTCCTGCTGTCACATGTTGTCCCTTCACCTGGACATCCTGCTGGTCCTGCCACTGGCCTTGACTGGGCCATGGACCCTGCTCCAGGGGTCTGAGGTCTGGGTCAGGGCAGCCCAACCTGGGTGAGCAGTGTCATTGTCACTGCACAGGGTGTGCAGAGTCAGTGCCACTGCCTGAAATACGCAGTGTCATTGTCACTGCTCAGGGTGTGCAGTGTCATTGTCACTGCTTGGGGTGTGCAGTGTTAGTGTCACTCCTCGGGGTGTGCAGAGTCACTGTTCAGGGTGTGCAGAGTCAGTGTCACTGCTCAGGGTGTGCAGAGTCACTGTCACCGCCCGGGATGTGCAGTTTGGCTGCTCCTGCTGCCACCTCCCCCTTGGATTCCAAAGAACAAAGGCTGCTTTGCAAAGCACTGCCTGCCCCCTGCTGCCTCCTCCCCAGGACAGAGGGCATTTCCTAAATAGAAATTTAGGAAATTTCCACTCCCATTTCCATTTTTAGAGGCGTTTCCTAAATGTGGCACAGGGATGATTTCAGGGAAGGACCTGGGACCATCCCTGGCTGACACGGTCCTTCCTCAGAGAGCCCCAGGGGAAGCAGGTCCCCAATGCCCTAACAGGGCAGTCTTGAGGGGGCTGGAGCTTCACAGTCCCTGGTGGTGTCACCTCCTCTGGGCAGACACTGTGACCCCCATGTCCCACCAGAACTCAGGCACTTGCCCCGTGCCCTGTTTGGTGTTGGGAATTGCTCTGGGTCCATGTCCACAGCTGCTTCCCCTGACACCCCGAGGTCACAGACCTGCCCCGGTGCCACACACGTGGGCTCAATTTGAGGTGACCCTGGTCCCTGAATTTCGTTTTGGGAGCCTGTCCTTACCCCCCTCCCCAGCTGGCACCTGCCTGCCAGCACTAGACTGGGCTCAATCCCTGCGGTTGGGGGCACATTTCACTGCACCCAAGGAAACCTCCTTACCTCAAAGTGATCACCAAAGATGGGGGAGCCCCCTGTGCCCCCCCAAAGCCCTGCTGCTGCCACGGGGAGCTCCTGCTCTCCTCCAGCTCTGCTCCTCCTGACCCCAGCAGCCTCCCCTGGGCCCAGGCAGAGCCAGGCTCCCCCTCTCCAGACCCTCCCCTATTTAAAGCACTGCTCGCTTGGGGCTGAATTCTCAGCAATGAGGGAGAAGGACGCCGGGAAAACCCAGCTCAAAGAGGCTTAAACTCAGGAATAGCGAGGGGGAATTCCCTGCTGGGCACCCTCTGCTGTCACCGGAGCCTTACCCGGTGGCTTTGACCTTAACTTTAAAGTATATGCAATCCTTCCTCCCTGGTCTCTGGCAAGACAGAGAGCACCTTCAAGAAATCCCTTCCCTGCCCCAATTGCGTGTTATGTCAGGGTTAATAATATGTAATGTTATCTTTTAACTAAATTATTCTGCAGTTGTCCTACTGATTGTATTTTTAATGAGTCCCTGTTTTCTTCCCTGACACCTTTGTGTTGGCACTTTTTAATCTGCTTGTCGTTTGCCTTTTGTTTCTATGTATATTTATAATTAAGTTGTACATATGTAAAGAGATTTTTTTAGAATATGTGCCTTGGACTAATAATTCCTGAATTTTCTACTTGCCTCAGAAGGATAATTTTTCATTCTGCTCAGTAAAAATGGAACAGAAGCCACATGTGAGGTTTCTGTTAAGTCCCAGCTCTGTCTCTGTCTGTCAGTCTGTCCAACCTGCCCCAGGATCCCAGCTGGGACTTGGATCAGGAATCCCTGGGCCAGCGTCCTGCTGGCCGCTGGACTTTGCATCTCCTGTGTCACCAACTCAGTGGCATTGAGGGCTGTAGTCCCAAGCCTGCCCCTGTCACTGGGAGAAGCCACTGCTCATGTGGAGGAGGATCCTTGCTGGATCCAGTCTGGGCACTGGCCTTGGATGAGGCAATTCCCTCCTGGATTTGCTGGGAAAACACAGATAAAGGAGCCTCTGTTCCAGCATGTGCCCCCAGCAGGAGCTGCCCCAGCTCTGGGATGTCTCGTCCATGCACTGCTGGCCCTGTTATCCCACGGGAAGTTCAAAGGGGTGACCCCCAGTGAGTGATCCCCAAACCACAGTGGGACCCTCCTGGCATCACTGATGCTGGGCTGGAGGATCAGCAGGGGGCTCAGACTTGGGGGAGCCCAGCAAAGATCCTGGGATTCTTCCCAGGGACAGACTCCCCAAGGGGTCTGCGCGTGTGGAGAGCCAGCACTTCCCAGGCCGTGGGAAAAGGTGCAGCAGCATTTCTGCACAGCAGAATCTGAGCTGTCCCTGCCCAGGACAGGACACCAGCACCGATGGGCTTGGCTGGGCATGGCTGTGCCTTCACAATCACCAAGACGCTGCCCCGAGGAGGGGGAGGATGATCCTGCTCACTGTGGTCAGACACATCCCTGGCTGCGGGGGATATTTTGCTGTGTCCCAACATGACTAGATTCTGTTTTGCAGGAATTTCTCCTGGCCAGGACTTGTGCCACTGCTGGACCCATGCCCTCTGCTGCCCTGCCCTGCCCAGAGGATTCCTGGGGACAGGAGGGATCCCAAGGGGGAGAGGAAGGATCCCAGGGGGGATATACACCTTCCCTTGCTCTGCCTTTTCCCAGGGAGCCCCTCAGGAGCACAGCTCACATCAGATTTGCACTTCCTCCTCAGCACTGAGGATTATCCCTGCTTGGATTAAGAGTTACGTCAGGTCTTGGCTTCCCGGCAAACTCCAAGTTCTCGGCAGGACTGACACAGCGGCCCCGGCCCCATCCCTGCTCCATCCCACACCGTGACACCGCAGGTCATTCCTAAGGTCTTTATTGCAAGGGGACTCCAGTTACTGTGAGGGGGCTCCAGCTGCTCCTGCCCACAGCGGCCGCGGCCCCCGGAGCCTCCGTCCAGCAGGTGCACGCCGGGGATCGGGGCTGCCCCACCAGGAGCTGGGTTGGAGGCAGCCCGTCATGGGGCTGGAGGAGGCTCTGCGGGCAGCGGGGTCGGGACGGGCAGGGGGGTCAGCGGAGCGGAGCTACAGGTAGTCAGGCAGGTCCTTCTCGATCACCTGCAGGCAAGAGGGGAGCGTTGTACCCCAAGAACATCCCCAGGCTTCCCCTCCTCCCCAGCAGCAGCACTTACATAGGGATCTTCCATCGGGCTGTACCTCTTCGCCACTTGGCCTTCCCGGTTAATGAGGAACTGTGGGAGTGAAGCAACCCCAGTGAGCGAGTCCAGGGCTCCCAGGGAGCTGATGGGGGTGGCTGCTGTAACCCTCACAGACCCGCTCCCCACTCAGCTGGTTACTGTGCTCTGGGGCAGGGCAGGGGTTCCCGAGGGTCTCCAGGCACAGGAACCCCTTGGGATGCTCCTGCCCTGCACCCAGGGCAACAGCACACAGCAGAGCCCAGTGCGAGGCTCCCTCCTGCGTCAGGGACCCCTCAGCTCCCCAGAGCAAGGTGGAGCCCAGAGGAGGCAGCTGTGTCCTACCTTGGTGAAGTTCCATTTTATTGCACTAGGAGAGAAGTAACAGGAGTCAGTTTTGGGCAGAAAAACCCTTAAGTTACTCACCCCCAGCCAGGCCCTGAGCTGAGCCCCTCCCTGCTGGCTGGGGGTCTCCGGGGCTCATCCTCTCACACTCACTTGCCCAGGGTGCCTCTCCCTTTGGGCTGCTCCTTCATCCACTTCCAGAGGGGGTGAGCCTCATCCCCGTTGACATCGATCTTGCTGTACATGTCGAACTTCACCCCATAGCTCGCAGCAAATGCCTTGATCTGAGCGTTGTCCCCGGGCTCCTGAGGGGCCACACCGGGACCGTGAGGGTCCCCAGGCCATCCTGACACCGCCGTGGAGCCCTCACCCTCACCCCACATACCTGCTTCCCAAACTGGTTACAGGGAAAGCCCAGGATGCGTAAACCCCTCTCAGCGTATCGGGCGTGCATATCGACAAGCTGAGTGTAGTTTACCGCCGTCTTCCCTCATTTGGAGGCCACGTTGGTGATGATACAGACGTCGCCCCTGCAGAGGCGGGTGGATGAGCTGCCCTTCCCCGCAGGGCGCGGGCAGAGGCCCCTCACCCGCCCGGGCGAGGCGGACAGGTTACGCAAGAGCCGCTGTGGCTCAACCTCGCCCGGCGCCGCGTCCCGCCACGCCGCTCCCCGGGCCCTTCCATCCTTACCGGTACTTCTCCAGGGAAACGTCGTTGCCATCGATGTCGAGGGCGTGAAAGTCGTAGATGGACCTGGCCGAGCGCCAGTCGTCCGCCTGGGCACACTGTGGGGCGGGCGTGTCAGCGGGGAGCTCCGCGCCGACCCCCGCGCCGACCCCCGCTCCGACTCCGCCACCTCCGCTCCCCCGTGGGACAACGGGAAGCCTCGTCCGTGGGCCTCACCAGGCCTGAGCCCCCGCCGACCACCCTGGGCACCCCGCGGGAGAGCCCCGGGACCAACCCCAGGCCGAACCCCTTGGCGCGCAGCGGTGCCGGAACGGAGAGGGCCGGGTCTCGCTCCCTGAGCGGCCCCGCACTCACCATGCTCCGCACCGCGCTCTGCCCTGGTCCCGATGGCGCTGCCCGCGCCGCCGCCCGCCCGCACAGCAGCGCGCTCCGCACCGCTCCGGCCCAGCCCATCGCACACAAACCCCGCCCCATTCGGCCCGCTCAGCCAATCAGCACCCAGAGAGGCGGCCTGGGCGGGATGATGGATGGAAATCTGACCAATAGAAGGGCAGGGTGGGCGGGGTGGCCGCAGGGGTGTTTATCGGCAGAGACCACGAGGGTGGGGGGCAGGGACAGACCAAAGGGCGGGGTGTGGAATCAGGTGCTGCGGACCGGGCCCCCCCGGTGGCGATTCCCTCTCGACCAGCCTCGGGTTCCGAACCGAGCCGCAGCGACCCAGAGACCCACCCCGGCGGCAGCAGAGGAATCCCCGTTCCCTCCGGAGCTAGCGGCGGGGTCAGTTCGCACCGGACCACATCTCCCAGGAGGCGCCGCGGCTGAGGCTCCCGTGTGCGCTGCGGCGCCGCCTGTGTGTGCGCGTGGGTCAGGCGGCAGCGCGGGCAGCCCGCGGGGGCCTCAGCGGGAAACATGGACGACGAGGAGGAGACGTACCGCTTGTGGAAGATCCGCAAGACCATCATGCAGGTCCGGGGGCACCGAGGGGACCGGGAGGGATCGGGAGGGACCGAGCCGGGAGTGCGGGGAGCCCCGACGGCGCTGCGGGGCCGCGGGGTGGGGTGGGGGGCGTGGAGGTCGGTCCGCCCGCCCGTTCCGGTGAGGCCACGTTCCTGAGCCTGGTGCTGCTCCCGCAGCTCTGCCACGACCGTGGGTACCTGGTGACCCAGGACGAGCTGGACCAGACGCTGGAAGAGTTCAAGGCGCAGTTCGGGGACAAACCCAGCGAGGGCCGCCCCCGGCGCACCGACCTGACCGTGCTGGTGGCTCACAACGATGATCCCACCGACCAGATGTTCGTGTTCTTCCCCGGTGAGCAGCGCCGGCCCGGGCAGGAGGGCTGCGAGAGCCCTCGGAGGCGGTTTCAGAGCCTGGGGGCCTCTCGGTGACCCTGGATCTGGCTGACTCCCCTTGGGGATGTTGAGAATGTGGGGGGCTCTCGGTGACCCTGGGTTTGGCTGAGCCCCCTTGGGGAATGTGGTAGTTTTGCCTGGCCCAGTTTTTGCCAGTAAACAGGGTGGGGTACAAAGATGGCTCCTGTACGTCCTGAGTAAATATTCTGGAAACACATGCCTTGCCCTAGCCCGGATCTGTTGGTTGGATGGAGAGAGGGGACAAATAGAGAAACAGTGTCTGCAGTAGAAGAATTTTGATGGACTGACCTAAGAAAAACCCCACACCCTGCCCAGGAGTTGTTGGATAGTTGGAAAGGAGGGAGGGGGTGAGCTGGGAAGCGGTGCCTTAAGAGGGAAAGGGGTGTCAGTGAAGAAATGGTGTCTTAAGAGCTGATTTTTATCTCCAATTTATCCTCTGACTCTGTTAGATTAATAAATCACTTTTTTTGCAACTTTAAGTTTCCCGCCTGCTTTTACCCTGAATTTTGTGCATCCCCTTATCAGTGATCTTATCTCAACTCATAAGTCCAGTGTTTTGTGTTAGTTTTTCCTCTCCTCTGCATAGCTGCAGCAGGAGAGAGCATAGAAAGCAAACGTCGTAGGTGCCTGGCATTTAGCCAGGGTCAAACCCACGACAGGGACGTTCAGAATGTGGGGGGCTCTCGGTGACCCTGGGTCTGGCTGAGCCCCCTTGGGGGTGTTCAGAATGTGGGGGGCTCTCGGTGACCCCGGGTCTGGTTCTTTCTCCAGAGGAGCCCAAAGTGGGGATCAAGACGATCAAGATGTACTGCCAGCGCATGCAGGAGGAGAACATCACCCGGGCGCTGATCGTGGTGCAGCAGGGAATGACGCCCTCGGCCAAGCAGGTCTGTGGGGACAGGGCCGTGTCCCACTCCAGGGCTCCTGGGAGGCCACGAAGGTTTTCCCTCTCTGTTTCTCAGCACTGCTGCGGGTAGATAAAAGCCCTGACTTCCCTTCCAGATAAAAGCTTTTACTGGAAAATGCTGTGCCTTAATATAGGCTGTTTTTTAGCATCAAAGTGTGTTTAACCAGTGCATCTGATCCTGGTGGTGCAGCACAGTTGAGGGCCCATGAGCAGCTGGGAGGTGGGGGAGAGAAAAAGGGATATTTCCCTGTTCCAGAAGATCCATGTGCTCCTTCCCAACCTGCCTGTGTCTGTGTGAGCACACAGTGTCCCCAGGTGCTCACTGAGGAGCAGCTCTGGGCACTGCCAGGGCTGTCCAGAGGCCCAGCTGCCTCTGACAAGCCTTTCCCTTCCAGTCCCTGGTCGACATGGCTCCCAAATATATCCTGGAGCAGTTCCTGCAGCAGGAGCTTCTCATCAACATCACGGAGCATGAGGTGAGCAGGGGCAGAGTGGTCCTTTCCTTGTGCTGGCTGTGTTCCTGCTGCTCCCAGAGTCCTTCTCCTGGCCTTCAGCTGGGCTGAGGGACACAGTTGTCCTTTCCCTGTCCTAAACATGTTGTCTCCAGTCGCTGCCTCATCTCAGCCTCTCTCATGTGTACAGCTGGTCCCAGAGCACGTGGTCATGACAAAGGAGGAAGTAACAGAGCTGCTGGCCCGATAGTATCCTTTGAGTGTCCCTTTGGTGCCCTTTGCGTGTCCCTCCCTCCTGCTCGGGTGTGATGAAATTTGGGTTGAAAACACCCCCTCCTGCCATGATTCATTTCTCTCTTCTGGCCTGTGGAGTGTCCAGAGCTTCTCCTTGACTCCCAGCGCAGCAAACTGAGGGAGAACCAGCTCCCCAGGATCCAGGCTGGGGACCCTGTGGCTCGGTACTTCGGGATAAAGCGTGGCCAGGTGAGAGAAACGGGCTGAGGCAGCATCTCTCTGTGGCAGGGCTGGGAAGGAACAATCCTTGGGAGGTGTTTGTGAGCTCTTGGAGCAGGAAAATGTCTCGTCTTCCTCCTGAGCTCTGTGTCTGCCTTGCAGGTCGTGAAGATCATCAGGCCCAGCGAGACGGCAGGCAGGTACATCACCTACAGACTGGTGCAGTGACCCCAGCACCAGTGACCAGTGGGTAAGACCAGGGGGAACCCCTGCTTGGGGGTGGGCAATGACTCTGGGCAGTGCCAGGGGCTGGATGGGGTGTTCAGGGTCAGTGGGAAGCTTCCAGGGAAATGTCTGAGTTTTCCGTGGCTTTGGAAGGAAGAGCAGAATGGCTTCCGTTGGGGAAGAGCAGGGCAAGGCTTCCCTGTCACCTGTCCCTCTGCTCAGGCTGTGCCCATTGGGATTTGGGGTATTCAGTCGTCGGCTTGGGGCAGAAGGTGATTCCCATCCCTCCTTCTCTTGCAGGTGTGAGGAGCTGTGTGACTCCCACCAGCAGTTCACAGGTGCTCAGAGATTCCTGCACTTCGAGATGGCCAAGGAAATCCTCTTCCCAAGTTGCCTCTCTGCAGCCCTGTGAGCAGACCTCATTCCCTGTTTTCCAGTTTGGACTCTGCGGTAACTCTCAGTCTCATCCAGGACTCAGCCATGGAGACCTGAAGCAATGAGAGGAAATGAGTGGGAAAGGCCTTTGCTTCCCTATTTTGTGGGCTTTTGTTTGAAATAAAGGTTTGTACTCTCAGTGCTGTGGTGTTGCTCAGCCTCTCCCTGTGACAAAACCCTGAGACTCTGCAAAATCCCACATTTTTTGTTACATTTGGAATCTTTTCCTGCTGGGACTCTGCATCATGGCTGAGCCCTGCAGAGCCTTCACCAGCTCCCCTGGGCAGTCTGTATGCTGCAGTTCAGACTTCCCTTGTTCCTTCTCTGATCTCCTCCCCTCTGGCCCTGGTTTGGGACCTTGGTGTTCAGCCACTGCGACAGAGTTGCTGATCATCCCCAGTCATGCTCATTTTAATCCATCCCAGGACTCTGGGGGGCTTTTAAACTTCAATTTTCCTGCCGGAAACACTTGGATTTGGCCTCCCGCAGCTGGGGGAGCCTGGAACACCCCGATCTCCAGGACAAACACAGCTCAGAACACACTGGTTTTATTGGTTTTTCTGGAAGCTCGTCAATGTGAACACAGCGAGACACGAGGCAGCGTCGTGCAGCAGCACAGGCCTGTCAGGACAAACACGGAATCGACGCAACCAGGAGGGAGCTGCCGCCGGGGGAAGCTCAAGCACAGCTTTAGCCCCTTCTCTCACTCACACTCACCCTCCTCATCCTCACCCACCCTCACACGCACACGGTACCGCTGTGGCAGCAGCGTTCCCACATCCTCCTGCTGCCCTGGAAAAATCCAACCACCCAGTGGAAGAGCTGGAGGGCAGAACACTTCCTGGGGGTCTCCAGCTCTCCCCTGGCTCAGTTCCAAACCTGTGAGTTAACCTGGGTTTATGTACCTTTGCTGAGATGGGTCTCCATCGGCTTCGGAGGGCTCAGACCTCCTGTCCATCGCTTGGTTCTGCAGTACCAAGGTGTCTGAGACCCCCCAACACCACCTGGTCTGTCTCCCACAAGCAGGAGAGCAAAGGAAACGGCTCTCAGCTCATTCCAAGCTAAAACTCATACTTGTTTCTCTGTGCTTCAGTGCAGGAAAGTCTCATAGCTTTTTAAAAAACAAAACCACTTTGGCTTTAGTCCCTTTGCCAGCAGAGGTAGTGGAGTCATGTTGAAGGGCTGATTCATGTCTTTACAGAATAGGAAGCTCAGGATTATACTGGCTGGGGTTGGGGCTGGATCCAGGCCATGGTGGCCCTGAGGAGGAGGAAGAGGCACTTCCCCGTGGGGACCTGCTCCTTGCCCAGCTCCAAGAGCAGAGCGGGTTAGTCCTGGACTTGCAGCGCAGCTTTTTAGAGATGAAATGACTGTACAACCAAACCCTGAGAGCTCGGCAGGGCTCAGGACCCTGCAGCCAGGCAAGTCTGCCCTGAGGCTGCTCCTGGCATGGCTCCTGCCAAGGAGGAAAATGCCCATCACTCTAAATGCCCACATCAATCCAAGCAGCAGTGCAGATGCTGCCAGCCAGGCCAGGACCACACAGTGCTGGGGGAGCCCTGGTGGTTTTGGGGCAGGAAATCCATTCTGGACTCCAGGTACAGTCAGGTGTCAAGGACATCCCCCAAGAGCCTGGCAGATGGCACAGCCCCAAAGCCAAGCCTGGTTCGGGGTGAGATGGTGCAGGGGCTTCATCCCAGCCCCAGCACTGCTCCAGCCGTGTCCCTGTCCCGGTGAGCTGCCCCATGTGTCCCTGCGGTGCCATTCTCCTGCCTGTCTTGAGGAATTGTCCCTCTTGTCACCCCTGGCAGCCTTGGCTCCCTTTCAGCCTCAACCATCAAGGCTCACCAGGTCCTTTGACTCATCCGACCTCAATCTCACAGCACAGCTGTGGGACTCAGGAGCACAGTGAAAATGAAACACCTGGCACAGGCACAGCACAGTTCCCAGTCCTGAACAAGTGGAGGGTCTGCCCAGCCACAGCTCCCTCCCAGGGAAGGTGCTTCATGGCCCTGGCTGAGCTGGGGGTCCCGGCAGGCTGTGACCCCATTCCCTAGCTGGATGCTGAGGGGCTCAGGGGTTTTGTGTGAAAGCTCCAGCCAGGATTTGCCTGCAGCTGACGCACCAAACCCCCCCAGGCTGCCGTGCATCCCTCCCACCCCTCCACATTCCAGTTTCCTCCATCTGGGCAGTCTGGGATTTGCCCCTTTGCCCATCCTGGTGTCGTGGTGTTTCTGTCCAGTGGCTCAGAGGAGCCGGGGCTGCAGCTCATGGCTGCCATGGCCCCGAGGGCTGCTGGGCTGGTTCGTGGTGTCCCTGGGGGCGGTGGGGCTGCGGTTCTCAGGGGCTTCCTCCGCGTCACTCTGCTCATCCCCAGGGCTGCAGCAGCGGAGAGCAGAGCCCTCCACATCCGACTGGCCCACGCTGCAGCTCCGGCTCCGCAGCCCCTCGATCCCCTCGTCACAGAAATGAGCCTCCTCCGTGCTGGTCTCGCTCCCCTGCTTGGTCAGGTGTGTCCGTGGCTCCCCACTGTCCTCCAGCTCTGAGTCGGAGTCCACGGAGCGGTCACCGGACTCTGCGGGACAGAGGAATTCTGTGCCATGCTCTGGTCCAGCACTGCGGCACCACAGGGGCTTTATGCTGCAAACCCGGGGTCCCCAAGGCAGGGGAAGGGTCTGTGTGCCCCCCGTGCCTCCCAAGGGATCTGTGCCCACTGGGAACCCCCAGGGCCTCTCACTGACCTGTGAGCGAGTCGGCGCTGAAAGCCAAATTCCCCTTCTCTGAAGGCAGCTCCAGGTAGGGGCTGGTGTTGAGGGGAGCCATGGGCTGGGAGCCTGCATGAACCTGGGAGGGGACAGAGACAGTGGTGAGGGCACAGAGAGTTATTCTTTTCTGGGAACTGGCTCCAGAGAAGGCTCAGGGAATGTCCCCTCCCTGGAGATTCCTACCTGTTCAGCACTGCTGGTCACCTCCGTGGCACCTGAGCCGCGTCTGCCAGGCTCGGCTGGCACCATCTCCTTGTGCTCGAAGATGGTGGGGTAGAAGATGATGAGTGCCTCGATGATCCGAGCCTGGTGGGGATAATCCACCAGCGAGGACAAGGAAATTGTGGCGTCCGTGGGCCTGGGGCGCATCAGCGTCGGCCCAAAGACGATGCCCAGGTTGCCTGAGGTCATCTTGTTGTCCTGTTCCACCTCCACGATCCTGGGGGGAGGGAGAGGAACAGCTTGTGAGAGCACGGAGGGAGAGGGGTGGATGGGCAGGGCTGGGGGAGATACTGAACTGGAGAACTTGAGCTCCATAAGTGCGAAAAAAGCAGCCATGGACCTTCCTCCTGACTCCGGTGGGGAGGCTGCACTCACCTCGCCACCCCAGGGGAGAAAGGGAAGGTGCCCAGCAGCCACACGGGCTCTGGCCATGCCCCTCTCACCTCCTCAGGTGCTGCAGGAGGTACTGGAGCGTGGCCATGTTCTCGCAGGGGAGCTCCTTCAGCAGCTCCCTCAGCTTCAGCACCAGGCTCAGCACCACCCCATCGGTGTCAGCTCCTCTGTCCACCAGCTCGGGGCCGCCCTTGCCGCTCCGGCCCTTGGCCTCGCCGCCCTGCAGGCTCTCCTTGGCCAGCCCCATCAGCTCGTTGTACAGCTGGAAGGGCATCAGGGGCTCTGGCAACTGCAGGGAGAAGAGAGGAGATGGTCGCGGTCCTGGGAGCAGCTCCCACCTCCACCAGACCTGGACCTCCTCGAGCTGCTGAGCTGGGGACACCTAGGGCCTTTCTACAGCGAGGAAACATCCCCAGAAGTGCTCAAGGACAGTTTGGAGTACTTTTAACACCCCTTCCACTCCAGGATTCCATGAGCCTGTGACCTGCACTGCTCTACCCAGAGGTGATGTTTATTTATCCATTGCCTGGAGTGTGTCAATTCAGCCTCGTTAGTCCTGGCCAAGGAACCCTTGTGAAGTTCAAGCCAAAAGCAGCGTTTGATCCACGCGTGGGTGTCCCTGCTGAGCTGAGGTGCAGGGATTCCCTCTTTTCCTGGAGAAGCCCTGGCTGGGGTGGGCCCGGCTGCAGGTTCCCCAGCGACAGGAGGTGGCTGGGAAGGGTACAGGGATGGGTTGTTCTGGGTGGGGGACGCAGGATGTGCAGGGTGCAGGATGTGCAGGGCGCAGGATGTGCAGGGAGGTGTGGCTGTGGCAGGGGAAACTCTGCTTTGAAGTCAGTGTGAAGCAGCCGGAGCTGGTGTTGACTGCTGGGTGTTCCACATGGCTGGGGACATTTTCAGAGCGGCTCAAACGGATGTTTTGAGGACAGGCTGCCTCACAGCATTGGGTTCCCTCCGTCCACCGCTTTGCAGAGGGAGTTTAACCCATTTCTCTGCAGCGAGGGGTCAGGCTGGGGCTCAGCACTGATGTCCCCCTCTTGCTCCACTCTGCTTTTTTTTGAAGCAACCACTGAGGCAACTCGGAGTCCTTGACTCCTGGTGTGCAGGAGCCCAAGGACATGGCTTCCCCTGTGAGGTAACCCAGAGCTGCCCTTTGGAGGGGTTGCAGAAAAACACAGCACGAAAGAGTTAATCCACTGCTGCCTGCGAGGGAGAAGCAGCTTCCGCTGCACTCCTGCCTTGCGGTGGTGGCTGTTGGAGGATGTGGGTGACGCTGTTTGCAACGACAGTTTGGGTATGGGGCGGGGGCTGCTGAGGCTGAGCCCACCCTGGGGTGACTGCAAGGCAGAGACCCCACTGAGCCCACCCGAGGGGCAGAGACTCCTCTGAGCCCACCCCAGGGTGACCTGAGGGGCAGAGACCCTGCTGAGTCCACCTCAGGGACAGAGACCCCTCTGAGCCCACTCGAGGGGCAGAGACTCCTCTGAGCCCACCCCAGGGTGACCTGAGGGGCAGAGACCCTGCTGAGTCCACCTCAGCGGCAGAGACGCCACTAAGGCCACCCTGGGGTGACCCCAGGGGCAGAGACCCCGCCAAGACCACCCCAGCTTGACTGCAGGGGCAGAGCCCACCCCAAGGGGACGTGACTCAGCCCATGCAGGGTGACCTTTGCTGGCCCCTTCCCTTTTTGGGGACCCAGTTCCCCAATTGGAAGGGGCGGAGTGTTCCTTGTTTGGTGCTTGGGCACTTCGCTGTTCTGCGGCTGTGACCGCAGTGACGCCATGTGGGATGAGCTGGGGGGGGCCACTGTGGCCCCATCTCCACTCCCCACTGGGAAAGACCCCTGTCCTCTCCAGCCACCCAGTTATTGAGCCTGGTTTGTGCCGAATTCCTCCTGCCAGGTTGGCTCCTCTGGTCACCTCCCCTCCTTCCCCCCACGAGGCACCCCCAGCACCTCACCTGTCTCAGGTAGAGCTTCAGGACGTTGCTGATGTCATGGGGGGAGGCCTGGGACAGCTCCACCAGCTCCTTCCCATTCTCAAAGGCCTGGCAAAGCTTCTCCACACGGGTCTTGACGCCGTTAACTCTGTAGATGCCCTGTGAAAGAGAGAAGAGTGGAGCTGAAGTGAGGGGAGAAGTTCCTCTTCATGTGCACTCCCATCCTCTCCTTTTGGGGTGGGAAATCCCTCTGGGAAATAATTTTGGGATATCTCCTTCCAGCTCAGTCATTCCTGCCTCATAGGAAAGCGGGAGGCAGGAGAGGTGAGTTTCCAAAGACAGAGTTTGGGGTATCTGGGCCAAGCTCATCCCTGGCTCCCTGCCCTGTGGAAATCTGAAATCGAGCCTGTTGGTTTTCCAGAGAATCCTTCCAAGGGCTGGCGGCTGAGCCAGCTGAGGAGGAGGAGAGGGAAGTGTGACTCACCTTGGTTTTCATGGCTCGCTTCTCAATCTCTGAAATGCATTTCTTGACGATGAAGGGGATCCCATCCGGGCTGCCCCGAGACGCCTTCGTGAAATCCTGCCCGAAGAGCTGCAGCTTCCCTTGGAGCTTCTTGTGCCCACACTGGATGGCCAAGGTCTCCAGGCACTTCTTGTGGCAGGCCAGGTAGCACTGGAAGAGAGAGGGAAACACATGGAGGTGCGGGGCAGCCACAGAGACACCAGGCACTGCTCGGAGCACGGTGGGAGACAGGAAAAATGCCTTGGAGATGCTTCAAGACCAAGGGAAAGCTCCATTTTCCACCTGGAACCCTCCCCACAGGAAAAATGTCCTCCTGAGCATGGTCAGAGCTGGGTTCCACCCCCGGTTCTCCCAGCTCACCTCCTCGCATTCGGCTCCCTGGAAGTACACGTAGCTGTTGCACTCCCGACATTTGGAAGGGGTGCGGAGTTTCCTCAGCCGATGGGTCTGGGCAGCTCTGGACAAGCCAACATTCCGGAAGGGCCCCGTGGGAGCTGCCAGCTCCGGGGTGATCCCATTGATGCCTACGGAAAAGGAAATGTGAGGTCAGGCACAGCTTGAGCAGGACCATCACTGTCGCTGCTCTGAGGAGGGCACATCCCTTGGGAAAGGCAGCACTGCTGGAGACACAGTCAGGAAACTCCAGCAATTGTTGGGTTTGCCCCCAGAAATACTGGGTTTGGGAAAAGCAGCCCCCAGGGAGCTCTGCTGGGTGGGGAGTGTGGCAGCAGCACTGCCACCTCCCCCTCTGTCACCTACTCTGCTCAAAGGGAGTGGTGGTCTCGTCCTTCTCCTCCAGCTCCTCGCTGGAGGACACAGTGCCGTCGGATGACAGCCGCTGGAACTTGTGGCCAAATTCACCTGTCCAAGGAAAACCCACACACCGGTGAATCACCAGCAAAGCTGCTTCTCTTCTGAGAGCTCACCCCATCCCATCAAATCCCACCCCGTTCCATTCCGTCAGATTCCGTGGGATCAGCACAGTCATTTACAACAGTGTTCTCATGAGGCAGGTAAAACAAGGGACAGTCCTGCTGAGCTGGGATGCTCTGGGTTTGGACTGGCTGTACTGGGAGGGACTCCCGGGCTGTTCCCATATCTACCTGTGCTGGAATCCAGGCTGCTGTCAGTGTCAGCAACAGAAGTTGGCCAGGATTTATGGACCTGGTGTCCCCTCCCACCTGCAGAGAGAACACACAGTCCATTGGGATTCCTGTCTGTGTGTGGGAGGGAATGGCTGGAGGACAGTCTGGATGCTGGGAGAAACTGGGATGACTGGGGGAACCTACTGGTGAAGGAGCTGGTGGGGTTTGGTGCCTCCAGTAACACCCAGCAAGGGGAGATGGGAAGGTGGGCAGTGGTCTGTTAGGGAGCAAAATGCCACAGATCTGATTTAGTGTCCTTCAGGAAATCCAGTTTAGGAGGCTCCCAGCCCATCCTGCTGCTCCCAGCAAAGCCCACAGTACCCTGGGGGTCCCACTCTGTTCCTGCCTGGGGGGGACATGGGGCAGGTGATGCAGAACTCGGGGGCTCCAGGCTCACCTCTCCGCTCTCCAGCCCCACTTGGAGACTCCTTGGCTCCAGCTGCTCCCTCCGAGCTGGCCCCAGCCCCCTCAGTACTCATGGAGAACTCGCTGGCATTGAAGCTGCCCTTCCGTGCCCGAGTAAAGGGAGACCTGGAGGGGAAAAGGGAATGTGGGTGGGAAGGAAGGACACTTGGAAACTTTATCCATGGCTGCCATCCACCAGTCTCAGGAATCACAGCCTCTTAAACACTCCACAGCCTCGCTCATCCATTGAAGGATGTGAGGGCAATTCCCAGCAGGTCCAGCCCCACCGGTCCCAGCAAGAACTGCCGTCAGGAATGCTGAAAGCATCTCCTGCAGGAGAGCGTGGGCAGCAGGAGATAGTGATGACGGGCACGTGGCTGAGCTGGAGCATTACCCAGGAATGGTTCCTCTCCTCCCTTACCAGGCATTGTGGGACACGTAGGGCTCAAAGTCGTACTGGACGTCGGGCTCGTTGCCGCGCTGCAGCTGCCGCACGTGGGACGCGTACTGCTGGCCCGGGTCGTAGAGCTTGCTGCTCTCGCACAGCGTCTGGAAGTTCACGGGCAGTGGCGCTGTCTGCATGTGCATGAGTTGGTAGAAGGAGATGGTGGCCTAAAAGTGAAATGGAGAGGGGCAGATGTGAGCTTGGTGGGCTGGAACATCAGGAGATCCAGGTTAGGTGGGAAATCGGAAGAACGGAGCAGCGCTTTTCTGAGCATGAGAGAGAGAGGAGCTCTGCATCCACCCAAAAACCCTCTGGAATAGGGGCAGCTCTGCTGGGAGGCAGCTCTGAAACCTTCAGAGCCACCTCCTGCCCTGGGGGGACACCCCAACCCGGCCCCACTCACCGACTTGATGACCTGGTCACTCTGTTTGATCACCTCGTGGATCTGCCGCAGCGAGTTCACCTTTGTGTCCTCCAGCTCCTGCTTCTGTGTGTTTGCATCGGCCACACAGGTGCGATACGTGGCCATGGCCTCTTCTGCCTGCGAGTTGGGAGAGCAAGGGATGGGAACAGCTTAGAGATGAGGAGAACAAGGAGAACAGCCCCTTGGACTGTGTTTTTCCAGGCATTCCTGTGCTGTGCTGGAGGATCCGGGGGTGCTCCAGAGCTGTCACCCCCCTACCTTGTTCTTGGCTTCCTCTTCCAGCCGCCTCTTCTTGTCCAGGGTTTTGGTGGTGATGCTGCTGGTCGTGTTTTGCTGCTCCTCCTCTGCCTTCACCGCCATGTACTTGGCCTTGTCATGCTCCTCGCTGCGCTGCATGTATGTCTGCTTGGCCTTGCGCAGGTTCCCCTCCGCCTCTTGCTGCCAGGGAGAGCCGGGGTGAGGATGGAGCCCGGCGAGGGGTCCCCAGCTCCTGCCGGGGGTCCCCAGCACAGCAGAGGCACTGGGGAGGGGCAGGGTGTCCATTGTCCTCAAAGGAGGACGTGTCACGGGCTGCTCCAGGCTGGGATTGGGAACATAAACCCAGTCACTCACCAATTTCCTCTGTGCCCGGTGCCACTGCTCCTTGATCTCCTTCCTGCGCTTCTCGTGTTCCAGGCGTCTCACCGTCAGTGGCTGCGTGGGGAGGGAGGGAGGAACAGCCCCGTGATGCACCGAGCTGAGCACTCCTGCTCTGCCCTTGCCATGGCTTTGCAAGGAGAAGCACCCTGCGGTGGTCACTGTCACTCCCGGGACAGTCACAGCTTTGTGGGATGAAATCTGCAGCCTGGAAAGTGCTGGATGCAGATTCCCTCTGGACTGAGCTAAGGAAGAGCCACCTCTGCAACACCAGGACCAGCTGGCCTGGGAAGGAGCCTCCGTCCCCTCACCTGGAGGAAGGTTTGGTGCTGCAGGGTGTTGGCTGCCTGCAGAACTGATGTCCCATGCTCCATGTCCTGCTCCAGAGCCAGCAGGTAGATAGACAGGAAAGGCATGTTGGTCTGGGAAATGGAAAAGCACATCTCCCTGAGAGCCAGCACTCAGCATGAGCCCAGGGAGATGTGTCCTTTGGGGAGGAAGAGCCAGAGGCAAGGTGAGGCTGGTGACTGCTGGTAAAATTCCTGAATTTCACCACACAGAGCTCTGGAGAGCTGCCCCCATGTCCTCCCGAGCTGGGGCACATGGAATGTGCTCTCCAGGGCTGCTGGCTCCCGATCAAGCCTGCCACTGTGGGCTTTAGGGACTTACTTCCTGGCTCATGGTTTGCTTGCAGCTGTTTGCCATCTTCTGAAGGCCTTTGGCAAAATCCATCTCTGGAAGGAAAAGGTTGGAAGTGAAAAGACACATGAGATGCTGGGATTTCCCTGGTGGAACCCAATCTCCTTTTGAAAAATAAATCAGGAACTTGAGGAGTGAAGCTCCCACTGCCCTGGCAGCGTCAGCCTCCTCCAGGAGTGACCTCAACCTGTCCCAGGACTCAGCCCTGCTTTGGAGGGGACCCACCCGCTGTCCCCCACTCACCCAGTGAGGTTCTTTTCTCCAGATATCCAATCAGGTCCTTCATGTACTTGGAGATGGTTTTGGCGTACTGGAGGGCAGCGTCCACGCCCCCCTCGCAGCGCTGCAGCATCACGTCCACTTCCTCGGCCGGAGGACGGGCTGTGGTGGAACAGACACTTGTGAGCTTCCAGCACAAACCTCATCTCCATCCCAGCCCCAGAGCCACCAGCTCTGCTGCCTTTTCCCAGCCGAGGAGCCACTCACAGTGGCAGCAATGGTGGGGAAGGTGCCAGTTCCTACACAGACCCCAAACCCTGCATCCACACTCATCCTGCTCACCTGTGTCGTAGCTGTCCATGCCTGAAAGCACACCGTCTCCTCCAGGCCCAGGGATTCCCCCGTAGAGGCTCTCCATAGTCTTTGGGAATTGGAAAAGAAAAGGGACTGGTCAGCCAAAAGGATGGGGAGCAGCTGGAGGGGCTGGCAGATGGATGGAACCGGAGCTGCCGGAGCCTTTTGGCCACTGCTGTGCCCAGGCTGTGCCCAGGAGCTGATGAGAATGTCACTGGAGCAACACCCTGCTCCAGGCTCACACCAGAGCTGAGGGGAGCAGCCTGTGCCCTGTGTGATCCCAAACCCCCACGGTGGGAGCATCCAGGAATCCGGGCATCACTCACCTGGTTCTGGTCGCTGGGTGGGATGGAGAGGATGGTGCTGCTGTCCACCTCCCCCATGAGGAACTCAGACACCCTGTGGGGAGAGGAGCACGGCCAGGCTCAGCACAGGGACAGGGACAGGGGCTGTCTCCAGGGGATGGCTGCCCAAACTCCCTTACGTGCTGCTGAAGGACACGGCGATGGTCTCCACGGCCTTCTCGAACTCCCGCTTGTCCGCCTCATTGTTGGATTCGTAGTGGAAACCTGGAGATGAGGAAATGTGGGAGCCCTGTTGCCATGAGCTCCTGTCCCTGTCTCAGGGTTTTTCAGCAGAAAAACCTGCCAGCTCACGGTGCCATCAGGGGGCTTTGGGGGCTGGGGAAGAGGCTGGGGTGAGTTGAGAGAGCTGTGTGGAGGATTATCCCTACGGATAATGGATATTTCCAGTGCAGAAGTGTCCCCCTCCTTTCTCCCAGGACTGACTTCCCTGACAGCATCCCTTGGCTCATGTTTCTGTTTATTCCCGTTACTCAGGGCTGCTGGAAAAGTGCTGCTGGACCTGTTCCACTGCCTGCCCTGCCTCATGGCTCCTCCAGACCCCACTCTGAGCAGGATGAACTCCTCTGGGAGGGCTCTTGCCAGCAGCCAAAAGAGGAACCACCACCAGCAGCAGGAACCGGGGGCCAACAGCGCTTGGCAGGCTCCCATGCCATGGGACACCAGCAGCCAGGGCTCCTGGGCAGCTCCTTGGGGTGGGGCTGGGGTCTGCTACAAGCCCACTCCCTCCCATCCCCGTGTGGGACCAGCCTCATGGCAGCCCGCCTGCCACCCGTCACAAGCTTCCTGTCCCCTGTGGTTGGGCGTCCAGGAAGCCGCGGGTGACTCAGAAGGCTGTGGTAGGTGCAGCCACCCCCTCCCCGTGGGTGACAGCGGCAGGAGGTGGTGCCCAGCCAGGATCTGACCTCCCAGACCCTGCTCCATAAACACAAGAGGCTGCCAGGAGCAGAATTTGATTATTTCAGTGTTTTTCCTGTGGTTGTGCCTGGAAACCCCTAGGCAGGATCTGTAATTTCTGACACTACATCGTCCTTAAAGCTGAACCACAGCAAGAGGCAGACGATCCTTTTACCCTCTCTGCCGGTCCATGGGGCAGCTTCGCTCCCAGCAGCCCCTCCATGGGCTCCCCAGTCCCCCCCATCCCAATGTGCGGCAGGAGGGCAGTGGGACAGAGCTCCCAGCCCCACTGTCTCACCCTTGACTTTGGAGATGAGGGTCCCAGCAGCCGTCAGGGTCTCCAGGGTGTTGAGCAGGGGGTACTTGTTGATGACCTGGCGCAGGATGCGCAGGGTTTCACCCAAGCATTCATGGGCCAGCGGCCGCTGGGGCTCCTTGGGGTCTGCAAGAGAGGGGGGCTGAGATGCATCCCTGTCCCATGTACCCTGCTCTGCATGCCCGTCCCACGTCCCTGCTCTGCATCCCTGTCCCATGTCCCTGCTCGGCATCCCTGTCCCACGTCCCTGCTCTGCATCCCTGTCCCACGTCCCTGCTCTGCATCCCTGTCCCATGTCCCTGCTCGGCATCCCTGTCCCACGTCCCTGCTCGGCACCCCTGTCCCACGTCCCTGCTCGGCATCCCTGTCCCATGTCCCTGCTCGGCATCCCTGTCCCATGTCCCTGCCCTGTGTCCCTGTTCTGTTTCACTCCCAGCCACGTCCCAGGCCCGGTCCTGCCATGTCCCAGACCATGCAGCAAATCCCCCTGGCCTCGGGGCTTCCCGGGACTGGCATGGCCACATCCTCCTTGTCCAGCACCTCCCCACAGCCATGGCTGTGTGCCTCCTGCCCAGCCCAGTGTTGGCCGGGGGGCAGCCTGACCTTTGAGGCATTTTTTCCTCCGTAGTAACTTTTTCCCTTGAAAGCAGTTTGGGAATTTCCTCCATTTCCTTCCCTCCCTCCAGCCGGATGGACGCTCCCTGCTGGGAGGGATGTGCCTGGTCCAGCCGGGATTGCTGCGTCCCACGGGTCCCCCGCTGAGACCCTCCCCTTTGTGGGGTCCAGGTGCCAGCTCAGGGGTCTGGCCAGGACCCCCCAGTGCAGGGCTAGGGCTGGGGACTGACGGCCTGGTTAGAAAGTGAGGAAATTTCCTCAGGGGAGTGCTGGCATGGGGGGTCAACACCCATCTACTATCCCGACAGGCAAAGTCCCCACCCCATCCTAGTCCCCAGCTTAAATCAGGAAGGGGTTTCTGCAAAACAGGGGCGGCCAGCAGAGTGTCATGTGCCCCTAGATCATGGGACTGATGCATTCCCTGCGTCCTCTTGGGCAGGGAGAGCGGCTCGCGAGCCTGCAGACCCACCCTGGTGGGTTGGGGGGGCAGGGGCCGTGCCCAGCACCCCGCGGGGTTTGGGGGGCCCTGGCAGGTGGCTGGCACGGCCGCGCTGTAAACAGGAAAACGGGCGGATGAAAATAGCTCGCGGCAGGAAGCCCCGTTATCCTGGCTCCGAGCTCCAGCAGCCACCCACCACCCACCGACCACCTCTGACTGCGGCTGCACGGCCCCCCGGGGGTCGTCGTGCCCCCTGACCCGGGAAGAGACCCCTCGCACCCACGGGTGGGTCTGTCCTGGGGTGCTGCGCTGCGGGTGTTCGGCACAGGGTGCGCACCCCGCGGTGGCCGCACTCACCATCGCGCAGCACCACGTCCCGCAGGTTCTCCAGGGCGTCGGCGAAGCGGGCAACGTCCGCCAGCAGCTGGGCGATGTCTTCGGGGTCGATGAAGGGACCCTCCCCGCCCTCCATGGGGCTGTAGGACGTGGGGATCTTGTGGCCCTTGGGCACGGCGCGGGGAGCCGCGGGCAGGGGGAAGCCGGCGGCGCTGGCATGGCGGCTCAGGCTGGTGGGGCGCTTCAGGGTGCCCACGGCGCTGGGACTGCTGCTGAGCTTGGCGCTGGCCGGGGGCAGCTCCCCCAGGCTGGAGCCCGGTGCCTCCAGGCAATCCTTGCGGGAGAGGTCCTGGGAAGCGAGGATGAGTGTGAGGGCACAGCCAGCATGGTGGGGACCCCAGAGAGGGAAGCACCCCGGGACCCCCCACGCCACTAGCCTGGTGAACAGGTTGTTGCTTTGGGGGCCGGCCAGGCCCTGCAGCTGTGCCGTGCCTCAGTTTCCCCAGCTAGGGATCCCCTTCGGGAATCGTCTTGGGAGCTCACAGGGTGAAGGCAGAGTGGGCAGGGTCTGGGCACTTGTCTGGCCGCGCCCACCAGCCCCTGTCAGCCCCTCTGGGTTCGTGTTTGTCATGAGGGCCACACAGAGACCGTGTGAGTGACACTGCTTGTCCACCCCAGCACCCGCCGTGGCTGGGGACCCCAGCACAGCCAAATGGCAGCAGGATCCGGCCCACACATCTCTTCCTCTTTTTCAGCTGCTCTCATGCTGGGGGAGGAGGCAGACACGGACACCTCCCAAGCTGTTGTTGGGGGCTTTGCAGGTATTTTACAGATGGAGGAAGCCCCAGATTTCTCGGGGTAAAATTGCCCCGAAGGAGGGTCTGGTACCGGCACTATCCAGGGCTGTGCATGGCTTGAAGGCCACACATCCAGCGACAGTCCTTGGGCAGGGGTGAGGGACCCTGCAGCCCCTCTGCTCTTCCAGCAGCTCCCACCGGTGACCCCCTGGCACCCGGTGTGACACGAACGCGCAGGATCTGAGCATCCCTGGCCTGGCGCTGCCGGAAATGTTTTTGGCACCGGCGGGGCAGAAGCGGAGCGCCGAGAGCACGAGGCTTCCACGGGCGAGGGCGAACGGGGGAGCCCAACCCCACGGGGGCCAGACCACCAAGGGGCTGCAAGGGGGCACGAAGGCCTCCACCCCAAAATGCCTGAAACCACCCCAACCCTATCTCTGTCCTCCCGGGGTGCAGCGGCCCCGGCGCCCCCCGTCCCTCCCCCTGTTGCCCCGGGGTGCCCCCGGCCGTACCGTCAGCCTCACGGCGGGCGCGCGGGGCAGCGAGTCCAGGGAGCGCTGGGGCGGGTGGGCTCTGCCCGCCGCCGCCGAGGGGCTGTAGCTTTTCCTGCCCGCAGCCCGGCCGAGCATCCCGCTGGCCGCCACCCATAGGCCCCTCTCCCAGGGGGTCGGGACGGGGATGGGGACGGGTGTCCCCTGCTAGGGAGCCGCGGGTGGGCTTCGGGTGGCCCTTGGTCGCATCGTGCCAGCCCGGTGTCGCCCCACGCACCGGGACTGGGGCGCAGGCGCGGGGCGGGCGGTGTGGGGTGCGCCGGGGAGCCCCGGCCGGTGGCGTTTCCTCCTGGCCCCTCCGGCACCGGAGGCGGGGGGGATCCACACGTCAATAAATAAATATCTGGCAGAGCCGAGGCACCGGGGCTGTCCGAGCCCACCGTCGCCCCGGTCCCCAAGGAAGTTTGGGAGTCTCTCTGCCCTCCCCAAACCCTCGGCCACAGTCCCCCCCATTTCCTCCCTGTCCCTTCCTGCCCTCCCGCCTTCCTCGGCGGCTGCTCCCTTAATCTGTCCCGTTAATCTGGGGCAAAATTCCCCCCCAGCCCAATGAGTAGGGTCCTTCCTCTTTTCCCTTTTCTTTGCAGACCTCCTGGACGTGTCCAGGTCCCCGTTGGCTCTTCCCAACTTCCGTGCTGTTGCCCCCACAACCCCCATCGTGCCAGGGGTAAGGGGGGGAACACTCACCGGCAGGGTCTGTGGGACGGGGCTTCCCGCCCGGCTCTTCTTGGAGATGGAGGGGGTTTTTATCAGCTCTCGCTTCTTCCGGGAGAACATCGTTCCCGGGGGGCCGAGCCGCTATCCTGAAGCGCCTCGCTCGGCCCGGCCGCCGTGCCGGCTCCTCACGGCGCCGGTCACATTCGCGGGGCGCAGTGTCAGGAGGGCGCGTGTGACGCCGCCTCGTTTCCTCATCGGCTTCGCAGCCCGACCTGAAACAGGAAAAGCCGAACGCGCACCCAGGCGAGAGGCCGGGGCCAGGGGCACCCTGGCTGCCCTGTGCGGTCACAGGGGGCGGCGGGACCCCGGCACTCGTTGAGGGGGTTTCGGTGCTGCAGCCCAGGGCTTACAGAGGGGTGGGGGTCTGAGCCCCACTCTGTGGGACTGGCGTGTCCCCCGCCCTCTGGGGTGTGTATCCTTTTGGGTAGTGTCCATCCGTCCCGGGAGGACAAGTCCCATCCCTCTGGAGGCCGCAGGTGTGGGGGCGAGTGGGATGGGGGGCTTTGGGCTCCCACCCTTGGGATGCTCCCGGCTCTGCCCTTGTGTGGGCTCGGTGGTGGTGCCGTGACCGGCCCGCCGGGGTCACTGCCCTGCCCCTCACCCCCTCCAGCCTTTGCGAACCCACAGTCCCACCCGTGACCCACCCACCCGCGGGGCATCGCGACCTCACAACGGGAGTACCGAGGGGGACGGAGGATAAACCCCACGTCGGGGCCGGACCGGGTCCCCCGGCTGCTGCGTGGGGACCCCCGGCCGCTGCCCACGGACTACTCGGGCCGGCTGCCGGCCCCGCAGGCGGAATGGGGGGAATAGTGTCCCCCCTGCTTCGTCCCGGGATCTCCCCGCGGGGCCGCGCCGGGCCGTCTCCCGTGGAACTTATGCCGGGCCCGTGGGGACACGGGGATGGGCGGGGG
>VZRL01000641.1:130626-152271 GCA_013397895.1 Origma solitaria
GTGGCGGGTACGTGTATGTGCCCCTGTGCCCGTGTGCCCGGGGCGGCTCCGACTACGGCTCCCGCCCCAGCTCTGGACTCCCCCGGACTCCCCCGGCCTCCCGGTGCCCCCCGGTGCCCCCCGGATCTCAGTGTCGGGGTTCGGGACCCTCCCCTCGATCCGGCCGCTCCTGCCCTTATTTGGACATTTCGCCCCGTCCAATCAAGGCGGGTGGGCCGGGCCGGACCCGCCCCCGCCCCGCCCGACCCCGCTCCGGTACCGGCCCCGCTGCCCGCCGCCCGCTCCGGTACCGGCTCCGTTCCCCGCCATGAGCAGCTCCCAGTTCAACAAGGGCCCGTCCTACGGCCTCTCCGCCGAAGTCAAGAACCGGGTGAGCCGCGGCTGGGGCCGGGCGGTACCGGGACCACCGGACGGGGGCGAAGCGGGGGCTGGGGGATACCGGCGCCACCGGGCGCTGTGGCTGCCGGTGCTCCTGGAGGCCCGGGAGATCCGGGCATCCCGGTGCCGCTGGAGGATCCCGGTTGCATCCCGGTTTCTGGAGAGCCGAGGGGTTTCCGGTGTGCCCCAGGCATGCAGAGCCGGCGAAGAGTGGAGAAGTTGGGGGATCCCGGGAAGATGGAAATCCGGGGCTTCCCGGGAGGATGCAGAACTGGAGGGCCCTGTGTACCGGAGTTTCTGAAGGCTGGGGATGCCGAAGCTGAGCTCCCGGTCTCGGGGTGCCCTGAGCCTGCCTGCAGGGTCCCGGGGAGGTGTCTTGGGGGACCGGGGCTGGGAGGGGTCCCGGGCACGGGATGTGTCTCCCGTGCGGTGGCTGCTATTGCCCCGCTGCCCCTGGCAAACCGCGGGGCACCGTTCCTGTCACACCCGGGGCTGGGGGCGATGGCCTCGGTCCCCCGGGGCTCTGGACCAGCTCCACGAAGTTTCTCTACTGTCTGCTTCCACGCAGCTGCGCATCGCTCGGCGGGATGCTCCGACCCGGCAGCGTCCCCGCGGCCCTCGCTGGGGATGCGGCTTGCGGCTCCGGTGACTCTCCCGCCGAACTGCCGCGGGGCCGGAAAGGGAAAGAGGAATAGGGGCCTGCGGCTGGGCTGTTTGCACCCCTAGGAGGGAGCTGGGTGCTGCGGGGTGCAGGCAGCTTGCAGCACCCTCCTTCCCCCTTGACAGCACACGGGGGGCCTGCCAGGCCGGGGGGCACAGGGGAGCACAGTAGCCCAGGGTGGTCAGTGGCTGTGCCCAGCCCCAAGCGAGCAGAGGTTGAGCCGTGGTCACATCAGGAGCAAGTGGCCGGTGGTCCTGTTTGAGTGTGTCCTGCCCGGGGACACAGGAGCTGCTTGGATGGTGCCACTCAGGCAGGAGAAGGGACAAATGGTGATGGGCACGTGGCTGGCATGGCGATGGCTGCGGGATGTGGGGGCCGTGGCTGGGAGCTCCTCACCTGGCCTCGCAGGGGATTTGCATTTCGTAACACAGCGAACGGGCCCTGGCTTGCCTGGGGCTGGGCTGCCCCGGCGGAGCGGGTGACACGCGCCAGAGCCTCAGCGCCGCGTGCTCCTGGTGCTTCGTGTTGATTCAGCAAGACATGAGCCAGTCCGACTGCCCTGGTGTGTCTGATCGAGGTGACATCACTGACTGGAAACCAGTTAAACCAGTGGCGTGCTCCCAGTCTGTGCAAGCCCTTGCAGAGTGGGCTGTGGTGGGATCTCTCTGGGGCTGGTCCTCTATACTCCCCCCGGTGCCCTGGGAAACCCTCGCGCTAGCCGTGGGGAGGGAAGAGGAACTGACTGCAGCTGCTCACGCTCTAGAAAATCAGCTGGTGGGAGTGTAGAATCCCCTGGCCAGGACACACATGGTGTCATGAGATTGATTTGGTGTCCTGCATCAGTCAAGCTCCCCTTTGGGACTGGAGCATCTCCCTACCACATAATGGGGCTGGACTGTGCTCATCCCAGTGTCTCCCTGTGTCTGGGATTCCTGGGAACTCATGGCGCCAGCACATAACGGGTCCAGGAGGAGACAGGATGGGTGACAGATTGGTGGCTGCTTTGGGGCCACCCCTAGGTGCCAGCTGAGCATTGGAGGGGCCGGACTGGGACAGGACAGCACTTGGGGTTTCCAGGCCGTTCCTACCCCAGGCCAGGAAGCCTTTCCCTTCCCTTGCGGGCCAGGGCCAAGACGATGCTGCTGGAGATGCTGCTGGCCCTGGCAGCTGGTCTCCATTTGAGAGGAGGCGTCCACATTCCTGGCATAGCCGCGGTGACCGAGGAATCTGTGGCGGAGGTTGGGCCTCGCTGGAAGGGAAAGGGAGAGTATCATGTGGCCGGGACCCCTGGGGCTCAGAGCTGGGCTCCCACGGGCTCCAGGGGACAGGAGGGACAGATCCAGGGGGGCACTTCCCCCTAATCCCACAGGCAGTTCCCTCTCATGCTTTTGGAATGGTTCAGAAGCTGCTGCGTCTGCTGGCAGCATTGTCCTTGTACTCCTGTCCTTGTTCCCATCCCAGGGAAAGGGTAACTGTCCCCATGAGGGGTTTGGGGTGCACACTGGGGCCCTGCCTGAGCTGTCCCCCCACTGCCTCCCCAGCTTGCCCAGAAGTATGACCCACAGAAGGAGGCCGAGCTGCGGACGTGGATTGAGAGTGTCACAGGAAAACAGATTGGACCTGACTTCCAGAAGGGGCTGAAGGATGGGGTGATCCTCTGCGAGTGAGTCCTGGGGTGATGCTGAGCCCCCAGCCCTTGCTCCAGCTGTGTGGGGATGGGGAATGCCAACCCTCCAGGGGATCCCTGCCAGTCCTTGTGGTGGGAAGGGTGGGCTGGACCCGTGCTGTTGGGACCTGCAGAGTCACCCCCAAAGCTTCTGTGTCAGGGGAGAGCCCTGAAGGATAAACAGGGACCTGGAGGGGAGGAATTTGCCTCACATGGGGGATGCCTGGGCTGGTCCTTCCTAGAGGGGCCTGTGCCCTGCAGCCCCTTGAGGTCTTTGCCTGCCACAGGCTCATGCTCCCGTGCCTCCCTCCAGGCTCATGAACAAACTGCAGCCCAACTCGGTGAGGAAGATCAACCGCTCGGCTCAGAACTGGCACCAGGTGGGTGCAGCCCTGCTGCCACATATCCAATGTCCCTCTGCCATCACCCGCCAGGGCTCACCCCTCTGTCCTCCTGCAGCTTGAGAACCTCTCCAATTTCATCAAGGCCATGGCCAGCTATGGCATGAACCCCGTGGACCTCTTTGAAGCCAACGACCTTTTTGAGAGTGGGAATCTGACGCAGGTGCAGGTGTCGCTGCTGGCGCTGGCGGGAATGGTGAGCATGGGGGGATGAGCAACTTGGAAGGGGCTTCAGCCCTGTGGGGACCCCCGGGTCTGGTGCCTGTGGGACCCCACAGCTCCCTGTGCCCAGGGAGAGGGTAGGGGGTCTGGGACCCCTGTCCTTTCTCACCACCACTCCTGGCAGGCCAAGACCAAGGGGCTGCAGAGTGGTGTGGACATCGGTGTGAAGTACTCGGAGAAGCAGCAGAGGAATTTCGACGAGGCCAAGATGAAGGCTGGGCAGTGTGTGATCGGGCTGCAGGTGGGCTGCCCCACAGGGTCCCAAGGGTGGGGGTCTGGGCAAAGGGTGCCCAATTATGCCACATTCTGGCATTCCACAGCTGGAGGGACCTGAGGCTTGAGATGCCTGAAGTGTCCTTAGGATCTGGGACCATCGTGGCTCTGTGTCCAGCATGCAATGGCCATGAGCCTGGGGTGGGTCAGGGAGCACTGGCTGTGCCCCCCAGGCTGGGGGGAGTAGGGACAGGGGGAGAAGGGGCACAGTGGGGCATCACACTCTCCTCACTGGACCCCTTTGCCAGATGGGCACGAACAAATGTGCCAGCCAGTCTGGCATGACGGCCTATGGCACCCGGAGGCACCTCTACGACCCCAAAAATCAGATCCTGCCACCCATGGACCACTCCACCATCAGCCTCCAGATGGGCACCAACAAGTGTGCCAGCCAGGTGAGCCGCAACACTGGGCTGGGGAGGGATGGGGGGACAACAGCTGAGCCCTACTCCATCCTATTCTTCTTTCCAGGTGGGCATGACAGCTCCCGGCACCAGGAGACACATCTATGATGCCAAGATGGGGACAGAGAAATGCGACAACTCCTCCATGTCACTGCAGATGGGCTCCAACCAGGGCGCCAACCAGAGTGGGCAGGTCTTCGGCCTCGGCCGCCAGATCTACGACCCCAAGTACTGCCCACAGGGCGGCCAGGGTGAGGTGGCCAATGCTGCTGGTGACCAGAGTGGGGATCTGCCCGGGTACCACTACTACCGTGAGGAGGAGGAGAGCTACTGAGCAGGACGGCTCAGCCCCATCTGCACCATCTCATGTACAGCCCTACTGCCACCCACATTCCAGCCTCCACTTTCATCATTCCTTCTTTTTAAACTCTTTTTTAACTTTGGAAATGAATCTATTTTTCTGAGCAAGGAAATAAAGACCCCGTTTCTAGAGAGGAGCCCGGCCGCTTCCCCCAGGAGCCCCAGGACCCTGGGGCAGCAGGAAGGTGGCAGATGCTCCAGCACCTGGGAGTGGACAGTGCCCCCTCTCATGCACCCAGTACCCACTCTGTGACATCCCTGGATCCCTCAGCACGGAGCAGGAGTGGTCGCCCATGGTGCCCCTGGTGCTGCTGCTCATCCCTGTTCTGGCAGGACCCTTCTCAGCCCTGTGGAGGAGAGGGACTCTGGTCAGGGGGACACGGGGGAAGCACAGCTGGGAGAGACTGTGCGGCCTTGGGATTGTGAATGTGTGTTTGTGAGTGAATGTGTGTGCACGGGTTTGCGCTCTGGTGTGATCTCTAGATGCTGGAAATGCCCTTTTTGCAGAACTTGTAGGGACCAAGTTTTTGAGGCCACAGTGATGGCCGCAGGGCTGGGCCGGGAGCTGGCACACCTGGCACAGCCGACACACCTGGCACAGCCGACACACCTGGCACAGCCGACACACCTGGCACAGCCGGCACACCTGGCACACCCAGCACTGCAGCAATCCGATCGCCCAGGCTGGAGCCAGGGCTGACTCCGACGGCCGCATCCTGCACTGGGACAATGTCTGAGCGCAGCCTGTGCCCATCAGCATCTCTCCTGTGCGGTTTTTAATGCAGATGCTCTTAGACCGAAACCTTTTATTTTAAAAACCTTTCAACATAAACAGGAGCTGGTCTCTGCTACAAGGCGCCTTGTCAGAGCTCAGGCAGGTCCCTCTGTGCCTGGGGACTGGGAGCTGCTGGAGACCTGGGTGAGACCCCCGAAGTGGGGCGGGATGCTGCGTGTCCCATGGGGAGGAGCGGGAGCCGGGAACGGGCTGTGAGGTTAATGGATGTGCGGCTGATAGATAAGTGATTAACGGTGCCAACGGGACGTGCCTGTCCGGGCAGGGATCCACCTTTTCGGGCGAAATGCTGCGTTTCAAAGAGCCTGCTACCCCGTGGGGCTCCCAAGGGTGGAGTGGGATGGGGCGAGGCGGGGGCTCCCAAGAGTGGGGTGCACTGGGATGGCGTGGGTTGGGATAGGATGCGTTGGGATGGGATGGGGCGGGGCGGGGCGGGGGCGGGACTCCTACGTTTCACCGCCCCCCCGGGGCACCGGCCCCTTTAAGAGCCAGTTCCCATGACGTCACACCCACGGCTACTTAGTAGCGCGGGGAGGGCGGGGCCTGCGCGCGCCCGGCGGAGCCGCGGGGTCTCTTAAAGAGGCCGCGCAGCGGCATCAGGTAACGGGGGTCCCGGGCCGGGGGCTGCGAGGGAGAGAGGGGAGGCTGTGTCCCGGCTGCTGGTCTCGGCCGGATTCGGCCGCCCGAGGCTATTTGTGTCTCCCCGCCCCGCCGGGGCTATTCCCGTGTCCCCATCGTACCCCCGTGCTGTCCCTGTGTCCCCTCTGGACTGTCCTCATCGTCCCTTCGAGCTGTCCCCATGCCCCCTCTGGCATGTCCGTGTCTCCCTTGGGCTGTCCCCACGACTTTCCGGCCAGCCCGCCTCCCGGTGACTCCGCACCCCGCCCAGACCGGGGCTCCCTGCGGCCGAACCGGGTTGGGGGACGCGGGGTTGGGGGGCGCCGTGGCCGAGAGCTGTCGGTCTGGGGGTCGCCGGGGTCGCGGGGTCCACCGAGCTCCCGATTGCAGCGATGCGGCGTGTTTGTCCTCGTGAGATGAGTGAGCAGATTCCCACGCGAGTCCCTCGGGGAGGATCCAGGGATTCTGTGGTTGTTTTGTCCCGAAAAGAGCCGCCGCCCCCGCTAGGCTTGGGCTCCCTCGGACAGGCAGTTCCGCAGCACCCTCCGGTCCCAGCAGATGGGGACACTCAGACACCTCTGTCGCCCCGTGTCACTCCCACCCCGGCAGCTGTTTCTTTCTTCCTGTGTTACCCCACCTGACCCCAGTGCATCCCCGGAGGAATCCTGCCCCCGGACCCCACTCGTGTCCGGCCCCGCAGGCCGATTAGGCGGATTTCCCAGCCGGCATTCTAATCCCGCTGCCCCGTGCCCGCTTATCCCGGCTGCTCCCGGGACCCGGCTTAGCCTCGGGCGCGGGCGGTTGACGGCGAGCGAGGGGCGGCGGGTGAGTGCGTGGCTCCCCCGGCCCCGGGGGAAAACGAGGGGCAAGGAGGGGGTGGTGGTGTCCCAGGGTCGCGGTGTCCGTTGAGCCGCCCCGGAGCTCGGTTCTCCCGGGGCGCGGGTGGGTGCACCGGGCGGAACGCTGCGGGTTGGGTCGTGCCGCCGCCGCCACCGGGCTCATCATTGAGCCGCCTCGGCAGAGCTTTGCTGCCGGGCCAGGGAGCTGCTGGCGCCGCTCCAGGGGTGGGTGAATTCCCAAGAAGTGGCAAAGACGCGGCTGCTACGCGCGGGATCCGAGTGTCGGAGCTCGCGCCCCGAGCCCGCTGCACCGGAGCAATTCCGCTCCTGGGCTGGTGAGAGCCCCACCCACATCCTTCTGACGGGGAAACTGAGGCACGGGCAGGTCTCAGCATCCCCCAGGCTGCCCAGCTCGCCGGGGCTTGAAGCTACTCCTGGGGTGTCCGGATGCTCCTTGTGCCCGGGGTGCGCTGTGAATCGTGTTCCTGGCTCCTGGACAGAGCTCGTGCCCAATTCTGGTGCTTTTGGTTTAGGAAAGAATGTGATTTGAGCCTTTAGCTCCGGAAAGGAGCTTTGCTGCAGGAATGCCGTCCGGCTTCTGCCAGCCCCGGAGCTCAGCCCTGTGCCCGGCACTGTGCCCGGTGTGTGATAAGCCCCGAACCAGAAGGAAGTGAGTGCCCAACCGTCGCCCTCAGCTTGGGGCTGCCCGCCCTGCTCTCACCCGCAGCCGGAGCCGAGCGGGGCGCAGGGCCCGCGCCCCCCGCCATGGCCGTGGGCACCCAGCTGGGGCTGCTGCTCTGGAAGAATTTCACCTACCGCCGGCGGCAGCGGGTGAGTGGGAGATCGGGGTGGGGCCACCCAGAGCCGGTGGTTCCTGGCACAAGGACAGACAGACCCCTGGACATTGATGGGGACCGGGACCCTCACCCCCCGTGTGTCTTCCCCAGATCCAGCTGGCTATCGAGATCCTGTGGCCCCTCTTCCTCTTCCTCATCTTGATCTCAGTGCGGCGATCCCACCCGCCCTTCAAACAGCATGAATGTGAGTGTCCCCCGCCGGCCCCCCCTGAGCCTGCTAAGACCCCTCTGTGTGCCCCTGTACGGGAGCCCTTTGGGGTGACACCGGGGGCACAAACACAGGAGGTACTCACAGGGTGGGGATTCGCTGGCATCTCCCTGCTCGTGTGTGTGGAGTCCCGGGGGTCCTGCAGTGCCCCCCTGAACCTGCCTCCCTCTCCCGCAGGCCACTTCCCCAACAAGGCGCTGCCCTCGGCGGGGACCCTGCCCTGGCTGCAGGGCATCATCTGCAACATGAACAACCCCTGCTTCCGGCACCCCACAGCGGGAGAGACCCCTGGAGTGGTGGGCAACTTCGATGGCTCCATGTGAGAGGCGGGGCCGGGGGGCTGCGGAGCAGAGCGGGGCTGGGCCGGGGTCTCACTGCCCACCCCATGTCCCACAGCCTCTCCCGCCTCCTGACCGAAGGCCGGCAGGTCCTGCTCCGCGGCCACGGGCAGCGGCTCCTGCACAGCTTCGCTCGGCTCCTGCCCGCCCTGCGCCGGCTCCGGGACAGTAGGAATCAGCGGAGCGGTGAGCACCGGGGGAGAGGGTAGACGGGGGAGCGAGACTCCTTGACTGACTCCTGCTCCCCCCAGCTCTGCCGGTGAGGGAATACCTGAGAGAGGACGAGACCTTCTCCCGGTTCCTGCGGACCAACACATCTCTGCCCCCGGCGCTGGTGGATGAGCTGATGGTTGCTCGGCTCAGCCCCCGCATCGTAAGTGTCGGCGCGGTGCCCACTCCCGGCGCCCGCCCCCGGTGCCCGCGGTGCCGGTGGCCGCATCGTGACCTCCCTCTCCCTCCAGTTCTCCCTGGCGAGCATCCGCCTCCCGCTAAAGGCCTTGGTCTGCAACGCCTCGGAGCTGGGGGGCTTCCTGGTGGGGCGCGACGCCGACTCCACCCAGAGCCTGCAGCAAGGACTCTGCGCACTGCCCAGCTCCCAGCTCCGTGCCATGGAGGGCTCCTTCCTGTCCCAGATGGATTTCCCGCGGCTCCTGGCGGTGAGCCCCCAGCCCGGCCCGGGGGATGGAAGGCACCGGGACAGAGACCCCTGGCCCTCCCGGCGGGGTTGTGACCCCCTTCCCATGTCCCGTTGTAGGAACAGCTGAGCTCAGAGCTGGGTGGAATCGCTGGCACCGTGGAAGCTTTGGGCAGCTTCCTGCAGGATGCAGCATCCCTGATGAAGGAGGTACCCCCCTCATTCTCCTGCCCCTTACCCAGCCCCACGGTGTCCCTGGGTGCCCCTGTCCCCCACTGACTCACTTTGCTCTCATCCCACTCCTCCCAGGTCTCCTCCATGACCAGCCTGGCTGAGCTGCAGCAGGAGTTAGGGGAGTTGAGGGCCCCCAACACCACCACCACCCCCAGCAGGGGTGCCTTCACAGCCCTGTCACGCATTGCCTGTGGACACCCCGAGGGTGGGGGACTCAGGATCCCCTCCCTCAACTGGTATGAGGACAACGATGTCAAAGCGTTCCTGGACCGAAACAACTCAGAGCGGAGATCTGTGGCCTCAGGCAGCAGCAGTAAGTGGAGGGCTATGGGGGGCAGTGGGGACTGCTGGTATGGGGTTGGTGGTGAGGGCTCAGCTCTGCACCCCCAGGTCCCTTCTGCCGAGAGCTGCTCCGCAGCCTGGAGTCCAACCCCCTGTCACAGATCTTCTGGCGTGGGATCAAGCCCCTCTTCGTGGGGAAGATCCTGTACACACCACCTGGGCCCGGCCCTGACAGCGTCATGGCTGAGGTGAGTGGGGGCTGCGGGGGCNTCTCATCCCAGACCTGTCTCACCCTCCTCACACAGGTGAATCGAACCTTTCGGGAGCTGGCGGTGCTGGGGGAGTTGGGGGGAGCCTGGCAGGAGCTGGGACCCCGAATCTACACCCTCCTCAACAGCAGCCTGGAGATGCAGGTGCTCCAGGTGTGTGACCCCAGACTCCTCTCATCAGGAATGGGGCTGTCAGGGGGTGTGGTGGGGGGCAGCTGGCCAGGAGTGGGGTGGGATGCAGCTGGAGCAGAGTGGGCTTCCCATATCCTGATGATTTGCAGGACCTGCTGCTGGCCCCAAGCACAGCTCAGATCTTGGATGGGTTCCTCAACGGCACCTCCTGGAAGCTGCCAGAGCTGGCCACGTTCCTGGCAGGGCCGGCGGGAGGGCCAGACCTCACCTGGCACCAGGTGTATGCTGACGTGGACACGGTCCTGAGCACGCTGTCACAGTTCATGGAGGTGTGTGTCCCCTGCTGTGGGTGGGCTGGCCCTCCACACCCCCCATGCCTTCTGAGCCCTGCCTGCCTTCCCACAGTGTGTCTGCCTGGACAAGATTGAGGCAGTGGCCACAGAGGAGCAGCTGGTGGCCCGGGCCCTGGAGCTGCTGGAGGAGCAGCAGTTTTGGGCAGCTGTGGTTTTCCAACCCCCCATCAATGCCACAGCCCCCAGACTGCCGCCCCACGTCCGCTACAAGATCCGCATGGATATCGATGATGTCACGAGGACCAACAAGATCAAGGACAGGTCAGGGGATGCCCACCCCATGGGTCTCCTTGGCCAGCCAAGCAGCCTGTGCCTGTGGCAGGGCATCCCTGGTCCCAGCACCATGCTCTGCCTGCAGGTTTTGGGACCCAGGCCCCGCAGCTGACCCCTTCAGCGACCTGCGCTACGTCTGGGGGGGCTTTGTCTACATTCAGGACCTGGTGGAGCAGGCGGTGGTGCGGGTGCAGACTGGGGCTGCCCCACGGACAGGGGTCTATGTCCAGCAAATGCCCTATCCCTGCTACGTGGATGATGTGTAAGTGGGCAGGGGGCAGTCCCAGACCCCTTGGACCGTTGAGTGACCCCCATGCTGCCTTGGGGGACACGCCCAAGCATCCTGGAGCATCGCTGCCCCGGGAGGTGGAGCAGGGCTGGTTACATCCTGGTGTCCCCAGCCTGGCAGTGGCCCCAAGGTGTCAGGCTGGGGGTGGAAGGTCTGGTGGTATCTCCCCAGGTTCCTGCGTGTCCTGAACCGCTCGCTGCCCCTCTTCATGACACTGGCCTGGATCTACTCGGTGGCCATGATCATCAAGGGGGTGGTGCACGAGAAGGAGACACGTCTCAAGGAGACCATGAAGACCATGGGGCTGAGCAGTGGGATCCTCTGGCTCAGCTGGTTCCTCAGCAGCTTCATCCCCTTCCTTCTCAGCTCTGCCCTCCTTGTCCTCATCCTCAAGGCAGGTTGAAGGTCTCAGGGGACAGCTTGGGTGACATGGGAAGCATCAGGGCTGGGAGCCAGCATGGGGGGCTCCACAGGCTCCAACCTGCCTCCATCCACAGCTCGGAAACATCCTGCCTTACAGCGACCCAGCAGTCATCTTCCTCTTCCTCGGCACCTTCTCAGTGGCCACCATCAGCCAGTGCTTCCTCATCAGCACCTTCTTCCCCCGTGCCAACCTGGCCTCAGCATGCGGCGGTATCATCTACTTCTCGCTGTACCTGCCCTACGTGCTGTGCGTCGCCTGGCGTGACTACATCACCTTCCCAATCCGTGTCCTCGTGGTGAGCGCCCAGAGCTGCCCCTCTGCAATGCCCCTGGTGCCCTGGGCGGGGGGCTTTGGGCTGCACCCCCAGGACAATCTTTGCCCACACTGACATTCTTGCCATCCCCAGAGCCTGCTGTCCCCCGTGGCCTTCGGCTTCGGCTGTGACTACTTCTCCCTCTACGAGGAGCAGGGAGTGGGCATCCAGTGGCACAACCTGGCTGCCAGCCCCGTGCCAGGAGACCCATACAGCTTTGCTGCGGCCATGGGGCTACTGCTGCTGGACGCTCTCCTCTATGGCCTGGCCACCTGCTACCTCGAGGGTATCTTCCCAGGTGAGTGCAGCACCCCTGGCCCCTGGTAGCCCCCCAGCCCCAGCCTCACTCAGCCCCTCCTGCTGCAGGTCAGTATGGGATCCCCAAGCCTTGGAATTTCCCCTTCCTGAAGAGCTACTGGTTTGGAGAGTCATCCTCAGCTGGGCACTCCCTGTACCACACCAGCCCCTTCACTGCACCCAAAGGTGAGTCCCTGCCCACCTTGGGGATGTGTGGCTGAGGGCAGTGGCCATGGAGCTGGGCTGGAGCCCTCCAGCCCAGGCCTCACTCCTCAGGGGCGGGTCCTGCACCCCATGGTGAGGGGTCCTGCCCCCACCAAGGGGTTCTGCCCGGGATGTGACCCCTTGGTGGCTTCCAGTGCTGGTGGAGGAGCCACCTGCTGAGCTCCAGCCTGGCGTCTCTATCCGCAACCTGGTGAAGGTGTATGGTAGCAGTGGCCGTGCGGCCGTGAATGGGCTAAGCCTGGACTTCTACGAGGGGCAGATCACCTCCTTCCTGGGCCACAACGGCGCTGGAAAGACCACCACCATGTGAGCCATGGAGGGACTGTGTGACCACAGCTGGAGACAGGAGCTGAGCCTGACCCTGCTATTATCTGGTCCCCATGCAGGACAGGGCATCCCAGCCCCAAACCCTGCTGCTCCTGCCCTCCGTGACCCACTTTCCTCACCACGTCCAGGTCCATCCTGACTGGCCTCCTGCCCCCCACCTCGGGCACTGCCTATATCCTGGGCTTGGACATCCGCTCCGATATCGACAGCATCCGCAAATCCATGGGGATGTGTCCCCAGCACAATGTGCTCTTCGACATGTAGGCAGGGGCGGGCAGGTGGGGGAGTGATGCAGGGCTGTCCCCCTCAATCCCTGTCCCCCTCACCCTGCCCTGGTCCCCCTGCCCCCACAGCCTGACGGTGGAGGAGCACGTCTGGTTCTACGGGCGGCTGAAGGGGCTCTCAGAACAGGAGGTGCAGGAGGAGATGGAGCAGCTGCTCCAGGACACGGGGCTGCCCCACAAGCGCCGGGAGCAGACCAGGAACCTCTCAGGTGCGTGCGGGGGCCAGGCCGGGTGCCTGAGCGGGGGTCAGTGGCTCCGAGCCCCCCCAACGCTGTCCCTCCGCAGGTGGGATGCAGCGGAAGCTCTCGGTGGCCATTGCCTTCGTGGGCGGCTCCCGGGTGGTCATCCTGGATGAGCCCACGGCCGGTGTCGATCCCTTCTCCCGCCGCAGCATCTGGGAGCTGCTGCTCAAGTACCGCAAAGGTCAGGGCTGCGGGGCCACACTTCACCCTCTGAGCCCCCCAGGCTGGGGCGAGCAGGGGGATGTGCTGGTGGGGAGAACCTGCAATGGGGGTCAAGCCCATTCCTTGTCCCCAGGCCGCACCATCATCCTGTCCACCCACTACATGGACGAGGCGGAGCTGCTGGGGGACCGCACAGCCATCATCTCTCAGGGCCGGCTCTGCTGCTGCGGGTCCCCCCTGTTCCTCAAGGCCAGGCTGGGCACTGGGTACCACCTCACCCTGGTGAAGCGGGAGCGGAGTGGGACGGGTGGCAACACCAGCTCTGTCCCTGGTGTCACCAAAAAGGTGGGTCCCTTGGCCCCCAATGAGCATCCCCCAAAGGGCAGCCAGTTCCTCCATCCTGGGTCACAGGGGTCACTGGGGACCAGATCCTGTCACAGGGAGCCAGGTTCCAACCACCCTTTCCTGCAGGATGGCAGTGACTCGGAGCAGAGCAGTGACACAGGCCTGGGCAGTGAGAGAGGCAGTGATGCCAGCGCCATGGGTGAGGGTCTTGCTCTGTCACAGTGCCACCCCCAGCTGCTCCCCCAGGTTTCCAACCTTCTCCTTGCCCCCAGATGTGGCCCAGCTGTCGGCGCTGATCCAGAAGCTGGTGCCTGGCTCTCGGCTGGTGGAGGACATCGGGCATGAGGTGCTCTTCGTCCTGCCCTACAGTGGGGCCAGGGACGGGGCCTTCGGGGAACTGTTCCGCGAGCTGGACGCGCGCCTGGGGGAACTGGGGGTCTCCAGCTACGGCATCTCCGACACCACTCTGGAAGAGGTACCCAAGGGGGCTGCAGTGCATGGCTGCCCGTGGCTCCCAAGGTGCCCGTGACTGGGGGTTGCCCTCACTGGGCTGTGGGTGCTGGTTTGTGTTTAATACCAGCTCTCCCACAACCCCAGATCTTCCTGAAAGTGGCTGAGGACACTGGGCTGGACACTGACACCACAGGTAAGCCCCTCAGTCCTGGCTGGTGCTGAGCTCTGGGGTACAGGAAGGGCTGGGGAGGTGCTCAGCAGCCCAGAGCAGAGGGGTGGGGGTGTCCCCATCACCCTGTGTGTGCCTCCCAGGGCTGGGTGCCCCACTGGGGGCACCTGTGGGTGCAGAGATTTGTCACAGCCTGTGGCCTTGTTCCCACCCTGGCATCTTGTCCCCATTTGGTCAGGCACCATGAAAGGAGCAGCCCCTGGCGAGACGGGAGACGCAGATGTGGCCGATGGAGAGCTGGGTAAGGATGGGGGAGGTGGGACCCCCGAGCTGCCACTGAGTGCTCCCCACCTCCAGCCCCTGGGCTGGGGCTAGGCCATGGACACGTCCATCAGGGCAGGTGTCCATCCAAGCAGGCATCCCTTCAGGCACGTGTCCCTTCAAGCAGGAGGACACTCAGGGACCCTTGTGCAGCATTGCTACGTCCCAGTTGTAGGGTGTCCCCAGAGCAAAGATCTGGGATGAGGGTGGGTTTGGGGGAGCCCAGCTCTGTGCAGGGGTTGGGATGGGACATCAAATCCCAGGGGGGAATATCCAACCCCTTTATCCTGGAGGGAGAGGTGGTGTGGGGGCAACCACAAGCGTGGGGTGGCTGTGATGGTTTGAGGCACCAGCTCTGCCCTGGGTGGGTGCTGACCCCCGCGCGGCTTTAACCCTTCTCTCCTCTCCTTTACATTGAGCCAAAGGAGCCCGGCGAGGTAGGAACTGGAGGCTGGGGGGGCTGAGGGCTCCTGCATGCAGCATCCCAGCCCTGCTGGGACGGGGGGATGCCCCTGCCAGCACCCTGTCCCCCCTCTCCCTGCCTGGCACGAACCCCTTGCCAGACCCATCTCTGCCCTGGCAGCGGAGGAGCCCCGGGAGACAGACCTGTTGCGGGGGGCGGCGGGGCAGACCTGCGGCAGGGTCAGCGGCTGGGCGCTCACCTGCCGCCAGCTCCGCGCTCTCTTCACCAAGAGGATGCTCCACGCCCGGCGCAGCACCCGCGGCTTCTTCGCGCAGGTGGGGCCGCGGGGATGGGGTAGGGCACGGGGCAGGAGGGGCAGAGCCAGCGCTGATCCCCGGCCTCCTCAGATCGTCCTCCCCGCCGTCTTCGTCTGCATCGCGCTGCTCTTCAGCCTCATCGTGCCGCCCTTTGGGAAGTACCCTCCCCTGCAGCTCCAGCCCTGGATGTACGGGCAGCAGTTCACCTTTTTCAGGTGTGTCCCCAGACCTCTGCCAGCCGTGTCCCTCGTCCCCCACTGCCACCAGCTCATTCCTGTGTCTCCTGGCAGCAACGATGCCCCGGGAGACCCCGACACGGTCCGGCTGCTGGACGCGCTCCTGGCTGAGCCCGGCTTCGGCACCAAGTGCATGAAGGAAGAGGGGAAGGCGTGAGTGCCCGCGGGACGGGGATTTGAGGGGCTGGAGGGGGCAGCTGGGGCTTGGCCCCCACCTCAGTGCCCACGGAGCAGCTCTGCCACCTGGTGTGATGCCGTGGCACCCCCAACCATCCCCGTGGTGGGTCCTGGTGCCCCTGGCTCATACCAAGGTCTCTCTCTCTCTCCCCTGGTGCCCAGGACCGGGCTGTGCCCTCCAGCTTCCCAGCCCGATGGCTTCTCGGCCCCCTCAGTCCCCCCATCCCTGCTTGAAGCTCTGTGGCGTGGGAACTGGACACGGGCCGAGCCATCCCCCGCGTGTCAGTGCAGTGGACCAGGAGCACACAGGATGCTGCCTGAGTGTCCTGAGGGGGCTGGGGGGCTCCCACCACCCCAGGTAACCCCCAGCCCAGTGGGGGCAGCCCCAGAACTCTGTCACTGCTGGCTGTGGGGGCAGGTGATGCTCTGGGGAGGCCACAGGGCTGGGTGTCCATCCAGCCCATCTGTCCATCCCCCAGGTGCAGAGGGGCACAGGGGACATCCTTCAGAACCTGACGGGCAGGAACATCTCTGACTACCTGGTGAAGACCTACCCCCAGATCATCCGGCAGGAGTGAGTGCTGAGGGTGGGAACACTGGGGACACTGGAAGGACACTGTGGGGACACTGAGGGCACACCCCAAGGACATGTGGCTGTGTGGGCAGGTGCTGCCCTAACATCCCCTTGGGCGGTTTTGTCTCCCCTCTTTCCCATTTCTTTCAGGCTGAGGAACAAGAAGTGGGTGAATGAGCAGAGGTGAGCTGGGTAGGGGCTGGGACCTGGCACAGCTGGGGCTGGTGGGAGGCAGGAGATCCCTGGTGGGTTTGGGGGGAGCCTGAGTGGTCCCTGGGCAGAACCGTCATCGAGGTGCCTTCAGCCCTCCGCTGTGTGCCCTTCACTCTGGTGTGTGGTGGGGTGGAGGGTCGAGTTTGGGCAAAGGCGGCAGTGGGAAATGGGTGGCAGGTTTCGTAGAACTGTGGAACCGCAGAACCTCCTGGGGTGGAAAGGACCTGTGCAATCCCTGAGCCCAGCTCCTGGCACACCGGCAGTGGGAGTCTCTCCAGCAGGTTTGGGAGCCCCATTTCTCCTGCAGGTATGGCGGCTTCTCCCTGGGCGCTGGCAGCTCCCAGGCCCTGCCGTCGGCAGCGGAGGTGGATCAGGCGGTGCTGGAGCTCCGGGCACTGCTCAGCATCACCCCGGTATGGCTGGACTCAGACTTTGGCTCAGCTCTGGTGTCCCAGTGCTGGGAGCCCTCTCTTCACACCATGTTCCTGCACCCAGGGCAGCCCCTCAGATCGGCTCCTGGCCAACCTCAGCCGCTTCATCGAGGGTTTGGATGCCCGCAGGAATATCAAGGTGTGCCCATGGCTGGGGTCCTGCAGGGGTGAGAGCTGGGGGGCAGCAGGGATGTGACAGCTGTGTCTCCTCCAGGGGTGGGAGCAGCCCAAGAAGGACTGGTAGTGGCTGGGGCTGGAGGGGGGCAGGAGCCCTGAGGGGAGTGGGGGTGCTCCTGGTGGGAGTGGGTGACACAGGCACAGCCAGGGGCAGTGCCAGGATGGGTGGGGGGCTCTGAGCTGGCCGGCCCTCCCCATACTGCAGGTATGGTTCAACAACAAAGGCTGGCACGCCATGGTCTCCTTCCTCAACGTGGCCAGCAATGGGCTGCTGCGAGCCCGGCTGCCCCCTGGCACCGACCCCGCGCGCTTCGGCATCACAGCCACCAACCACCCCCTCAACCTCACCAAGGAGCAGCTCTCTGAGGCCGCCTTGTGAGTGCCGGGGATGGGGGTCCCGTAGCCCCCTCTGACCCCTGCTGAGCCCTTTCCTCTGCATCAGGATGGCCACCTCTGTGGACGTGCTGGTCTCCATCTGCGTGATCTTCGCCATGTCCTTTGTCCCGGCCAGCTTCGTCGTCTTCCTCATCGAGGAGCGGGTCAGCAAGGCCAAGCACCTGCAGTTTGTCAGCGGCATGAAGCCCATCACCTACTGGCTGGGCAACTTCGCCTGGGACATGGTGGGGATGGGGATGGGGACAGGGACCAGTTCCAAGGGGTCTGGTCCCACCCCTCACCCCTTTCCTCTCTTCTCCATCCCTGCAGTGCAACTACCTGGTCCCCGCGCTGCTGGTCATCCTCATCTTCCTCTGCTTCCAGCAGGAATCCTACGTGTCCTCGGCCAACCTGCCCTCCCTGGTGCTGCTGCTGCTGCTCTACGGGTGACGGGGCAGCAGAGCCCAGCGGGGGCGAAGGGGTTGTGGGTCTGGGGGCAGCTGGGGTGAGGGGGTTGTGGTGCTCGGGAGGGTGGGTGCTGTCTCATGCCCCCAGGTTGGGGGTGCACCTCAGCCAGGCCCTGCCTCTCGCCCCTGCAGATGGTCCATCACCCCTCTGATGTATCCAGCCTCCTTCCTCTTCAGCATCCCCAGCACTGCCTACGTGGCCCTGACCTGCATCAACCTCTTCATTGGCATCAACGGCAGCGTGGCCACCTTCGTGCTGGAGCTCTTTGTGGACCAGGTGAGTCTTGGGATGCCCTGGAACCCCCCCATGCCTTCCCTGCAGGGCCAGTGCCAGCTCCCCTGAGGTTTTAGGATTGCATAATATTCGCGGGATTCGCGGCAGCTGGCAGAGGAAGCAGCGGAGAATTCTAAAGATGGCGAAAGAGAGAATTTTATTTACAGAAACTTCTTTATATATCCATTAATAATCTAGCAACCATTGGTCAGCAGAGAATCCACCTCTCAAAGGCATTGGTCATAGCTATAGAGCACCTAATACTAAACACAGAGATTAAGAAAGTACAAGAAGTGCAGCTTATCTCTATTCTCCATGAGAAAGAAGAGAAAGATTTCTAAAACAGTGCAACTACAGCTCCCCCACTCCTCTCCTCATTGCCCTGGCAGAACCTCAATGACATCAACCGAGTCCTGAAGAAGGTTTTCCTCATCTTCCCCCACTTCTGCCTGGGCCGGGGCCTCATCGACATGGTGAAGAACCAGGCGATGGCCGATGCCTTTGAGAGGTTTGGTGAGTCTGGAGCTGTCAGGGCTGCTCACCGTCCCCAAAGTCCAGCATGGGGGTCCCCCATTCCTACAGCTCCTCTTACTGCTCACAGGGGACAGGCGCTTTGTGTCCCCCCTCTCCTGGGACCTGGCGGGGAAGAACATGTTTGCCATGGCCATCGAGGGCATTGTCTTCTTCCTCTTCACCCTCCTGCTGCAGTACCACCGCTTCTTCCTGCGCCTGGGGTGAGCACTAGCCAGGGGGTGGCCTGGGGGTGCTCAAGGGGGTGGGCAGCCCCGGACGTGCCCCTGCCACTGTTCCCTCAGGCCACGGTCTCTGGAGCTGCCCTCGCTGGAGGATGAGGACCGGGATGTGGCCAGGGAGCGGGCGAGGGTGGGCAGCAGCTCCCCGCATGGCCACCTCCTGCTGCTGAAGGACCTGACCAAGGTGGGTGTGTGGGGCTGGACCCTGCTGTGGGCTCCAGCCCCCCCGCAGTCCCCAGCCATGCTGGCAGTGACAGGAGGGAGCACCCAGTGCCACCTCTCCACCATGCAGGTGTACCGGCGCAGGAAGGCTCCGGCCGTGGACCGGCTCTGTGTGGCCATCCCCCCCGGGGAGGTGAGGGACAGATGGACAGGCAGACAGACAGCACCGTGGGCAGGGCCAGGGCTGCCAGTGACGCTGCTCTGCCCCCGCAGTGCTTTGGCCTCCTGGGGGTGAATGGCGCCGGGAAAACATCCACCTTCAAGATGCTGACGGGGGACACGGAGGTGACACTGGGAGAGGCCTGGTTGAAGGGGCACAGGTGAGTGAATGCAGGGACCCCACGGCTCAGAGCCCTCTCCATGTCCCCACAGCACCTGTGCCATCATCTCTGTCCCCACGTTGTGCTCCTCCTGGCCCTTTTCGCTGCAGCCTGCTTCATCCTCATGCCTGCAGCTGCCTGTCCCTATTCCCACAGTATCCCTGGTGCATGTCCCCATCCTGCAATGTGCTCACCTGTCCCCATCCCACAGTGTGCTCACCGACCTCCAGTCTGTCCACCAGCACATGGGTTACTGTCCTCAGTTTGACGCCATCACGGACCTGCTGACGGGACGGGAGCACCTGGAGTTCTACAGCCGCCTGCGCGGGGTCCCAGAGGAAGAGACCCCCAGGGTAGGGCCTGTCCCCCGGCCCCCCTAGCCTCTGGGGAGCCCCCACCCTCACCCCCTCGGTCTCTCACAGGTGGCTCAGTGGGGCATTGCTGCGCTGGGGCTGGGACCGCACGCGGACCGGCCAGCGGGGAAGTACAGCGGGGGCAACAAGCGCAAGCTCTCCACGGCCATCGCCCTCCTTGGCTGTCCCCCCGTCGTTTTCCTGGTGAGGGGGGTCAGTGAGAGGCCCCACCGCATCACCAGGGTCCTGCCCAGGCTGACCTTGTGCCGGGGTCGTTGCAGGATGAGCCCACAACAGGGATGGATCCACAAGCCCGGAGGTTCCTGTGGGAACGCATCCTCGGTGTTATCCGGGACGGACGCTCCGTGGTGCTCACATCCCACAGGTGAAACCCCACCTGGGGCCTGCAGCCCCCACAGGGGAGCACCCCTCTGCCCCTATAACCCCCCTACAAGGGAGCTCCCTATTCCCGTGGGAATCCCCTGGAGGGGTGTGTCCCTCTGCACCGGGGGGCTCACACGTATCCCCCAGCATGGAGGAGTGTGAGGCGCTCTGCACCAGGATGGCCATCATGGTCAACGGCCGGTTCCGCTGCCTGGGCAGCGTCCAGCACCTCAAGAACAGGTACTGGGCCGGGGGGCTTAGGGGGTCTCCTGAGGGCTGTGGCCATGGCCAGTCCTTGCAGCGGTGTCCCCTCTCCCTGCAGGTTTGGGGACGGGTACACGGTGGTGGTGCGGGCAGGGGGCCATGGCCCCGAGGCAGTGCAGACCCTGCTGCAGCAGCACTTCCCTGGCATCGTGCTGCGGGAGCGGCACGAGGGGCTGCTGCAGTACCACCTGCCTGCCCGTGCCGCCTCCCTGGCCACTGTCTTCAGCCTCCTGGCTGCCCACCGTGGCCCCTGCCACATCGAGGACTACTCTGTGTCCCAGACCACTCTGGACCAGGTGACAGGGGAGGCAAGTGGGAGGGTGCAGTGGCCCTGTCCCGTGGTGCTGTCCCTCATCATGTCATCCCTGCAGGTCTTCGTGCACTTTGCCCAGGAGCAGAGCGATGGGGACACTGCAGAGGTCACAGCCCCAGGGCAGGATACGGCCCCCAGCCCCGGGAGGAGGCTGACCACATTTCTGGAGGATGACAGCTACCAGGAGAGCGCTGTCTGAGTGGGCCATGGTGTCCCCTGGACCCCCACAGACCCCTCCCCAGCTGTCACCGCAGCACGACCCAGGATCACAGGGCTTTGGGGTACTGCGCACCCCAGGAGTGGCACAGAGGAAGCCTGGGTGTATCTTGCCCAGTGGCATGGTGTCACCATCCCGTGGGACAGTGGGTCCTGGGGACGGTCGGATCACCAGGACAGGGCTGGCCCCAGCTCCCTGTGGGGTGTGATGCCCTGCGGGGGGCTGAGCTGGATGGGGGGTCTGGGGCTGGCCTTGGGACCCCGCTGCTCCCCACCGGAGCCGAGCTTGCTGTAACAGAGCAATTCAATAAAGACCCGTGGTACTGCCGGGGGGCTCAATCGCCCTCACCACAACGGGAAGCCAGTGAGGGGCGAGGGCACAGCAGGATGGGGCAGGACAGTGGCCCTGGAACAAGCGAACATCGACCCACGGGGCCGCGCCCGGGGGTCCCCCCGACCTCGGGGGCGCTGGAACACCCCGTGATGCGTCTCGGGGGGCCAAAAGTATCTTCCCGGGGAGACGCTTTGAGACCGTCCCGAGGAAAAAATATGGAACGCTTCACGAATTTGCGTGTCATCCTTGCGCAGGGGCCATGCTAATCTTCTCTGTATCGTTCCAATTTTAGTATATGTGCTGCCGAAGCGAGCACGAATAGCGAACTACACACAGCGCTATTTAAACCTCTCCAACTTGATAATTTATTGGTCATTGTGAGTCCATTTCTCACGCTCCCTGCCTTTCTTCACACGGCCAGTCTCCCCAGATGATGCACAGTGACTTTTTATTCCAAATCTTCCGCTTTGCTAGAACTTTTTTGCATTTTCTAATTCGAGCTTCCGCACAGCGGTGCCGGCCCGCGCGGTGCATGGCGGGAGAGAGCTCATTTGCATGGAGGCGGGGCAGGACCAGAGCGTGTCCTCCACCGTCCCGTCGTGCCCCGGGAGCGCGTAGGCGCGCACGCGCGGAGCAGCCGTGTCCGGCGGAGGAAGATGGCGGCGGAGCGCTGAGGGACGGGACGGGACCGCACCGGGACAGCTGAGCCGCCCGCCGCGACCGGGCCGCGCCGCCCCGCTGAGGGACCCCCCATGGCCGCGGGGACAGGCCGGCAGCCGCCTCCCCGTTTCGTTTGC